>WMHX01000180.1:0-473865 GCA_013420875.1 Thelonectria rubi | reverse complement strand
CCCCCCCCCCCCCCCCCCCCCCCCCCCAACCTAAAAGCAAATATGCCCAAGAGCCATGCGAGCAATTTCCGTCCCCAGGGCTGACATGGCGTGTGACTTTTGACTCGGACAGGGGGCATGTTCGTGCCCTTCAACTATATCGTGACAGAGGCGATTCACTACGGCATGAAGGAGACACTTGCACTCTCGCTCGTATCCATTATGAACGGCGCAAGGTAGGTTAAGCTACCCACGTTTTTCCTGCGGTGGGATACCACGTTGGTCTAACGTAAGATTCGACAGCTTCTTTGGTCGGACAGTGCCCAACGTGGTTGCGGACAAGGTCGGGCGGTTCAACGTCATGATCGTCATGGTGCTTCTCTCCGCCGTCGTGGTTCTTGCTCTTTGGCTCCCCGGGCGAGGCGACGGCGCCGTCGTGACGTTTGCCGTGCTCTTCGGCATCACGTCTGGGGCCGGCATTGGGCTGGCCCCGGTACTGGTGACCAACATCTCGCCTCGCGAGGAGCTGGGGTTTCGGCTGGGGAGCATCCTGGCGATTGCGGCGGTTGGGACGCTGACGAGCCCTCCCATCGCGGGGGCCATTGTGGGCGACGACGGCGGCAGCTGCAGGTTCGCGGCCGTGTTTGCTGGGATCAGCTTCGCGCTGGCCGGTGTGGGCATTGGCTGGCTCCGGGTTCGGCTGGCGGGGTGGAAAGTGACGACTGTGATCTAGACTTGAGTCGTGGTGTTGTGTTGTTGTTGTAGTGGCTCGCAGGGGGCGTGTTGATATTGCTGACAAGAATAGAAAGCGCCGTTTCCCCCCTTCCCCCTTCCCCCTGGACCGAGATTCCAACGAGGCGTTGGAGCTGAACGAATGGCGGCGCAGTTCGACCCTCCTCTTATGAAAGAGAAAAAGACTCAAGTCAATAAGATGATGACGAGATGATAGCACCGGGCCAGTCCAGCAAACAAGGTGCTGGGTCAGGCACAGACGCCTTGACGCCTTCTCCGCATCGGTTCGGTAGTGTGTTCCGGATGGACAAGGACAAGGGAGGGAGTGTGCAGACCAGGTAGCAGACGTCTCGTTTGGCTACTGGAGCTGATGAATGCCAAGAGGCAGGGGGGACGGAGGAGGAGGAGGAGATGATATTGGACTTTGGATTGCTCCGAGCTGCAATTGGGACGCGAGACTATTGGGAGAATCATTGCCGTCATGCAATGGGGATATTTATTGAAAAGGCTGAGAAGCTTTCGACGAGAGAATTTCTTCTGGTCGCGGAATTACTGTATTATTAAACGGGAATCGGGTATCGGCTGCGATGACCCGAGAGGGGAGGAGCCTTTGGCTGGTGCTTTGCTCCTTCCTGGAGGACGATCCGATCGACGCGGGGGAAAGAGCCATACTCGGCAGGCTAGAACGGATTAGGGAGTGATTATTCCTGCAGTATTACATTATTACATTATATTTTGAATATTTGCACAGAAATTCTCCGTCTCTCTGCAATGGAAGTTAGCCTGACCTGAAACTTGCATCCTGACCTGTGCGCCTTCTGCTTTCTCACCGCGTGCGTTGCTCCTTCCTCAGCGGTTGCATGTTGGTGGCGCACATGACGGCCTACGCCTCCGAAGTTATTTTTGTGTCTTTTTTCCTCTCTCTCTCTTTTTCTCTCAACGTTGGCATCACCGTCTGTGTGTGTGCGTGTGCGTGTGCGTGCGTTGGTGTCCAGCTGGCCTTCTAGTTCACAACTAACTCCCAGATTAGATTTTCTCGATTCCGATACTCTTCGTGGAGGCGATCCCGAAATAACTCGACGCGAGGGAGGCTGAGACAAGACGGCCAGACTGCCACACTGCCAGAGACAAAAGAGAGACAACAAATATGGACCAATCACCCCAAACAGCGCCAGTCAGTGGGCGACCGATTGCATATACGAGCCCGTGGCTTCAACCTAGCGAACCGGCAGAAGAAACTGCCGGATGACATTGGCCAGCATCCATTGGGCTTGGCCAACAGGAAACATCCCTGTGCAGCAGTGAGGGGAGACCGATGGACCGAAAAGGGCGACAAACGAGAATCGAGGCTAGCAGGCACCATTATTTTAAAATAAGAAAGAGGTGTGTGCCTATGGCTGCGGTGGTTTTTGTTTCCGAGCTGATGAGATGTGCCAAGATAAGACAGCTGTTGATGATGCAACGGTGAGGAGAGACATGAGCGACAAGAGAAGAAGAGGAAAAAAAGTGGCCAAAGTATTGAAAGAAGAAGTCTCCGTATTACTCTCATCTAGCAGCTGCATACATTGCATTCAGCCCACGCTTGCATGAAGCACTCAGGGTACCTACGGGTCGAACGGGAACAAGCCCTACACGCAAATGGAGGCATGCAGGTTACACGCGTGTAAACACGGCTTTGCTTTGCCGACGGAAAGTCCCTATTTCGACCAACGTCCAGCCAGCCACCGTTTTTGCCCAGGACAGCTCCGGGGGGCACAGCTTACACGGACGTTGTCGAGTACCAAATCCATGGACGTATCTCTTGGCCATCTGACGCCGGTAGTTGTATACGTTGTATACGAAGCATATACACCGGCTTCCGCGTAACAGTTCGCTGCCAGAACCAACATCTTGCACAGCTTGATACGACTCCTTCAAGTTGCTCCGAACCCGGCTCACGGCATCGACATGTCTGCCTCTGTTTCCCGTCCCCTGCAGTCAGCAACTCGCTCACTCGGAACTCGGCCTGCAGCCGCTCGTCTCGTCGGCCTCCCTGAGCTGTTCCTGTCATGCTTCTTCCCCGCCCGTCTCACGCCTCGTCAGGTGCCCACCGTCCAATGACCTAGGCGCCGTGAACAAAGTGTTACACTGGCCTGAAAAGCCAAGCATTGACAAGTAGCAAGCTCTTGACCGCATGGAGACAAAGGCTTCGGGGCTTGCATGTCAGCACTCAAGCGACGCCCAGGACATCCCGACGAGAGGTCGAGGGCGGCCCAACCACAAAGGCAACATCAATGGAGTCCCTTGTTTGGCTTTTGGCCCAGCTGCCTGGCCCAGCTCGTATAGCCACAAGCCTCTCTGGGATAGCTCAACGGCACGGGTGCAGCCCCAAGGGGGAAACGCGCCGATTCGCTGCCCACCCTTGCCACGCAGACTTGTCCGGGTCCGTTCTGGGCCGTCGATGGCTTCACATGGCTTGCAAGCATGGTTGTTATGGTTGTTTGGCCTTGCTTCTTCTCCCACGACCGGAGGGGGGCGAAGCAACGAGGTGAAGGGGAAGGCAAGAGAGGAGCGAGGAGGGCGAGGGAGAGAGAACGGAGAGAGACTTCGGAGTGATGCTCCTCGACCAAGACGGCCGTATCTCTCAAGTATAAAGAGGTCCTGGACATCCCCCTTTCCAGACTCGAAATCACCACCAACAACTCACCGGTCTTCACAGCTCCAAAGCATCAAGACAATCACTCCTCCCTCCTCTTCTTCACACTCACTTCTTCTTCACAAGAACCCAACCAACCGCCAACATGAAGGTCACCGCCGTTGCCATCCTCGGTTTCATCACCACCGGCGTCCTCGCCGGCGGCTACCCCCCCGAGAAGTACTGCAAGAAGATCGTCTACGATCCTCCCCAGTGCCCCAAGTACACGCGCGACATCGTCGACTTTGACGAGCGCGACGACCTCGAGGAGCGTGACGACCTCGAGGAGCGCGAGGAGCTTGACGAGCGTGACGAGCTCGACGAGCGCGGCGACTACTACCCCCCTCCCTCGTGCAAGAAGAAGTGCCCCAAGGAGCACCTCAAGTGCACCAAGTACGGCTGGAAGAAGGGCTACCCCAAGTACACTGGCTCCTTCACCCAGAGCGTCGACTGCAAGGTCGGCAAGGACTACACCGTCAGCGGCACCATCACGAGCTGCAGCAAGTACTCGTCTTCCCAGTGCCTCATCGTCACCTACGACGGCAAGTACTGGCCCCAGGACCACAGCACCTCGTACGTCGGCATCTACGAGAAGACTTCCTACGGCCCCAAGAAGGTCAAGGACCTCAACTACTCGTCGTACTGCAAGGGCAACACGTGCTCCATCCCCGTCGAGAAGCTGCCCGGCTACCCCGAGCTCTGCGGCGACGACCTCTACGTTGCCATCGACGGCGGTCGCTGCAAGAACCCCAGCTACGGCCAGTACGGCTACGGCAAGCCCCCTGCCCCCAAGGACGTTATCACCTACGTCAAGCTCCACATCGAGTGCATCGGCAAGAAGGAGTGCAAGAGCTACTGCTGCAAGATCTAAGTCGTCGAGCAAGGCATCTCTCTCTCGGCTGGCCGGGGTCTCGAGGCGGCGGGCAAAGCTTCTCGGGCGCCATGGTTGGCCGTCCATGACGACGACATGATATGGACTCTTGGGAGGAAATCTAGGTGGGATGATGGAAAGGGAAACACACACACGCTCATTGCTCTTGGCCTGGACCGATTTGACCGCGCAACATGACAACAATCTTCTTGTTTAAACTTCACTTCTTCACACCCTCTTGTTTCTAACCTTGGGTTATATTTTTTATTCCTTATTTAGGGGGGCTTCTGCAGAGGTTGGCCGACTTGGAGTCTCTTGCGGTGTCCTGTACTAAATTGAACTTGATTGGTCTCGAATACGAGAGAATTTGAAGTGAATGTGAAGTCGACAATCATGATGATGTCTTTTCAATCCAGTGCACTGACAAATCACACCCCCCCTCCATCTCTTTATAACTTAGTCTCCGACTGGTCCCCCGTCTTACGTGCATGCCTTGTTTCCGTCTCTGTACTTGATTTCGCGGGGTAAAGCAACACCACAACACCACACACAGCTCCACAACACCACCAACAAGGGCCAGTCGGAAACTTGGGGCAAAGCTTGGCTTTTCCAGGGCTGATCCGGCGGCGGGATTTAATCGTGGATACGGATACAGTACATACGAACCGCCTCTCGTTGCAGCCAAAAACGTGCCGGCCGGGCCACTGCTGCGCTGCCACGAAAAGGGTCGCTTCCAATGTCATGGCTTTGGTGGCTTGCACTCAGCCTCCGCCATGTTTCTTTTTTCCCCCTCTTTTTCCTTTCCCTTTTTTTTTTTGTTTTGTTTCCCTCGTGGTCTTCTGCTTGACAGACACCCCCCTTGCAGCCCAGGAACCGGGCGGTACACTTGTGCGTGCGGCACAGCAAGCAAGTCAAGACAAGTCCAAGCCAAGCCCTGCGACTTTTTTTGTTCCTGTTGGTGGCGTTCTCTTCCTGGATGCTTTTTTGTTTGGTTCTGGACGACCGGGGAGTCCTCGAGACCCCCCGCCCACGTCAATCCGCATATGCGCCGAGATGCAAAAGGGAAAGAGAGACGAACAAAGGATGAGAAGAGAGAGGGCGCCGGGTTTTGCCTGATTTGACTTGTTGTGTGTCCGCCTGTCGGTAGCGTCGGATGCAGCTGAGCTGACGGAGCTGAGCTGTTGGGGTTGGGGGGGTTGAGTAGCTGAAAGAGAAGAGGCTTGCTTGGCTTTCGGGAGTCGATGCGAGGATCCGGAGTCGGAGTGTCTTCTTTTGTCTGCCTCGCTTCACTCACTCACTCACTCACTCGCTCACCCTCTCACTCACTCGCTCACCCTCTCACTCTCCCTCCCACCCTCTCACTCGCCCTCCCACCCTCGCACACATTTCTGTAATCTCGTCCGAGTGCCGTCCCTCCCTCCCTCCCTCCTCCCCCTCCTCCTCCTGCATCACGAGGCGTCCATGTAAGCAAAGCCATGCCTCTTGGCAGGGGCAAAAAGGTTTACAACTATCGATTCTTGTTTTTCTTCTTTAATTTTTCATCTCCCGTCATTATTACCATATGTTTCGTTTCGTTTCGTTTCGTTTCTTTTCTCCGCGGTGCCTTGCATACCATTTATCAACCAACATGCCCCATTGAAGCCGCTGCACACCAAACAGGTTACCGCCTCGCCGCCTCAGGATACGACTCCTCCGCGTGGGAAGATGATGCTTTACTGCATTGTGCCGTGATTACCCCTTGAACGGCCCTTGCATTGGGGGCATCGGTTCAGCTCCAAACCTTGCCGCCATGGATTTCCCCCGATCCCATCGTTCGTCCGTTTCGTCGTCCCATGATGATGGCATTCTCCGGCTTGGAGTCGGCGTCGGGTTTAGGTGCGGCAGCAAGGCATTCCAGTCGGCCCTGAGGCTCTGTTCCTGTGCCTGTGTACCTGCTGTGCCTGCTGTGCCTACTCCGTGCATGGTTTAGGCGACCGTTGATCAACTTGAGCTTATCTCGGCCGTGGCTTGTAACTTGACTTTGGGGGCGTCTGGTGCACGTCGTGTAAGCATGTTTTGAATTGAGGCTTGAGCGTGTAAAAATGCTCAATTGAACGTCTAGGTATTAGTTCTTCTTGCCCTTCTCCGCCTCCATCCTCGCCACGACGCCGTCCAGCCGCTTAAACGACGGGAACCCCTCAAAGAAGCACGTCGCCTGCCACGCCCACCACTGTCCCGAGAACCTCTCGACGCCATGCCTCAACAATCGCCGCTCAAACGCGGCGCACTCCAAGGCGTGGATCCCAATCACCGGCCAGAATATCGCCCGCACGATCCACCGGTACCCCTCGGGGCCCCCCGGGAAGTAGGTCCGCAGGTACGGCCACGCGGGGCTGCCCGGGTGCACGAGCGGCAGCGTCGCCGCGCAGCAGAAGTAGAACAGCACGGCGGCGAGGACGACGCGCCCGAGGCCCTCGGGGGCCACGTAGCGTGCGACGACGAACTCGCTGAGGCCCAGGGCGTCGCGGGCGGCGTGCGCCATGTCGACGACGCGAGGGCGGCACTCGGCCCAGCTGGCGAGCGGGGGGTCGAAGGGGATTGTGTGCTCGTCGCCGCCGCGGGCGCGGATGCGCATGGCGGAGAGGGAGATGTCGACGAGCTCGGGGGACGAGGCGGCGCGGGGGGATGTGCCGGCGTGGTGGCGGAGGTAGTAGGAGAGCTCGCGGGCGTGGTCGCGGTTCATGTGGGAGATGATGCGGTGCTTCATGGCGGCTTCGGAGGGGGCGGCCATGGTTGCGGATGGGAGGGGGGGGAGGCCGATAGCAGGTTGGAAGGTTTGGTATAGAGGAATTGAGGGGAATTGAGCAGTGGTGGTGGTGATGATGATGATGTTGATGAGGATGCTGTTTGTTGAGGCTGGTGGTGATGGAGAAATCAACGTCGACGAGACTGAAACGTGGGTTGAGCAGTTGCGAGTGGAGCTCTCAATATCGCCGACGCCGGAGACGAGCAAGTCCGACCGATCCCGTCGTGGACTTGTCTGCGGCACAACAGATGATGACTATGAGTTCCATAGACTTGTAGGTATATCGTCATGTATTTTATTATTTCGACCTGATAGTAAATGACCGTGAGGAAATATCTTGGGTATCTCGTTTCCTGTCTCAAACATGGTTCTACAAAGCACATTTGCCGCACCGCCTAAACTGAAATACAAATAAATAAAAACATTAACTTGTCAGTCCGCTCAGTACCTAGTAAAGACTGTAGATTAGTTCGAGCAGGGAACACTATGGGCTCAGCGGCCCCGACCGCGGCGACACCATGGCCGCCTCCTCAAACTCCTCCTCAATGTCGACGCGCGTCGTCGTCGTCGTCTTGACGCGGATGCCAATCTTCTCGCTCACGTGCGAGATGACGGAGAAGCCCGAGAAGCGGTGCCCGCCCTTGATCTGCGTCCACACGTCGCCGCGCGCCTTGTCGCCGAGGTGCAGGTCCAGCTCCTGCTGGCTCTCCGTCACGGCCGTCTTGGCCGTGGGCGCGTACACCCCATCGCCGCCCGGGTTCTTCTTCTTCTTCTTGAGCTGCGACGCGTTGGAGCGTGTGCGGATCGGCGGGAGGGGCTTGTCGCGGAGGTAGCGGATCGAGGGCGGTCGGTTGGTGAGGACCGGCCGGCGGCACGGGTAGGCGGCCGGGAGGAGCTTCCAGATGCTGGGGAGGCAGGCGACCATGATCAGGGCCGAGGCTTCGATGCCGGTCCAGATGAGCTGGTCCGAGTATTCCCACGGCTGGTTCGGCTTGTCTTCCTGTCCCTGCAAGACGACGAACCGCAGCCGCATGCCCGACATGCCGAGGGCCAAGGCGCCGAGGGCAAAGACGACCATGGTTCCCAGCTTGGCTCGAAGCGTCAGGCTCAGCTGGCGCAGGACGGGGAGGGGGAGGAGTATTAGGATCATGTTCTGTCCAATGTCAAACGCCTGCTTGACGTAGGCAATGACCTCTGCGTTGAGGCACTGCGAAGGTGACGACTCGAGCGTCCATCCTTCCCACGCAAAGCTGACAGGAGAGCACTGGAAGATCAAGACAAAGAGGAAGGCCAGGGTCGGGATGATGACGAGGGCCAGCGTGGTGAGGGCGACGGCCCGGAACCGAGTGTCGGGGAATGTTCGTAGGTAGAGATGGATGATGGCCACCTTGGCGAAGGCGATTCCCACGAGGGCGAACTTTTCGGCGACGAAGAGCATCTGAGTAGATGAGCCAACTTGTGCCGTGCGAGTCGTTACTGGGACATACCTCTAGGGCACTCGACATGTCGTCCGAGTCGACTGTTGAAGCGCTCACGTCGAATATTGTATGGTGCACTATATCAACGTTAGTGATGATCATTAATTGAGGATAGTGAGGCACACCATAATGAATACAGCTGACGTAGACCGTATACACAAACTTTCACTAGGGTTAGCATATCCTTGAAACGTCATTGATTCTCTTCACCATACTCCACAGGCAAGCATAACGTAGTCGTCGAGTCGAAGCCCATCGGGCGACCTCCAGCTCGCAAAGAGCCGCAGCAGCGGACAGATCCAGGCGGGTATCTCGGCCGCAAGAATGAGATAGAAGCGTTTTTCACGCGTCTGCGTCGGCTGGTCGCAGATTTCGGACTGCATCTTGTTGAGTTCTGTCCCAGGGTCAGCTGCTCATCCAAACCCAGAGACTGCAACGAGGACGGGGCGTACTGAATCGATCGAGCGTGGAGCACTGCTGCAGTATGCAATTGTGGGTTTTGCTCCAGTATCCATCCTCGTAGCAAAAGTCGGAGACAGGCGAAGACGAGTCCTCGTTAGATCCGAGTGCCGCGTAGTAGCATCGTGACTGCGACGTGTGAGAGTGGTGCTCAACACCAAGAGGGTGCGTGTAGATGATCATACCCCGCATGTGGGAATCTCCTCGAGAACCCGAGAGATGCTGACGCTATCCAACTCGGCAACGACCAGCGAGGACATGGACAGCAGGACTGCCAGAATTGGGAGCACCATTACCGCCCAGCGACGCTCCTAGGGCCGACGGGAAAGTCTAGTTGCAGGAGGGGACCCCGGTGAGGCGTGAGAAGGACGAGGTTCTGAACGGGTGCACATTCGGACAAGAAGAAGAAGAAGAAAAAAGCAATTCAGACTCCAGCCATGCATTCTTCTGCGAGGGCTAGACGTGCTTCTAAAGACAGCAAGACTCCAGATCAGGGGTGGGTTCCAGAATATGCATGGACGTTTGGGCGACACCTCGCAGCGGGCACTCGTACATGTCACCGATTCTTCTGGCAGCTACTGCGGCAAGTGAACAGCGCATACCCTTGCGCGGGAGCCGTCGGCCGCCTGACACTGGCCCTCGTGCGAGCTGTGTGCCGCTCCGAGGCAGAGAACCGCTGAAGCACCTGCAGCCTCTCCCGTGGGACAGCCCGGAAGCACCGTCACCGACAGTTGCAGGTCGCATCGGCCGCGGGCAAGTGTCCGATAGAAATTAACTGCCGTGGTTCGTGCATGACGAAGGATCAAACCATGTTACACCCCAGCGCCGGGCCGTCTTCTTGGTACCGAAACCCCAAGACGCTTCGAGTCGGAGAAGCCGCACCCAGACCATCCATCTCTGATGGCCCGTTTCAATCGAGGGAAACGGCGGGTATTTGAAAAAAAAAAAAAGAAAAGCGCTCCCATGCGAACACAATCCATGGTGCGACAAGACGGACGCTAGTCGGGAGATCGCCCGTGTTCAAGTCTCGCTGTCTCCCTGATCAACTAGGGGCTGTGTTCCACCGCATCTCCATCTGCTCCATGAAACGTTGGTGCTCCAGGGGCTCTTGGCTCGCGGTGCACTCACACCGCCCGGCGTGACGGGTGCTTGCTCGTGGATGAGGCGGAAGAGACGGATGTGCGCGTGACCAATCTTATACTCCGCGTTACGTCCGCATGCTAGAGTCGAGTAGTCAGCGAGATGGTATCAAGAAATAAAGCCCCGGCCTCGATTCACGAGCCTTCACCAGCGCCTGGACGAGTGGGGAAGAGGATCCGGCAGTTCGGTGAAACGGGGATCGACCCAGCACGTTTGATGTCGCTTTCGAAGGAAGACGCTTCTCCGTAGTTTCTACCGCCGCGCATGCAGGACACCTGAAACGACCTCTCAGGCGTTTGCTGGCGGCAGGGCTTGGCTCGCCTCTCATTCGTGGCAACTGTCGTCCCTCGCTTCCGCTAAAACAGTTGGCGTCAAAGAATCCCGATGTCCCGGATCGATGGGTTTTCTCTTAAATAAGGGGCCGTCTGGCCGGTGTTTCGACGGCGAGGGCATCGCACGATGCGACGACTGCTCCTCGGATGACCGCCCGTCGCCTTTTCCGCCGCTGCACCTCCCGCAAACGTGCTCTCGTGACGGCGACCAACAAGCAACTCGTTTATTTGGGGCGAGTTTGGTGAGAAGTCGGCTCCAGTGTTCTCAGATGGACGTCGGCTGTAAGAATCGGCACTTCAAGACGCTTCGTGTTTGCTGCCTGGAATGAGTCACCGGTGAAGCAAAGTCTTGGTCAGCACCTGATGATGGATGATGGATGGTGAAGCCGTCTCGTGACCAGCTCGGCTGGTGGACCACTCCACCGATCTCCTTCGGCGGAGTCTCGGAGCTCCGAAGTAGATTTCTGCAGGCAAGATAGGCGTGGACTCGATGCGCAGGGTTGAACTCTGGCGCGATGTGATCAATGTGAAGACAAAGTCGTCGGAAAAGTTCCGACAAAAACCAGATTGAATCCTCTGGTTCGAAGCCATCCGTCACACTTCTTTGAGGTTGTGGCTGTTCCTTGGCGCCCATTCCGAGCGATGGACGAGTGTCGGACCGTATCTCTTCGTGCGACCTGGCTGAGTCAGCATTGAGGCTCAAAATTTACAAGTCCCCACGACTGAAAGCACCTCGTAACTCCGACCGGCTACGGCATGAAATAACGCGGCAGCAAAACTCTGCAGCCGAAACCATCGGGTCAGATTGATAAAGATATCCCTTTTGACTTGCTGGCGCCCCGGCTTGCCCCAGCGCGAATCTTCCCTCCTTCGTAACTCCGAAGTCGTCCACGGCCTGCCCGACAAGGCACGAGGCACGAGGCACGAGGCATCCGATCTAGCAGCCATGACCGACCGAAGTGAGACCCCGGACTCGGACAACGACCGAAAGTCTGGGTCGATTGACGGAGCCGGACAGCCCGCCCGCAAGCGGCAGCGCGTCCGCCTGAGCTGTCTCGAATGTCGCCGCCGCAAGCTGTCGTGCGACCGCGGCTTCCCGTGCGAGCGATGTATCAAGAGCGGCACCCCCGACCGCTGCAGCTATGAATCCCGAACCGGCGAGGTCGTCAACGCCTCGTCCGGCATCCCTCCCCCCTTCGCCCAGCTCGACTCGCGCCGCTTCGGCATGGACCCGACCGCCGGCCTCAACGGCCTGTCCCCGCGGGACAACGAGTACGCGAGGCAAGACCACGACCGCATCCGCCGCCTGGAGCTCGAGATTGCCCAGCTCAAGAACCAGCTGCGCCCCGGCCTGGGCCTGGGCCTGGACGGGAGCACCGTCGCCGGCACCACCACCTCGCCCACCACCCAAAAGGACGACGCCAACGCCGGCGTGCCGGATGCTTCGGTCCGCGAGGTGCACGAGTCCATCGAGGCCACCAATATGTCGGGGGAGAAGGGCGAGCTGCGCTTCTTCCGCGGGCGAGGATTCCGCACGCGGTACTTTGGACCTCACAACGCCAGCATGGCCTTTGTCGAGTTGACGGGGCTGTGTCCCTTCATGAAGGAGACGGCCGACGAATGGCTCCGTCCCGTCATCCTCCACGACCGGAAAGACCGCAAGCGACGGCAGCACGATCGGGAAAAGATCTTTGAACAGCCGGACCCCGAACTCGAGGCTCTGTTGCCCACGAAAGACGAGGCCGACGCCCTCATCAAGGTCTACCTGGAGCAGTTCGAACAGGTGCACCGCATCGTCCACATCCCCACGTTCCACAAGGAGTACGAGCAGTATTGGATGCCGGGGTCCAACACGCGCTACGCCGCCTTCACGGCCCTGATCCTGTCCATGATGGCCGTGTCCACGTGCGTGCACACGCACGAAGGCCTCAAGTTCATCGGCATGATGTCCAATGCCCGTCATTGGGCCGAGAGGTGGATCAAGGCCTGCGACGAGTGGTTGCAGAGGCAGAGCCAGAAGCATCGTCGCCTGGTTCACTACCAAGTGGCATGTCTCTTGTACCTGGGGAAGCGCGTCAACACCATAAAAAAGAAGCGCTTCTGGACGGGGGCAGGGGCTCTCATCCAGGACGGCATCGCCGTCGGCCTGCATCGTGAGCCAAGTCACATGGCCGCCAAGATCACCGTCTTCCACCAGGAAATGCGACGTCGCATCTGGGCTACCGTGGTTGAGTTTGACATGCAGGCCTCGTTTGATCACGGCCTGCCAACGCTCGTCAGTCAGCTTCACTACGACACAAACTCCCCACGGAATCTGGACGATGGGGACTTTGACGAGAGCACCACAACCCTACCCCCGTCCAAGCCGGTCAAGGATTACACCTACTCGTCGTTCCAAAACCTTGCGAGACAGAGTTTGCCGCTGCGGCTAGAGCTGAGCAGACTCCTGACGGGTCCTATGTCCGACATTGACTATGACCAAGTGATCCGATATACCAACGACCTGACGCAAGAGATTGACTCCCTCCCGTCTTGGGATACCAACACGGAGAACACGCGAGGGATGAAGAACCCGATGATTGCCTACACGTTGCTCCACGTGCAGCTCCGACAATACATCATACCGTTGCACCAACCGTACCTGAAGCTTCGCAAGCAAAATTCCAAATACCAATACTCGGAGATTATTTACTACAACGCGGCGCGGGACATTGTGTTGCTCCACGACAAGCTGTACGACCAAGGGATGCGGTCGCTGAACTTCCTCCGCGAGGACGCGCTCACGACGGCCATCAACCTGTGCAGCGTGACGATGCTGCAGCCCAGGGGGTCCACCAACATGATCATGATCAACTCGCACCACACGCTCAAGCTCATCGAGAAGTGCATCTCGATGAAGGAGGACCGGCTCCTGCGATGCGGCAACAACGAGCCCTGGGGCTACTCCATCATGTGCGCGGCGCTGGGCCTGCTGGAGGCGCACCTGGGCACCAAGGAGCCCGAAGTGGCCAAGTCGACGTCGGCCGAGCGCTTCGTGAACCTTCACTACCGGCTCCTAGCCAACCAAGAGCCGCCGGTTCCGGGAGAGGCGGTGGCGGGACCCGGGTCGGCCATGGGGTCAACACCCAACATCCCCTTACACGATCGGCCAAAGGTAATGAACCTCGAGTTCCACGGCAGGGCGTTTCCTAATATTGGCATCCAGTCTGTGACGCCGTTCACATTTAGCAGCAACCCCACGATGCAACCGACGGCTCCCATCGACCCCAGCCAGGCCCCGTGGCTCATGGGTGCCGGAGACGTGACTCAGCCGTTCAACCTCGACCCGAGCCTCGAGCTGCTCGGGCTGAACCTGAACGAGCTCTGGGGCGAGTCCTGGGAGCTCGGTTAATGTGTTTACATGTTAATAATAATGTGGATTCTATAGAGGAGGAGGTGGTGGTGATGGTGGAGGGGCAGGCAAGACCTGGCCTCGTTATGATTTCTTGACTCTTTTTCTTTCTTGATTATTCATACAGGGCGTTGCGGGGTTCAGATAATGAAGGGATACCAGGCTTCTCACGACTCAATGTTGACTTTCAAAAGCAAAACATGACAAGTCATGATGATATTTTCCTTGTGGGTTTATGCACAAAAAGAGACCCCGCGTCCAGCTGACAGCCAATTGTGTGCAGTGGAAAAACAGAGAAGCCGAACGGCTTGTGCCAAGCTCTCTCTCCCCAATTGCAATTTATGCTCCCATTTTCCTTTCTACCCCAACTTCCCCGCGCATTCCTGGTCCCCTTCCCCCAACAACAACAGTCCACTTCTGTGGGAGAACGGACCCCTGGACTGTGGCGAACGGGAACCATGCTAATCACGCCATGCTCAGAAATCGACGCTCGATGAATCCGAACTTTTCTCGCGTGCCCGGACTTGCGATGCGGGCGTCGGCCCTCGACCGATTTTTGACGTTGTGCGGCGAGTCCGGGAGCAGGGGATGGGAAAAGAGGGGTTCGAAGGGGCTTTTGAGGACAGTTTTGGACACACCGGGAGAGGTTCTGTGCTGGGAATCAGGGCGAAATGTGTGGGCTGGATCAAGAAGTGGTTGGGAAGCTGCAAGTCAGAGAGGACGGACTTCTCAATAACACAACAATCACGGATAAATCCATCCCATGTGCGGCGTCAAGTTGTGTTGATCAGGGGACCGTGTTTGGGGTGATTCAAGAGCTAACAGCTGTATAAAAAAGTCTACGGCATCTCCCACTTGACAAGGAACAACAGTCCAAAGCGCGCGCCTTCTCGACCTGCCAGATCGACCAGATCGAAACCGTCCACCTACCGCTAACAAACACGAAAAAAAGTCCAGATTTATCCTCTCCAGCATGGACGGCGACAAGGGTACCAAGGAACGAAAGTATCGGATCCCCTGTCCGCGGGATGGCAGACGCGTCTTGGCCGGGGCCATCTGTCCCGAGTGCAAGAAGGTCGTGAGGGACCATTCCGACGTCAACAAGCGAGCTCAGTTTCCGGAGGAGCCGACTCCCGAGCCCGAGGAGGAGCAGAAGAAGGGGTCAAAGAATGAGAATGCGGTGTGATGGATGTGTGTACGGCCAGGTAGGGAATGGGGGGTAGTCTCGGTTCGGCGGGAGAGGTTGCTGTGTGAGGTGTCCTGGAAGGGAACACGGCTTCACCCAATGGATAGAGATGCAGGTGGTTCATTGCGACTGTCCATCCATTTGGGAGTCTCTCTCGGCTACTACGCATCGTATCCCAAGGTGGATGGATCAGAACTAGGACTTGATCAGTCTTGGGCAACTTCTCCCCATTGTTCCATTGCTGGGTATACGTTCCCACCCTGATCAGACGTCAAGTTTCCCATCTTCAAAGCTTACGACGCCACCCGTGAAAGCACAGTGTCCCACGTTGGCCATGAGGACCCCCCCGTGAGATGTTATGCGTTGATGAGGCTGGCTGACAAATAACCATCTGGTCGTGGAGATGTAGAGAAAAAGATTCAAGTCACGCGGCGGGAGGTTATTCAAGGGCGCCTTTGAGGAAGGGGGATCAAGTGGTGGTGCCTATTGAGTGGTATAAATCTACAACCTACACAAGAAATCATCTCTTTCTCGTACATGTCACCCCCGCCCAGCCTCCTTGCCCAGCTTCTCCAAGGCCTCCTCGTAGGCCCGCACGCGGTCCTCGGGCATGTCCTCGATCCTCGTCCTCTCGACCTTGCGCGGCCTCCTGACGGCGGCGCCCTTTGCAATCTTTCCCCAGAACCAGCCGCTCTCCTCGTCGACGACGAGGGTCCACGCGGAACCCGACCGGCCGGCGCGTGCCGTGCGGCCGACGCGGTGCACGTACGACGCCACGCTGGGCGGCACGTCGTAGTTGACCACGTGGTCGAGGTTGGGCAGGTCGATGCCGCGCGCCACCAGGTCCGACGCCACGAGGAGCCGCAGGGGAGACGACGGGGACGCGGCAAAGGCCCGGAGCGTCTTGCGCCGCTGGTGCGTCGGCGTCGTCGACGTGAGCGTGGCCATGTGCGGCGCCAGCGAGGGGTCCAGGAGGGCCAGGAGCCGGGAGAGGCGGAGTGCGGATTCGTTGGACTTTGTGAAGATGAGCGTCGTGGGCATGGTGAGCTTTCGTGAGCGAGCTGGTGGTGCTGGAGTTGAGGAGTCGGAGTCGGAGCTCGAGTCGGAGTCGGAGTCTGAATCTGAGCTGGAATCAGAGGTGGAATCCGAGTCTGAATCTGAGCTGGAATCCGAGCTTGAAGCCGAGTCTGAATCTGTATCTGAACCCGACTCCGAGTCCAACGTCTCCGAAGTAGCCTCAGACTCTGAACCCGAGTCCGAGTCTGAGCTGCTGTCCGAAGTCGAGTCCGAGTCGGAGCTCGAATCCACAGGTTCCTCCTTCTCGGCCACAGCTTCGCTGCTCGAGCTCGCAGCCAGCATGTGCTGGCCTTGAAGCAGCTCCAGCAGGTAGAGCGGCTTGAGGTTGGTGTCATGGACTCGCACCGCGTGCTCCTTCAGCGTCACCGGCAGCGAATGCTCGGCAATCTGCGTCTCGCCCTGGTTCTCCAGCACCACCAGACGCGGCCGCCGCAGAGCCAGCTGGTTCAGGAGGCTCAGGTCGCGCGTCAGCGTCGCGCTGAGGATGACCTTGCGCACGCCCGAGAGGGCCGTGTCGGGGAAGTCGCGGGCGCTGAACTTTGTGGTGCGGAACTCGGCCGTCACCACGTCCAGCCAGCCCTGGAAGCTCTGCGCGAGGAGCTTGTCGGCCTCGTCGACGACGAGCCACCGCACGTAGTCGAGGCTGAAGCCGGCCGTCTGCTCCATGTGCTCCACGAGACGACCTGGCGTGCAGATGAGCACGTCCACCTTGGACGAGAAGTCAACCACGTAGCCGTCGATGCTGCTGAGTCTGGCGTCCGCCGAGTCCGAGTCCGAGTCCGCGTCGTCGAGATGCTCCGTCGCAGACAAGCCGGCGCCCTGTCGTTTCCGCTGCTCGTTTTCCTCTTGCAGTTTCTTGTACGTCTCGGGGTCGTAGCGCAACTCTTGCTCCATCAGGTTCTCTTGCTCGGCCTTCAGCGACTGACTTCCGATGGAGATGCCTATCCGAACCCTCTTGCGATGGCCGCCCTCAAAGGCCTTGGCACAGAGCTCAAACGCCTCCTGCGCTTGCTTGACGAGTTCGCGCGTGGGAATAACGACGAGGGCTCGCAATCTCGTTACGGCGCCTTGACTGAGATCTCGTGCAATGGGCAGCGCATAAGCCAGAGTCTTTCCAGATCCCGTCGCCGCCGACACGAGAACGTCCCCTGGCTGCTGCTTGCTCGTCGGCAGCAACAGCGGAATCACAGCAGTCTGCACCGCGAACGCCTCCTTGAAGCCCTTCTCCTCCAAGACGCGAGATGCCTTGGGGAGCACGCCGAGCTCGGTAAAGGGGGCCACGGTATCTTGCGACACGCGAACGGGCTCGGCGAGCCAATGCGGCAGTGTCTCGTAAGATGGCTGGGACGTGGTAATGGATATCGGCTCTGGTTGGGGGAGGGGCTCGAGGCCATGCAACTCGCCCAGATCAGAAGCATCCGAGTCGTCCTGGGGCATCTCGCTCGCCAGCTTCAGCGACTTGGCCTTTCGCTCAAGTACTGATTTGTGTCGTTTTGCAATCTCGGCGTCCTCGTCCTCGTCATCTTCTTCCGGCTCCGGCTCCCGTTTCTTCTTCTCCCTCCTCTTTGCTTTCTTGTCCGACTCCGGGGCGGCTTCTGTTGGCTCTGTCGATTCTTCTCTTGGGACCTCGGCATCGACCATGGATACGTCTTCGTTTTCCTCCTCTATTTGAGCTTCACCTGTGGATTCTTTCTTCCCCTTCTTCTTTTCCCGCTTCTCCTTCTTCTCCTTCTTATGTGTCTTTCGGCTTTCGTCCTTGCCTGCCTCATCGCTCTCGTGATCCCCATCAGAAGCTGATGCCTTCTCTGGTATAGAGTCAGAGGTTTCTTCAGAGCTCAGAGTCTCGGCTCTCTTTCTCTCTCTTTTGGTCTTTTTCCGATTCTTTCCTTCAGTCGCATTGTCGGTCTCGTCTTGCGCGAGGGTCTCCTCGTCGACCGATTTTAACGTTTTTGACTTCTTCTTTGGCTCCGGGGATTCGGTTGCTTCCGCATCCGCGTCTCGTTTTCGCTTCGACTTGGGCTTGGAGGGGGTTGGTTCTTCGTCGACGTGCGGAATCGCCTTCTTATGTTTCGTCCTTTTGACATGCGCATCGGTGTCGGCGGTGGCCGATGGGGAATCTGTTGGATCCACGGCCTTGCGGCTCTTTTCCCGCTTCGAACCCATTGTTCCGAGGCCAATTGCTGCTCAAAATGGCAGAAATACAGGCAGATTTCGATTCGTGAGGGGGGATCCAAGACGACATCCAAAAATTTAGTTGGTTTTGGCGGTTTGGAATCTTATCGCGATTCTGCCGCGCGCCACCGCCAATTTTCTGCCAACCGCCGACTTGGCGGGCTCCACCTGCCGTCAAGTACATTGTACCTACTTACACGTGGAATCCATCTTCACTCAGACTGCAGACTTCCAGATGGACCCTGAGAGAGATGAGGCATGAGACAGCTTCAAGTCGCACCGTTATCGACCCGGCTTTAGGAAAGCGCAATCCGATCTCTGCGACAGCCGCCCCAGCAAGTGCTGGATGACGACATCCCCCTTTCAGCCATGACGGAAGAAGCCTCAACACCAACATCTTCATCATCGCCAGCAAAGCCACCACCACCACCACCATGACGCGCCGCACCTACAACATCGCCATGGTCAGCGACTTCTTCTTCCCGCAACCCGGGGGCATCGAGTCGCACATCTACCAGCTCTCCACCAAGCTCATCGACCGCGGCCACAAGGTCATCGTCATCACCCACGCCTACGACGACCGCAAGGGCGTCCGCTACCTCACCAACGGCCTCAAGGTCTACCACGTGCCCTTCCTCGTCATCTACCGCTCCGCCACCTTCCCCACCGTGCTGTCCTGCTTCCCCATCCTGAGGAACATCTTCATCCGCGAGCGCATCGAGATCATCCACGGCCACGGCAGCCTCAGCAGCCTCTGCCACGAGGCCATCCTGCACGGCCGCACCATGGGCCTGCGCACCGTCTTCACCGACCACTCGCTGTTTGGCTTTGCCGACGCCGCCAGCATCTTGACCAACAAGCTCCTCAAGTTCATCCTCAGCGACGTGGACCACAGCATATGCGTGAGCCACACGTGGTGAGTCTCCCTCTTCCACCTCGCACAACCCTCTCCTAATCATGCGCCAGCAAGGAAAACACGGTCCTCCGGGCGTCTCTCGACCCCCTGATGGTCTCCGTCATCCCCAACGCCGTCGTGGCGGACAACTTCCGTCCCCGCGACTACCCCGCCACGTCCCCCTCGGGACCCGGCTTCGGCCCGGACGCATCCTCCTCCTCCCCTTACCCTCCCCCCCAGCGTCTCGGCCCCCGCGACATGATCACCATTGTCGTCATCTCGCGCCTCTTCTACAACAAGGGCACCGACCTCCTCATCGCCGCCATCCCGCGCGTGCTCGAGAACCACCCCAACACGCGCTTCATCATCGCCGGCTCCGGCCCAAAGGCCATTGACCTGGAGCAGATGATTGAGACCAACGTGCTGCAGGACCGCGTCGAGATGCTCGGCCCCGTCCGCCACGAGGAGGTGCGCGACGTCATGATCCGCGGCCACATCTACCTCCACCCGTCCCTCACCGAGGCCTTTGGCACCGTCATCGTCGAGGCCGCCAGCTGTGGCCTGTACGTCGTCTGCACCCAGGTCGGCGGCATCCCCGAGGTGCTCCCCTCGCACATGACCACCTTCTCCAAGCCCGAGGAGGACGACGTGGTGCTGGCCACGTGCAAGGCCATCACCGCCATGCGCGCCGGCAAGATCCGCACCGAAAAGTTCCACGACCAGGTCAAGAAGATGTACTCGTGGCAGAACGTGGCCCTGCGCACCGAGCGCGTCTACGACGGCATCACCGGCGCCATCCCCGAGGAGGACTTTTACGGCACCGACCCGGGCGGCTACAACGGCAGCCGCATCCGCAACTTTACCCTCATCGACCGCCTCAAGCGCTACTACGGCTGCGGCATCTGGGCCGGCAAGCTCTTCTGCCTCGTCGTCGTCGTCGACTACCTCTTCTTCCTCTTCCTGGAGTGGTGGTTCCCCCGGGGAAACATCGACATCTGCCCCGACTGGCCTCGCAAGCAGCCCGCCGAGGACTTCCTCGGTCGCAAAAAGGGCGGGCATAGTAACCGGTCGAGTACGTCCCAGGTGGGCACCAAGCTCGAGTGAAGACACGAGGAGAGACGCGGATTATTCAACTGGTGGTATGACCAGCCGTAAGAGATGGATCATGAGCAAGGCGTTTCACGGATCGGGCATAAAGTACAAAGTCTTGGTTTTAAACAGATGTAATAATAATGGCTTCGGTGTATTTAATGCGCAACGCATGGCGTGAGCTCCAGCTTAGAGTCTGCAGTGGTAATATACAGATTGCAGTTCCAACGCTATACACAATCAAAAAAGTACAGACTGCAACCCCAGTGCAGCATTTCGACGTGATTCAGGGCTACTCGCGGATTGGCGGCGGCGTCGGCTTCTAGCCTCTAGCCACGCGTCTCCTCTTGGCAGCCCCGGCGCCGGCCTCGCGCTCGCCCGGACCGTCGTCGTCGTCCTCGGCCGTATCCTCGGCCGGCGTGGCCACGCTGGCGGGACGAGCCGTCGACGGCGGAGGCGCACTACGCTCCTTCTCGGCGCTCCGTAGATCGCCCAAGAGCTTCTCGACCTCGACGAACATGCTGCGCGTGTTCTTCACGACGCCGTTTTCGTCGAGCCTGTATCCGACAACCTCCTCCTCCTCTTCCCCGGTGCGCTTGATGAACGCAGACCCGGGTCCGCGGTCGGGATCGGGGTTGTACATGATGGCGTTGCAAAACATGTGCACGAGTTCGCGTTCGAGCTGGGCGCTGTTGATTATGCCCCGGGGAGGGACGAGTTCCTCGGACAAGGGCAACCAGACGTGCGCCGTGCCCGGATCGCCCCCGGGAAGACTGCTGGCAATCTGAACCGCAGCCTTGTTTCCGTGCTTGATTGCAGAACGAATACGCGTTATATCCTGTGCCTGCAAAACAATCTGGTGGTAGTTGGGGGCGTCCCTTTCGCGGAGCGCCGTGGCAAACATGTTGGCTTCTCGGTGGCTCGAGATCTGGTCAAGGGCCGACGACGACACCTTGGTGAAGCCCCGCGTCCACAGCACTTGCGTTGCCGGCAGTGGTGATCCCGTAGGAGTCTCCTGCCTCTTGCGCTTGGGAATCCGTGAAGAGACACTGCTGGGTGTCACATTCTGAGGTCGACCAGGAACGCTCTCATCCGCCGTAGTGTCGCCCGTCTCCTCGGTCGGTCTCGGAGTAGCATCCTCGTGCTTGATTCTTGGGACAATCTCAAATGACTCCGTCACGGGCTCATCGTTATGAGACATGGCGGACTGGCTGCGTCTGGTCCGAGGGAGAGAAGGCGTAGCACTCACACCTCGCCTCTGGCTGTTTCGGGGTGGACGACCACGGGGTTTAGGATGAGGGACATTCAATTCCGGCTTAGGCATTGGCTTGGTGGTTTGCTTCTTGGTTGGCCTGGGTGTAGAAGCGGCGGAATTGGGTAGAGTAGCCGGTTGGTGTGGTGGGCTCATGGGCTCATACGCCGGACTTTGTGGTTCTACACCAAACGGCTTCGGCGTCGAGGGAGTTGACTGAGAGGACCATCGCGTTCCAAATCCATGCATGAGGTGTGCGGGGGCTGCAGATGCCGGGGTTTTGGGGGTAGATGGAGTGCCATGTTTCTTGGTAGGTGTGTTGATGGTTCCTCGAATCACATGGTCGGGAATCGCAGGTCGAGGGACTTGAACAACATAAGGGGAGGTGTAGGCTTTGTCGCTCTGGGAAGCCGGGGGGGCAGGAGATGCGGCTTGTGGTGCAGCCTGGGTCTTCTGTGGCTGATACACCTGTTGTGGCCATCGCTGTTGAGGGTGAGCAATGGGAGCGGTCGTTCCCGGGGGAGCTGGCGCTGCTGAAGCAATCGGCCGGGGAACTTGCTGAGCTTGAGGCTGGGTGGGTTGAGCAGGTCGAATTGGCGGTGGCACTGGGGTGGTTGAGGAAGGACGTGGCTGAAGCACTTGAGCGCCTGAAGCATCTCGAGGCGGTGCTGGTTGTAGGGGCGGCGCCAATTGACCACTTGTCTGAGGGGGGACAAGCACAGGCTTCCCAGATGGGGTGCGTGGTTGGGCTTGAGGGCGCTGAAGAGGTTGAGAACGTGGTTGAGCCTTTTGCTGACTTTGTTGCTGAGTCTTCTTCTGGGCCTGCTGGGCCTTTGGCTGGGTTGGCTGCTGGGTCTGTTGCTGAGCAGGCGATTGAAGGGATTGCTGAACGGGCTGCTGGATTGATTGCTGGGCCTTTTGCAGGACCTGTTGCTGAGCAGGTTGTTGAACCGGTTGCTGAACCGGTTGCTGACCGTGCTGTTGAGCGTGCTGCTGAACTGGCTGCTGAGGCTGTTGCTGGGCGTGCTGTTGAACAGGGTGCTGAAGAGGTTGCTGAACGCGTGACTGGCCAGGTGCTTGCCCCGGTTGCTGAGCTTGTTGCGGAACTGGCTGAGCAATTGGTTGTTGAACTGGCTTCTGAACTGCCTGCTGGACTGCCTGCTGAGCTGGCTGTTGAGCTGGCTGTTGAGCTGGCTGTTGAGCTGGCTGCTGAACTGATTGCTGAACTGGTTGCCGAACTGGTTGCCGAACTGGTTGCCGAACTGGTTGCTGAACTGGTTGCTGAACTGCCTGCTGGACTGTCTGCTGAGCTGCCTGCTGGACTGTCTGCTGGACTGTCTGCTGAACTGGCTGCTGAACTGCTTGCTGCGCTGGTTTGTGAATTGCCTGCTGCACTGGCTGCTGAACTGGCTGTTGAACTGCTTGCTGCGCTGGTTTGTGAACTGCCTGCTGCACTGGCTGCTGAACTGCCTGTTGAACTGGTTGTTGAACTGCCTGTTGCGCTGGTTGCTGAACTGGCCGTTGAACTGGCTGTGAAACCGGTTGCTGAGCTGGTTGCGGGACCTGTTGCTGGGCCGGCTGAGCCTGTTGTTGAGCACGTTGCTGAGCTTGCTGCTGAGCCTGTTGTTGAGCATGCGACTGAGGGGGTTGTAATGGGTGCTGTAGTTGTTGTGAAGTTTGCTGTGGGGTGGGAGGATGTGGTGATTGCTGCGGACGCGAGGGCTGCTTCTGCTGCTTCTTCTGCTGCTGTTGCTTCAGCTGAGCCTTCTGCGGCTGGGCCTTCTGCGGCTGAGCAAAAGGTTGGGCCAGCTGTCCAGCCTGTGGTGGTTGAGGCGTGAGAGGGGTATAGCGTGCTTGCTGGTGCTGCTGTTGTTGCTGGGCATGCTGTTGCGGTTGTGGCTGTTGAGGTCCCGAAGGCGTAGCCTGAGCTTGGACGGGAGACTGAAACTGCCTTGGAGGTGGCGTCTGGGTATGAGGAGGCTGATAGGGCTTCTCCCACTTCAGAGCGGATCCCACAGGAGTCGCGGTTGCATCCTTGGGCTTGATTCCAACCTCTGGTCTCGAAGAGATGGCCTGCTTGGGAGTCTGCGGCGGGGGCTGTAGAGAACGAGGTCCAGTCGGCGGTAGTCCAGCAGGGGCTTGCAGCACAGAGCTGGTCCCATTTGGAGGTTTCGGAGACGGAGAGGGACGTATTGGCGCAGTTCCAACGGGCAAGTGGCTTGGAGGAACGACCGTCGGCGACGATGTCGTGTGTGGTGTCAGGGGCTTCGGTGGTATAACGGGTGTATGTGACGTCGGCGCCCTGCGAATGGCGGCGGGGGTCGTGGTCGAGCTCGGTGTCGGTCCATTCGATGCAATCGCAGGCTTCGCTTCTCGTGGCGCAAGAATCGGCGTTCCGTTCTGGCTCGCAGCCCTAGCGCGACGCTCCCTCTCCGTCCGTTCAAGCAACTGAATCTCGCTTTGAACCTTGGCAAATCGTCGCTCGTCCTCCCGAATCTGCAGTACAACGTTGTCGCGATATCGTGTGTAGAGTCGCTCGACCAGCATCGGGATCTTTTCGACATTCTCGTACACATCCTTCAGGGTGGGAAGTGTCGGGCTGGCCAGTTTTCTCTTCTTAGAAACAGGCGAAGCCGTCGTCCCATCCGGCGCATCGGCCCTCTCATCCTCGCCTCGCAATTCCTCCCCCAGCAGCACCAAGAACAGCTCCCGCAGCGCGTCCGGTTTTAGTCGTACGGGATCGTATGAGGCGTCATCCTTGATAAGGGGGTTGTTGGTAAGAAGCTCCGAGATGGTCGCGAAGGCCCCGTCGTCGACTCCGTGTGTCAATAACGACTGGAATAGGAATAATGACTCGAGGTGCGTGTGATCGGCCTGTCGATTCATGCCCCGCGATCCACCACGCCAGCCTTCCAAGGGGCCTTCACGTCTCGGTAAAAGATGTACAGGCGCCACGATCTGTCGAATTGATCCAGTCAACATGGTCAATCGACTACAGGACATGCGCGCATCGGGGGGATCATGAGAACATACGAGCAACCTTTAGATGATGACTCCAGATCTGTTACTGACGACCTCGAGGCCTATCATCGAGCACAAATGGCGGTTCGGGGCCTTCTTCGTGATGCGCGCGCGCCGGCCGTACGTCTCGTGTTTTTTTCGAGGGAGGATCGCGAACGTCTGGCAAGATATCACGTGACGGCAGTAACCGGAAGTGTCGCGTGAAATGGATGTTGAGAAATTTGGATGATGCAGGGAAGAAAACTGGCTCCCATCAGACCAGAGTCACAGGCCACGCTAAAAGGACGGGCGATCACGTGACACCCCTGAGCGCCTTCCACGCCTAGCCGAGCTGTGCGACAGCAGCTCTTACCATGAGCAGCAACTTCAACAACGTCCGAGTGAGAACCCACCGCCACTCTTCACAATCATGACTTTCAACGGAGAATCACGGTTTCAACAAGGTAGTCGTCCATGCAGAGCCGCCATGCTCCCGCTCTAAGTGAATTGCATCCAATGGACCAAATCTAAAGTACTCGAAATAAAACTCCTAACCCAGTGGTATCATATTGGATCGCAGCTGGCGGCACGCACTGCTCGCTCAGCCTCTGTCCTGTTTCCGCCCAACCCAACAAAGCAAATCCCATGAGAACCCATAAAACGCCGAGAACCAGATAAAACCCAAGTAAAAAGTACCCAGTGATAAGACATGTCAAGAAGATACTAAGGCGACAGAGAACTCGTGCTCCCATCCGCGCTTCTCGCTCCCTCGTCGTCGGGACTGTCTCCATCCCGTTCTCGCGAGTGTGTAAGGCGCAGCTTCTCGTCCAGCAGCGTGACCAGCCTCTCCGAGTACTGGTCCAGCAGTCCGCTCAGCACCGTCTCGTTCATCGCCTTGCTTCGAATGGCCCGGTCGCCCAGGGCCGCCGCCGTGAGACGCAGCTCCTGGTCCAACTCGGACAGCACTTCCTGGCTAATGGGCTCGGCAGAGGAGAGCTTCTTCCGATACGCTCGGAGGGCTCGGCAAGTCTGCTCGGTCGCCATGTTCAACGAGCCAAAGCCCCGCAGGTTAGACGACGACGACTTCTTGCGGGCAGTAGCCCCAAGAGCCGGCAGCGACGGCCTCCGCGTGATTCTCGACTTGGGACTGAGGGGAGGACTAGTTGCCCGGCTGTCCGCTGATGGTCGACGCGAGGGCGTATCTGCCATCACAGTACTCGGGCTCGGGGGAAACGCGTTCGTGGGCGTCTTGAGTGCACTCGTGGTGAGGTTGAATCGAGAAGTCCGTCGCTGCAGGGTTCTCGGTGGTGACCTCCGACCTGAAGGGCGCTGAAACTCAGCCAACTCAGCTTTGGAGAGCACCCTTCGTAGCGGAGGCCTGCTGGAGGTTCCGTCCTTGGCCGGTGACGGGTCCCTACTCATCGATCCCGGCAGAGGATCGTTGAGGTCCAACGCCCAAATCATCATGGTTCCGTCTGAAGCAACGCTGACAACCTTGCGGCTTCCGTCTTCATCCTCGACCAAACAAACACCGTTGATGGCCTCGGTATGGCCCCATTCTCGATCCAAGAACCGGCCCGTTTGGGCGTCGTATAGGCGGATGGACTTGTCCGTGTTGGACACGCCCAGCAGAAAGTCCTGGTCCTTGGGCATACAATTCCCAACGCTGAGGGAATCGAGGACGGCGGACTCGGATCCCCCCTCATCCATGCATTTGAAATAAGATATTTGCCGTCCAGTGTTAAGATCGTATTGACAAACGGATCGATCCAAAAGGGAAACGAATACAGTTTTTTCGTCCAGGCCAATGACCATGGACGCAGGCGATGCTTTTAAAGCGATGACCCGTGAAGGAATGGCGGCGATGGCATCTGGCTCGCCTTCTCTAGTAATGAGATCGTGGACCTGCAGTGTCCGATCGAATGAGCACGTCAGAACCTTGTCTTCTGACGGAATGAGCACTTGAACCACCTTTGCGGCGAATTCAAGCGTCTGAAAGTGCTCAATGGAGCCGCCCTCGGTGCGGTGGAACAGCTGCGTCGTGCGATCGCGACCGCACGACGCCATGAGGAATTTGGACTCGTTTTCGTAGACGCTAACATAGCGACAGTCGGAGGAATGAGCCTTGATATCAAGCAAGGGGTCCTTAGTGAGGATGTCCGTCACCCTCAGGACGCCGAGGCGATCCGCGGCAACGAGAAGCTTGCCGTCGGAAGTGGTGCGCGCGTAGGTAAGCTGGTTCACCGGCTCCAGCTCGCCGTCCGGGTCGGTTATCTCGATGGGAACATTGACGGAGGCCTTGACGCTTCCATCCAGACTCCAGAAGGTGACATTTCCCGAGACAGTCCAGGTCAGAAAGGAGGCGTCGAGCTCGTTTTGCTTCTGAAGAACCTGAATGCCCGTGACGGGATCTCCGTGACCGGGAATGGGAATAGTGGCGACGGCATCGGCGTCTTTGCCGGGGATGTGGTCGGCGTTCCAAATGGCAATCGACTGCCTCGAATCCATGGTCACCAGCTTATCCGTCAGGAAGCCCAGGGCGACGAGTCCATTGGAGGACTCGGTCGTGTCCAGCACGCACGCCGCCCGGCAGTTGAAGACGGCCTCGACATCCAGAGTCGCAAAGTGGCCTCCTTTTCCGGCGACATATGCCACGTTGTCTCTGACGGTGATGCTCGTGATGTGGAAATTCAAGCTCAGCACCTTGAGCATCTTCATCTGCCTGTCGTCGTCGTCCAGAATGCAGACATCGCCCGTTTCTGAGCAGATGATGAGATTCTTGTTGTCGACAACGGCTGCGCAGCTGAACGTCGTCTCGAGAAGAGTGCCCAGCAGGATGTTACGGCCCGGCAAGGTTCGCTGGGAGGGCGGCGTCGCCGTGACTCGGTCCTCGAGAAATTTCTGTTTGGTAGGAGAGATGGCCGGCGCCTCGTCGACCCTCCACATCTTGGCATGACGAACTCCGAGGGTGACGAGGCAGTGGCCCATCCAGATCATGTCACGGATATAGGATGTACATCGGTTCTGCTGGAAGAGCCTGGCGGCCCCGGTGCGTGGATCGATCTTCCAGACGTAGAGGAAGCCGTCGTTGGCGGAGCCCAGGGAGGCAAGATATTTGGTGTCTGCGGACCAAGCTACAGCCCTGACGCCAAAGGCATGTTCACTGATGGACACGAGGGGCACGTCGGAAGAAGAATCCTGCAGGCTAAAGACCAGCACGCGAGGTGCGTAGCCGGTCTCGCCAACGGCCAAGTACCTACCACACCGGCTCAATGCTACGCAGGTGGCGGCCTTGATGCGCTCCCGGCTCGTCCACGTCCTGTTCCCGGGGGAGTCGGCCCAGTCGGGCTGGTTGTGCGGCGAGTCCCTGAAGCTCGGGGCCACACGGCCTCGGCTGTCGTTGGCCTTGGGGGTGGCATTGGGCGTCGAGGGGGCGTTCTGGAAGGAGACGGCGGAATAGAGAGGAACGGCGGTCGGGCGGGCGCGGTAGAAGCGCTGGGTGTGGTGGTCGCCGTCGACGTCGACGACGACGACGGCGCCGCCGGCAATGTAGGCAAAGGAGGAATTGACCGTGTCGAAGCCGGTGGGAGAGCAGCAGGTGGTGCCAATTACACGCCTCAGCGAGAGCTTGGAGGAGGAATCATAGTACGAGCGACGACGCATGGGAGACCTGGAGGAACGAGAGGGGCGAGTGAGGAAGGGCGAGTTGGACGGGGTGAACTTGAGCCGGCTGTTGGAGGGAGTCGCCGCCATGTTGCCGCCATTGACACCTGGAGAGAGGGAGGACGAAGTCGGACGACGATCCGACTGTCATGTGCTTTTCGAGTTCAAGGATGAGTGTTGGAGAAGAAACGAGAGGTCGGAAGGATGATGCAGTCGAATATGCAGAAGAGCCAGGGCTTGTTTATTTTTTATTTTTTCCCTCTCCAGGCTGTGTGTATGCGGAGTCGGCGGTTCCAAGGGCGGGCGGGATGATGCCTGTGAGAGGTCGGGAGTGGACGACCTGTGGTGTGTGGAGGATGCTTGCAGGGCGGTGTAAGTGCGACTGTGCGAGCTGAGGGAATCTGCAGGCGAAGGAGGGATTGACACGGGAGGTCTAAAAAAGGCTGCACGTCGAGTCAGTCACACGGGGTTTCCTTTCAGCTCGGAGCCGGGGGGGGTCGAGTCGGTTGGAATGCTCACAGCGACAAAGAAACAGAAGGACGAGCCGGCGAAACGAGCGACGATGGAATTCGGGACGAGGAATGACGGCTGGGAGGTGGGTGAGGTGAGGGAAGGAACTTGGAAGGGTAGAAAAAAGTTAGACAGCGGGCGGAAAAAAAGCCGGGCCAGCTGATTTAGCTGGGGCGAGAAAGCGATCATCACCAACTCCCAGCAGTGCCTTTGTTTTGGTCCCTGCTCGCCCCATCCTCCATGGTTTCCCGGGGTGCCTGCCAAGCTCTGGCCGAGCGACGATCCCAGCAACCTTTTCTCAAATGGTCGTTCTTCGGGCGGGTCGTCGACCGTCCAGTCCGTCTCCAGCGGACGGCGGCCTCTAGTGTTGTGCCCCCCCCCCCCCCCCCCCCCCCCCCCCCCCCCCCCCCCNNATTCCCCCCCCCCCCCCCCCCCCCTAGCCATCCCGGCGCCGGGCATCTGACGTGGGCTGAGGAGGGAGAGAAGTCGAGTGCTCTTACTCACTGTGTGCCTGTGGAAGAAGCAACGCATCGAGGAGGAGGAGGAGGCAAACTTGGAGGCTGACGCCCGTGTCACGTCCGGGTACGCACATGTCCCTTTTGTGTGTCTGCTGTTTCTCCGAGACTCGATTCTCCCGTCCAACCATCAGGGGACCCCAATCCGCCATCGTCCCACGGCCCCGGCGCCTCCTTTCACCTCGGGTCGCCCTGCCGGACCTCGAGCCCTCGACAACATCACAGATGTGACTCCCTCTCTCTCTCTCTCTCTCGCGCTCTCAGATAGGGGGTGCAACAAGGTCCCCAGCCTGCCTGTCACTCCCTCTTGAAACCGCAAGCCTTTTTGCCTTCCCCATGAGCGAGCCCCCCGGCATCAGATGTCAGATGCATCGCCGTGATGCAACTCGGACCTCTCTCAGTCTGAATTGAACCCTGTACTCGCGCTCGACTCATTCACCGTTTGCTCCATTGCGGGACAGCCGCCCTTGACGAGCAGAGAGCAGCAAAAAAACCAAAAGATGCGACGCAAGTCCAGCCACAACGGTCCCTTCATCACCACAATCACCAACAAGCTCCGCCAAAAAACGAAGGGGAAAAAAGCAAAAAACAGGACAGTAAACGAGGCAAACTCGCCCCTGTTCATCTCGAGTTCCCCGCCGCCCAATACCTGCCCGTCTCTGTAGCGCCATCACCCGTTCCTCGAGTCCTCCTCAACATTCCCCTCCAACCCATGCCTTGTCAGCTCCTCGTCCGCGCCGCCCGCCAAGCACCAATTGGTCCAAGCCCCAAGGACCGGCTCCTTCTTCTCTCGCGGGAGCGGCAGACGTGGGAAATGAGGATTCTCCCGCTGCCCTGTCCGTTGGCTCCCCACCCTGGTTCGCATGGCTGTTTGGGCTGTACTTTGCTCGACACCGATGCCTCGCCTGCGACACGCGTGTCTATTAAACTCGTCGTCTCCCGCCGTGGGCTGGTGCTCCGTTCGCACCCCTGGTTCGTCAAATCCCCTTTTTCGGTGCCTCGATATTAGTCCCAGTCAAGTTTAACTTCTTGCCGTTATCCTTCATTGTCCAGGATGCTCGCTTTCGCCAGGGGACGCGACGCGTATGTACTTCGTACTCAGGGCCCGTATCTCTCCGTGTCCAGCCTCGCGTCTGTTGAGGCGAACCAAGAGTACGAACTTTTGAGCGTGAAGTATCCGTGGACATTATCAAGGCAAGCAGCGATAAAGACTGATATCATCTCCGCTCGGGAGTCATCTATTCGTGTTCGGGTACAACTGCCCTCATATGAGCCAATCTAATATTCTCGCCATCGCCATCCTTGCGATAGCAGTGCCAGCGTTGTTGGTTCAGGTATGAATCAGCATGTCTTTTTATACTGTAATTTATCCCATCCCGTCAATATGCTGCTGTGATATAAACCAACACGCCAAATCTACAACCAGCCATCCGATAGCGTCTGCCCTGAATCAAACCCCCTACTGTCTTATCCAAGTCCAAGCCATCTATTGATCTCTCCCGTCCCTTCACACCGCAATACCCTCCTCTGACGCCTCGTCTCGTTCAAGACGTTCCAGTCCCGACCCAACCGCGCCATACACGCGCAGCGGCACCGCAATCTCAAAGCTCTCGCACACGAGGTTTTCCACCGCGACAAGGACCTGTCCTCCCTTGTCGTCTTGCGAGATCTGCTCGAGCAGCGGGTGCATCGCGGGCCGCTCTCCGTTCTCCAGCTCCTCGCTTCCCTGGGAGGGCACCACGAATTCGATGCGAATCTTCCAATCCAGGCTGACCCCGCTGGTCACAAACTCTGGCGTCGCCGTGATTGGAATCGTGGGATTAAATGTGACCCGCCGTGAATACAGCGTCGCCTCCGATGACGCAGCGTGCACCTTGCGTGTCACCCGATGGATGCTCGACTCGGACCGTACCGCGAGTGACGGGTCTACCTTCTCCGAGGTCTCGAGCGTGGCGTGTATGGCGTAGCATGGAATGTCGGCGTCGGTAAAGTCCACTGCCATCGTCACTACCTCTCCCAACCTGTAGGCCGGTCGCGTAAGCATCACGACTCCTACTCGTTGGCCATTTCGCGCAATCTCGAACCGATTTGGACTCTGCTGTCCCCCTGATGTGACGTTGCTCCTCATAATGGCAAGATGGATGGCTTCTTGTGTGGTAGACGCCTCCTCAAATGCCGAAGGGCGCCTCGAATTCGTACCGTCTGTTGGTGACAACAAGATACTACCGCTTTCGTCTCGTGGCCTCGAGACCAGATCATCCACGTACGTCAGAAAGTCGTTCATCGTCGGTGGTCGGACGTGTACCCCATTGGTCTTTGGCTCCTTGGATTCGCTCGAAGACTGAGTCTTGACATGGGCCAAGTCCCGGAGGAGCACGTATGGGTTCATCAAGTCATGGCCGAGGATCTCGCCATGGCTATTGACACTGCCAAGTACCCGGAAAGGAACCTCGACAGACCGCACCTGTTGCTCCTTGGCACCCCCGGCTCTTTGCGTGCCGACCACTAGGGTATATGATATTTTGACGGCTTTGCCTCGGTGTGTTGGAGGAAGGCCCTTTGGTAGTCGGAACGAGTATTCAAACACGCGGCTCTCGCCTGCGGCCAGCTGCAAGTCCACAAACAGGATCGACTGTGGCGTAGTGAGAAGCGGGATGGATTTCCCGTTGGCGGCTCCCCGCATATCCTTGATAGAACTCAATTCCCCGCCTCCGAGGAGATCTCCGATGGAGCTGCTGATTCGGCCCCAGCCAAACCCGCGCAAGAGGCCGCTGTCGCGTTTGGACGTCTCGACTCCGACGACGCCACCGCCTTGGCCGCCCACGATTGCCTTCTTCTTCACCTGTTCAAACTGTCCCAGGCTGACGAGGGATCCGTCCAGAGAGAATGAGCCTTGCAGCTGGGCGTAACCCATCATCAATGACTCCGGCGCTCTCGACGGCTGCGGTGGGAGGACCAGGCTCCGCCTCAGTCCCCGCGATTGACCCCTCGCGGGTGGTTGGGTTACATATTCTGAAACCAAGGTCTCTGATGAGTTGTTGCTCACGGAATAAAACTCCCCGCTGCTGCGTGGCGTTCCGCCCAGCACTCCCGAGCTCGCCAGAATCCGAGCAGCAGGGGCTATTTGTTCGTTGATGAGAGGATAGGGCTCCTTGGGTCGAATTGACAGGTTGGTCGTATCTGTTGATCCGACCCTAGGACTCAGCATCTGGCCATTTTGAGGCCTCGTAATGTTCGGCGGCACTTCAGCCGTGGGTGAAGGAGCGGCGGGGAATCGGAATTCGGGCATTGGGTTCGGTGACGTTCTCGGTGACCCGCGGTGGCTGCCCATGCGTGGGGTATTCGGTACGGTTGGAGGGCGCGACATTCGGCCGAACCGGTCCGGGGGTGGGTATGAGGAATGGAACAAAGGAGAGCTGGAGAGTCTAGGAGAGAAGGTTGCTTGCGAGGGTTAGCGTGAGTCCATGACTCGAGTGACGGACGTACCAGAATGAGGCGTGGTAGGCGTCTGGTTCGCGCGGGGGATGATCTGTAAACTCGAGGCGCGTCCATGTCCACGGTTCGGTCGTTGCGGCCGCGTCGGGGGTTCGTTTCGATGGGGGTGGTCGTCAATGGTGCTCGTGGATCCGATCGAAACGATGGAAAGGGACCGCTTGTGGCTGTGGCCCGATGCAGAGACGGGCGGGCGATCGGTCGGGCCGGGCGACGCCGCCGGCCATTGCACCGAGCCCGACCGGCTGTGTGCGCGACTGGACGGCACGCTCAGCGACAGGGCAGAGCGGCGATGGCCTCTCCCCGAGGCACCCGACAGCGGCGGGGTCAAGCCATGGTTGGACTTGGGGCGCAGCGGCGACGCGAGACGGCTGCGCTCCGAGACGGGTTGCTGCTTCGACTGGCTCGGACCAGATGCGACGTTCTTGAAGGTGATTGTGCACTTGACTTCCTCGCCGGCAAAGACGGTCTGGTCGTGCCAGCGGATGAAGACGCGGATGTTGCTCGATGCGTCGTGCGCCATGGCGGACGGCGCTCAAAGACGAGCGCGTGCGATGAAGCGGCGGCTATGCAATAGCTGGTGTAGCATTTCCGGATCAGGTCATTGTCATAGTCGTGCGCGAGATTGCGAGCAATGGCAGGAGGCGGGCGAGCAGAGGGCGATGGATTAAAGGCGAAGGATGGCAGCTTCGAGATGCAACGTCATGGGGGATCGTTGAAAGGAGAGGAGGAGGTTCAAGCTGGCGGCTTGGCAGGGAGTAGGCCGTTGCGTGCACCAATGAACGTCCAGCTACAAACCCCTGGTGGAGGCCGAGGTCGGCTAGCCTCGACCACGCAACGAAGAATCCACAGATGAGCACATGGAATAACTCGTAAGAGTTCATCAACGAGACCGATGACTGTACATTTCGCCAAACCTTGCCACATATTCCCATCTAAACTCAACCAGATTTCCCATTAATCCTTCCCTTTGGCCTCCCAAGCCGACCTTTACCATCGTCCACCACTTCCCACGGCCGAGCCATATACCAGCCACCATACAATTGAGCCGTGTCCAGTATTACTCAGTCTTCGGTAAGATCAATGGCTTCGGTTCCGTCCTGAAGCCGCACCATCTTCCGCGGTCGAAGAGCTCGAGGAGGCGAGCCTCTTTCGCGTTTGATGGATCGCGGGTTTTCAGCTTTGACCTGTTCCTAAATCAGCCATCCTGCATAGAAGCCACGGGAGAACGAAGGCGAATCATACATGTGTTAGCCTTTCTCTGGCAAGACTGCGGATTTCTCCTTCTGTTAGGCCCTCCAGTTCATCGTCATCGTCTAGCACCAAAGCGCGCGAGGGGGAGGACGATCGAGGAATGATGAGTTGTCGCTGGAGTGCCTCTAGGAAACTGGTCAACGTGTGGTTTAACCGTGTCCTGCGGGTTTTACACGTACCATAGGATCGATAATGGAAGTAAAAGGTTCCGAGGACGACCTTGTTACTACTGCAAACAAATTTAGGCATGTCCGCAACTCGGTCCAGGGACAAACTAGGAGGAGTCAGCATCATGCAATATACCTTCCAGCCTTCGCAGCCATTCTTACGATGATCCATGTGCCAAATCCTTCCCCTTTAATAGCTTTTCGGAAACGTTGATGCTTTCCTTCGCAGCGAACTTGGATAGCTTGTCGCGAGGGGATACTTGGCCATCATATGTACACACTGTAATACGAACGGCAATCGTCCCCAAAGATTTTGAGAAGCTATGGTCGTAACTTTCAGCGCCATCGTGACCATCATCTAGGGTAATTAGTTAGGGCAAGGACACATTGCACAAACCGGGTCTAGGTAACTACACTCACTCGTCGTGACAGGAATGAACTTGAGATGACTCAAATTGGCGGCCTTTGGATCATCTGAAGCTGTATATACCCTGGAGATGACCTGGGTTTGTGTCTCTCGTCGAACTGCCTGAACCGGAGTCAGGTTGTGCCTCGGTATGAGCCAAGACCCATCCACAGCGATGTCAGCTCGGATATGATTAGCGCCGGGCTTGAGATAAAATCTCGGGGTTATAGATATCTTGATGGCGAATCGTTCCCCGGCTTTGGACTCGATGTAGCAATGCGTATCTGGGACACTGGAGGTAGCAGCAAGCTCGGGGTCGGAATACTCAGCCAGGTTCTCGCCAGCGACCTGGATGTTGACTGCCAACCCCGGGATCCCGGGCGAGATTGCCATGATGGGCTATCGCACAGTCGCGCAAGGTACTAGGTATTGGGGGGGCGGGTGACAAGATGGAGAATGGGGATAAGAATGAGTGTAAGGGTGAAGGTGGCTTTCTCAACGTGGATTAGGTGCGTGAGGGGAAACTGATATGGCGAACGGCTTGTTGCGGGCCAAGGTTTGCACTTTCCCTACTTCTTTCCCAGAAGATGCTTCCATTGCTTGGTTCATGAGGCAGGCACAACCCGTTTGGCCTCCTTTCCATTGCAGCCAATGTGTTAGTTACCGGACTGCCCAATCAAAGCCGGTGATATTATTTTGACACATGAAAAGGTGGGTTCCAGCCACACTTCAAGTGGCTGCAGTGGCGCAGGATCTTTCAGTGGCTATTCAGGCAACTGAAGCTATCGCTCCAGTGCGACATGTAGGAATCGTCGGTGGCATTAATAAGTGCTCCTTGTCATTATAGGCTTACGGTTGGGCAGCGGGAGATATTGAAGACTGCCCTAAATTTGGTGCGAGGTACCCATCTTTGAAGTTTTTTATGAATATATCTTATCCGTACCTGCTTTGTTAGGCCAAACCCGCACATTCATCAAGCCTCACGAGACGAGCTGGAAGTCAACAACTTTCTGGATTATGGTCATCCCGTCATGTCTTCGCCGTGCTCGACTCCAAAGATGGTACATGAGTACATACATGACCTCGTAGAGAAAATATCGCCATTTGACGACGTTCCTGAGCTTGACGAGATGGCCTCGGAAAGGATCACAGCATCTTTAGGGTAGGCTTTTGGTCGACGGCTGCGGACAAGTTGCTATTGCTGATGTTGAATGGTTCAAGTTTGCCGTGACTGGGACATGTTTGAAAAACTTCAGGTTGGGACGATGGTGGCGCCATTGCGGCGACTCTGTTGTCGATGGCAACCAAGTACTCGGAAACAACATCAACACTGCTTTGCCGTTATCAACCACTTGTTTGACCCAAGCCCTCGATAACAGCAGAACAATCGAAGATATCAGACCATGAGTTGACAAGATGAAACCAAGCCGAGAGATTTACCGTCTCGGCTCAGCAAAGAGATTCTCGTCCCAACGGCAACTCCTGCGCCAGCGGCTTGGAAATCAGCAGATGAGCGCTTTTAGAGCGGCAACGGCGTTTGACGGCTCGCACCCCCCGAGGGGGCAGGCCGTCCGAGCCTCCGAGGGCCCTGGAGAGGAGGAATCTGGGGGACAGATTCTGGGGATGGGAGTCCGGGGTCTGCGGTTCCAGGGGGTTGAATCCGGGGGAAAGCAAAGGGACTCTGGCAGCGCGTCCGCAGCGTCACTGCTTTGGTGTGCGCCGTTGTTCAGGTTTCCAGCTGAACCAACGTGCGTCGGCGGGTGGGAAATCAGTCCATCGAGCCGCCGGATCAAGCAGGGGCTGGTGGCTTCAGCCCGCGCTGGGCAGCTAGAGGGGGGACACGGACACAGAACGGCTCCGTGACACGGGGGGTGGACGGGGTAAGCAGGCCATGTGGCAAGCCGAGGGTCCTCGGCGGGCTGGTTGTCGAGTCTTCACGAATAGACTTCTCCGGCTTACGTGCATTGGTTCCTGGCGAGGACGAGGATGAAGCCACGGTGCCACGGTGGCCTCCCCTCCCTCCGGAGTGTGGGGTAAGCGAAGAGCGTCTGGAGAATGCGTGCTGCTCGAGAGGAGAGCGTCGTCGCCCGGAGACTCTCGTCATGATCCAGCGGGGTACGCAGAAACGGGACTCCAAGGCGGAGGAGGACAGCATCGGCTGGAGAGACTTGCCGCATCAGGGCTAGGAGCGACTCCAACCTCAACAAAATGCGGCTCTGGAAACTTTTGGAGAGCGCCTGATCAGGTTCCATACAGCCGTTTCGGCCACGGGTGGATCTTGGAGAGGGAGGCGAAGGACGACCCCACGTCGCAAGCGGGCGAAGCAGATGGAGATGGGAGATTCGAGGTCCAATGATGGGATCTCGAGATGGACATGATTGTGCGGAGAGGGCGCATGGGGCATGGAGATGGGACATGGCTGGCAGTGACAAGGCTTCCAAAGCAGCCACCATCAACATCATCATCATCATCATGGGGTGGTTTCTCTCTCCGTACGGCGCTGCTGGATCCGCTGTCTCCGGCGGGACGGAGACGCAGCGGAGCCGCAATGGACACGGCGAGGCTGCGGGTCCGCGGACGACGCCTTCAGGGCATCTTGACTGGGGGGTTGGTCCGGCCAAGAGGAAGGGCGAAAGCTGGGTCGGAAAGTCACGGGGGCGGCGGACTAGGACGACCGGCGGCAAAGTCGTTGGAGATGGTGCCAGATTGGGTCTGGGGGAGCCGAACGAGGTTGGAGCGCCGCTGCAAGTGCGGGGTTGGAGGGCTCGCTACCCATTACGCCGAGGAGATTTGTTTTGGGAGGGCGAGCTGGGTGGTACAGCGAGTTTCTGTGTGTGTCTGTGGGGGTACGGAGGCGAGTGCTGTGCATAGTAGGGCGCTCGATCGGCACAAGTAGAGGCGAGGGGGCGAGAGACGGGCTCGAGCTGCTGCGCACATTGATTACCATCAGGGTCTCTCTCGTCCACCGCTGTGGGGGAGCCGAAGACAAGCGACAACAGCTAGCAGAGAGGATGCGACCATGTGAGGCATCAAGACGCGGTTCCGGAGCTACCGCAGAGAGGCGAGGAGAAGTGCCGTAATCCTTTGAGGGGGGGGGGGTGCCCGTTCTGGGCAACGGTCGGATGATCGACTCAAAAGATGAGATGGGAGAAGGCTTGGACCGAGAGAGCCTAGAGGCCATAGCATGATTCGGACTTGCTTGTCCCAGCTTGCCTAGATCGGATCCGGGGCTCTGCAGCATTTGTCAGGAAGAGATTACTCCACCGGAAGAGGGCTTGACTCGTTTGAGGAACTCTGGGGGGGGAACGAGGCTTTGGATTAGCGCTGGGCCGCTCCAGGGAGACGCTTGCTTTCTTGGTGTTGTTGTTCTTGTTGTCGAGCGCTTTCTTCGCCTTCTTCTTCACCCTCGTTACCCCTCCATCCGTGCCCACTTCTTCCAGACCTATTCCCCGCCATCATTGGCCACCGCTTGCGGGGAAAGCTCAGCAAAAACTGCAAAAAGCAGGACAAGACGTCCGCTCCGGGCCGGCAGTCTTGATTCGCGGAGCCGTCGTCGGGGGGGGATCCCAGACAAGACGCACACCAATTTGCGTTGCTGTCGATGTTCTTTCTGCTGCTGCTGCTGCTGCGGTTGCGGTTGCGGATCTCGACTTCTCCAGATACGTACGCCCGGCACGCAGGGTGGCCAGCGCAGGCCTGGAGGGACAAGGGGAGGGATTGGAAGTGGATGTCCGGATATCAGAAGTGTTGTGTCTGCTCTCTGTATCTATCTGACTGCTTGTGTCTGACTGTCCGACTGTCCGACTGCTTGGCTGTATCAATTCGCCCGCCTCTACTCGCACCAGCGCAACGCCCTCACCGGCAGACACACCGCATAATTACGTGCTGCCCCTTCACAGGCCGGCAGCTGTTGCATCGGAGTACATACGTAGTAGCTCATCCGCAGCCCTCCATTCCATTCCATGCCTCCTGCGGATGCGCTCCATTGCTCCATGACTCCATACCCCATGCTCCTGCGCCCACCCTTGTCCCCATACTCTTCATACGAAGCCTAGTAGCGCACGTCCTTTGCATCCTGCGTCGTGAACGGGGTTTCGGTACCTTGGGAGGCGAAGGGAGGCGGTTGCGGGGAAAGGTGGGCGTCCACCCCCTCTTCAGTCACTCTGACACTCACTCACTCACTCCCACCCCCCTCCTCCCGCGTGGCCAACCTCCCGTAACCCCGCGTGCAGTTTCGAGATTAAATACGCCGCTCCCGTCCCCCTCAGCATTGCTTTCTGTCTCTCCAGTTTCATACTCATCTCTCATCCTCTCTTCTCTATATAACAGCCTTGATTCCCCCCTCGCAAAGATACCCAATCCCAACCACATCAACAACAAAAATCATTCACAATGGCTTTGACCGTCGAGCTCTCCACCCCCGTCACTGGTACCTACCAGCAGCCCATTGGCCTGTACGTCCCGACCCCTCGCCGGCCCCTTCAATAGCAGCTACTAACCTATTCACAGCTACATCGACGGCAAGTGGGTTGAGGGTGTTGACAAGAAGAAGTTCGAGGTCATCAACCCCTCCACCGAGGAGACCATCACCTCCATCTGCGAGGGTACCGAGAAGGACATCGATCTCGCCGTCCAGGCCGCCCGCAAGGCCTTCGATGGCGTCTGGAAGAAGACCACCCCCAACCAGCGAAGCATCCTGATGCTCAAGCTTGCCGACCTCGCCGAGAAGAACCTCGACCTCCTCGCCGCCGTCGAGTCCCTCGACAACGGAAAGTCCATCACCAACGCCCGCGGCGATGTTGGTGCCGTCGTCGGCTGCATCCGATACTACGGAGGCTGGGCCGACAAGATCGAGGGCAAGACCATCGACATTGAGCCCGGCATGTTCCACTACACCCGCGCCGAGCCCGTGAGTCCCCAACCCCCGCAATGCATTGTGAAGTGCCGGCACTAACTATTTCCAAGATCGGTGTCTGCGGTCAGATCATCCCCTGGAACTTCCCCCTTCTCATGCTTGCCTGGAAGATCGGCCCTGCCCTGGCCACCGGCAACACCGTCGTCATGAAGACTGCTGAGCAGACCCCTCTCTCCGCCCTCGTCTTCACCAAGCTCGTCGAGGAGGCCGGCTTCCCCCCCGGTGTCTTCAACCTCGTCTCCGGATTCGGCCGCGTCGCCGGTGCCGCCCTCTCCTCCCACATGGACGTTGACAAGATCGCCTTCACCGGCTCCACCGTCATCGGCCGCACCATCATGAAGGCCGCCGCCGCCTCCAACCTCAAGAAGGTCACCCTCGAGCTCGGTGGCAAGTCCCCCAACATCGTCTTCGACGACGCCGACATCGAGGAGGCCATCAACTGGGTCAACTTCGGCATCTACTACAACCACGGCCAGTGCTGCTGCGCCGGTACCCGCATCTACGTCCAGGAGGGCATCTACGACAAGTTCCTCGCCGCCTTCAAGGCCCGCGCCGAGCAGAACAAGGTTGGCGACCCCTTCAACGAGGAGACCTTCCAGGGCCCCCAGGTCTCTCAGCTCCAGTACGACCGCATCATGAGCTACATCGAGTCCGGCAAGGACGAGGGTGCCACCGTCGTCACCGGTGGTGAGCGCCTCGGCAGCAAGGGTTACTTCATCAAGCCCACCATCTTCGCCGATGTCAAGCCCAACATGAAGATCATGCAGGAGGAGATCTTCGGACCCGTCTGCGCCATCTCCAAGTTCAAGACTGAGGAGGAGGTCCTCGAGTTCGCCCACGACACCAACTACGGTCTCGCCGCCGCCGTCCACACCACCAACATCAACACCGCCCTCCGCATCGCCAACAACGTCAAGGCCGGTACCGTCTGGGTCAACTGTAAGTTTTCTTCCTGCCTTTCTCTTTCCTCACCTTCCCCATATCCTCCTCATGCATGCCTGCCCCACATTTACCCGCGAGAACCCCCTCGTCGTCCTCGTCCGCGAAAATCCCCCAAAACTTCAAAACACCACATAATCATCAAAACTTGATCAAATCGAACGAAACAACATGGAAACTAACGTCAAACGCGCAGGCTACAACATGCTTCATCATGCTGTTCCTTTCGGTGGTTTCAAAGAGTCTGGAATCGGCCGCGAGCTCGGAGAGGCTGCTCTGCACAACTACACGCAAAACAAGTCGGTTGGCATCATGCTCCAGCAGTAAAGAATCAATCAAAGCGAAGGAAATGGGATATGGGAAGAAGCAGCGTTGCTACAGCATGACAATTTGTACATGATTCCAATTAGTTTTGCAGAATTTCTGATGAATAATGCCAGAAACAAGTCAAAGCAAACTCGTTCCTTGATGCGTGTAAGTGAAGCCACTGCCCGATTTGGCGATGTCGTCCTCAGCCCTGCGTCGGCCCGCTCTCCACATCAACCTTAATTCTTTAAATAACCTGGGCTCCTTCTTCACGGCAAGAGGCAAGGTGGTCCAAGGAGCACCTGCCTCTTGTCGAGTCCACGAGCTGAATTGCCGACGTGTTCTTTTATTCCCGCATCTCACCTTCCGCATCCTTCGCCAACGCAATGCAACGCACCGCAACACAACGCCCCCATCATCGCCATGCCTTCAACACTCGCGAACCCCATCGCAAAGAATCTCCAAGCAGCCTCTCCGAGCTCGCGGCCGATTCCAGACTCTTTGAAACCACCGAATTTGACAGCGTGATGAAGCATGAGCCCTTCTTACGAGTGTCCGTGCCTACGAAGACCTTCATCACCTTGAGAACCAAGGACGGCACCGCCGATGGAGGAGGAAGAGGGGCTTGGCCCCTCTTCATCTCCTGCGCCATCGATTACCTTGACGAGCGGGCGAAACGTCGAGAACTCCGATCACATAGGCAGTCAAGGCCGACACCCTACACATCAACGATTTTGTTCGAACGAGAGAGGCCCACAGGGAGGTGTCTTCCAGTCAGTCCTGCTCCTACCCGGACTGTGACAAAAGCGAGTTCGTATTCGACATCCACGCGCATACAGGCATCACCTCAGGAGCCAAGAGTCAAAGGGGACACCCTGGAGCAGTACATCGACGACAACTCCCTCACACGCAAGCGAGAATCGACTTCCCGAAAGCTGAACACGGACTGCTCGATGCAAATGAAAGAGATGACCTCAGCCAGGAGTCGATAGGGACGGAGCTATGAGCGACCATCTCAGCGCCTGTGGAACGCTTCCCACCAAAACAGATGGACGATGATGAATCGGCACCATCCCTAGAGAAGATCAGACAAGATTCCGGAGGACCGATACCTGCATACTTCCGACGGGACTTGACAGGGGTCCAGCAAGCCCCCCGCGAGAAGACGTCTTCCGCGAAGAAGACCCCGGTGCCCGAGACGTCTCCTGGTCCGAAGACTCCTGCTTGTGCCCCGAAGACTCCGACCAAGGCAACGCAGTCGGCTTCGCCGACTGCTTTGCCTCTCGCCCCCTGCTGCCGCGCCTCGCAAGTGAAAGACTACCGAGTCTGAGGAGCCGGTATCCCGCAACTCTCGGGCTGCGAAAAAGTCCTGCGTCGGGGCTGTGGCTCATGGCTGTTTGTTCTCGTGGTCTGCCGAGCACTCTGGCTCTCCTGAGACTGGAATTTCTGCGTCGCGTGGGGTGTCGCCCATCTCCAACTACAACCTATGCAATCGGATTGGCTTGTTCATCCAAGGGTTGGACATCTATTACCCGCCCCAGAAAAGCTCTGACAAAATTCAGTGAGTTGATGTTCAAGTCAAACATCCAGAGACATCTGACCTCTAATCAGATCAGAATTGATTGAGTGTTAGCCAAGACTCTTCGGAACCCAGCCCAAACACCAGCTTCGTGTCCGACGCTGGTCTTGACCAGGCCGACCTAGAGCCCCCCCTAGCAGCAGCATCTCTCTCGGATCAAACCTCAGACCAAGCTTCTGACCCTGCTGCTAAGAAAGTCGCCAGCCCCCAGTCCGAATCGACACAAGGAGAATCTGATGCGAGGGGATCAGATGATCTCCCCGAGCTACCATCAACAGACGGCCCTAATTCTAACCTCCGCCTTAACCATAATCCTCTCATCGTCCTACCAATACAGCCATAGTTCAGTCCTAATACAACCATAATCCGCCATAATCCCAACCTACTTCCAGCCTCGATCCTGACCGTGATACTTTTACTCGCCAGCCTTCTTCTTCCATCGCGATCTTAAGTACCGAGTACCACCATTGCCAGTCCGGCCGCGTTGCCAATACCACCAACCGATCTTCTGGTTCTGATTGGGCACAATCCCAGCTATGACTTCCTCCGAAGCTTCTTCTCTGTCCCCTTCTCTCTCACGTGGGCCTTCAGTTCGCAAGGGTCCAAGAATGGCAAGGTGTTATATCCCTCGAACCGGAATTCTGTGGGCAGTTCATGGTCGGTATTGGATGTGTGCCTGTGTAATGCGAACCTGGTGGCCCGCACCGTCTTGTCCTTACAGTTCTCCCATGGGCATGCCCGTGGGTTCTAACCATGCTCTACTGCACACTGAAGCAGGTACAGCGATCACTCATACGTGGGAATCGCCAACTTTCTTCCTACACATTCTAAATGCCTCATTGGTACCCATTCCATCGTATCAACCATATCATCAAATATGGTGCCATTACCATCAATATCACGGGCACTCACGCAGGGACAACTAGAGGCAAACTGCCGTGCTCCGCAGGCGACAATCTCCAGTTCGCCAAAGACCCTTTCAAAGTCAAGGCGAAGCGGTCAGCCAAAGAGATCAGCAAGCAATGCATCGCAATGGGGCCAGAGCCAAATGACAAGGTGGACCGAAGTCGAGCATCCAAGAAGCCACGCACGGAGGGACTTCAAGCTTGAGTTTACATTGCATCGAGGCGTCGAACAGGGTCCAACCTCTTGGCGAGCCTGCCATTGATTCGCGAAAACCCAGACTTGGTGAATACGGAGGAACGAGAGCTCCACAACATCAACAGCTGTGAGCCCGACGAGTTCGCGAACCTCTTTTCGACGAGCAATATTTTCGCATACCAAGATCCAAGTCGGGAGCGTCCGTCTCGCGGTTTCACATCAAACAACAGCAGAAACGATTCTACATGCCGTACTCGAATTACATACCCCTGCACAGTGGACACATGCACCTCAACCTTCGTACCTTATACCTGGAGCACTTCGCACCGTTCGTCAAGCTGGCGGACCCCATCACGTACGGGCGCGACGATGTCACCGAGACCGTCGAAGCCTGGTACAATCGCGAACACATCCAACTGTTGGCCTACGATAATCGCGTGCGTCTATTCCAATAGTGCACTGGCAACAACCGACAAGAGTGGGCGCAGGACGGGAGCTGCAAGCTCTGCCCAGAGCCTTCCCCGACAGTGTCACCCGCACAGAAGGGCGACGAGAAGCCAATAAAGACATTATCAGGGGCCCGGTGGGGTTGCCTGTCGGGAACTAGGGAGGTGCCGCCTTCTGACCCCGTTGCTCGACAATGGTAACAATTGGATAGTGTTGTGTGTATTGATGGGTCCTTCTGGATATTCTGTCGAAGGAGAAGTATTGCAAATTGTCCCACAAGTAGGTACTACCTAGAGTACTATGAGTCCTAGTAAGCTAAGAAGTTAGTATTACTAGTTACTATCATAAGAGTCATGGGCTTAGCATTAGGGAGGGCAGTATAAGAGTGATAAGTTTAGTATTACTGATTGGTAGTAGCTGGTACTTCGTATAAGTAGCCCGAAGATCTGTCTCGATACTTAAGTATGCCATATTAGTTCAGATACCCGTACTTGTATAAAATTTACCAGAGACCCTCAGAGGCCAGAACTGCCGTACTGCACCTGAGCTCAACACAGTTGGGCAGGTACATTATTTACTTTCTCGTCCGGTCCCGCACAAAGGAAAGATACAATGCCGCCAATAGCTACAGACCAGATTGAGCCTTGTCAGATTCGAGGGACAATGGCTACTATCAGTGATTCATGCCTGGCTACTAGGTACTAGGTACTTAGGCTTACCTCTCGCCTCCGTCCTCCTTCAGATGGCGCCCATCTTGACGCCTCCTCTGCACCTGCCGCATCGTCCGTCCCCAGGCTCTGAGTCGATGACGAGCTGCTGTGGCTTGACTTCTCTCCCCTTCCACCAATTTCTACCCAAATTCTCCTTCGAGGAAGAGTATGGCTGGTTGGCTGGCCAATCGGGCATCTGTGCCTTCCAATAGGTCACCGTTCACTGCCTGGAGGCTTCTGGCAGCCAGTTGACCTATCAGGCCTTCGCTTTCGTGTTTGTTGTGAAGGAAGATTCTTCGACAATACAGTACCTAGCAGCCACCGCCCTGCCCTGCGCTTTCCCCACATTCCCCTCGTTCCTTCTTCCTCCTCCTTCTCTCTTCCTCTTCTTCTCTCAACCCTTCTCTCTTCCTCCTCCTCCTCCTCCTCCTCCTCCATATTCCACCTTCCACCTTCGTCGCCACCAAGGTAAGGCACTCCCCTCTGGCCAGTCATTCACGCCTAACAATATTGCAGCTACTACCTACTGAGTAGCCATGGTGCGGCATGCCGTCGCTCATAAGAAGCACGGAAGAATTCGCACCGCCGAAGCTCCCATCAAGGTAAGCATCCTCACCCTCATGCTTGTCATCAAGTCTAACATAATTAGTAGCCACTGCCTCGCATCGCACGCGCAGCTGGAAGCCAACCTGCCGGCCGAGGGAGATGGCGATCTCTTACCGAACTCGAGTACGTTCTACGTACTTGGGGCAGGGATAGAGTAGCCATTTCGCTATGGCGACGATGGTGTCCCATAACTCGAAGAACGTTTTGACGTACTTCAGGGAGGGACTTATCATCTCGGCAGAAGAGATAGCGATCTCTTCCCGAACTCAAGTATGTTTTACAACTTGGGCAGGGATTGAGTAGCTATTTCGCTATGGCGATCTCTTCCCAAACTCAAATATATTTTACAACTTACCTAAGGCCGGGGTTAAGTAGCTATTTCGCTATGGCGATCTCTTCCCGAACTCACGTATGTAAAACATGCGTGAGGCAGGGATTGAGCAGCCATTTTGCCATGGCAACTTGGACGCTGGTCTGTTCGGCGAAGAACACTCCAAAGTCCTTCACGGAATGTTGCATGTCCTTGGCCGTGCTTTCATTGATGGATGCCCTGGCTCCGGAAAGTCCAAGCTGTCAGAGGACCTGGCAAAGACGGCGATGCAACAAGGGGCCAAAGTTGCTATCATCTCGCCATCGAACAGGATTGTCGCCGACGCCCTTGCCCGGTTGACCAAGGCAAACCCAAACGAGGTGGTCAAGGGTATGTTCCCGTGGAATCCAGAGTTCGGGACCCTGACTACGGTTGCTTCGGAAGCAGCCCAGTTAGAGGTCGGCACTGGCAAGTCCGCAGATGCTCGTTTGGCTCGACACGTCAACACGGTTCGAAAGCAGTCATGGATCGCAAAGAGCCCAAGCCAGAATCCTGGGTCAATGAGCTTGTACGCTCTACAGCTCAGTGAGAATGGCGGCCACAACAAGTTTCTTCAGAGGCGAGGGGAACTGGCTCGAGGCTTGGATGACTACCTCACCAACAAGGTAGACAACCTACCAAGGTAGACAACCACGCTGCGGCTCGGGATCTCCTGATTGAGGCGATTCAGTCTTGCGATGCGATTTGCGCCACGCCTGTCGCGTTCAGTCAAATGATGAACCATGTTGCCGACCATGAGTTCGCATTCATCGTTGTGGATGAGGCCGTCCGTCCAAAGCCCAACGTGCCCAACCCTTGGAGCCAATCCTTTTCCCGAAGTTACGCAGGTGGTTTGTCGGAGCCATCGACACTGATCTCGCTTTCCAAGTGTCCGCGCACCCCGCATCTGTACATCGGTGACAATAGGCAGTACCAACCTATTGCCATTGCACGCGATGACAGAGAATTCAAGGACACGTTTGGAAAGCAACGGTCGATGAACCTTTTCCGTCGCGTCGAGGAATCCGGAGCAATGACGGCGACCCTGCGAGACAACCGTCGAGCACACGGGCACGTTGCTTACTTTGCTTCGTTGTACCTATATCGTGGCGAGCTGAATATTGTGAACAGACGATCTACCGATCTCACAATTCAGATGAAGCTGTGGTTGGGCAAAGCGTTCTCGCGCCCTACGATCCGTTCTTCAGTCTGGTTCATCGATGTGAAGGGCAGCGCCGAAGTCAAAGTCGGCCATTGTTGGGCGAGAGCAGTTGGGGTTATGGTTGAGGGATGAGGTTAGGGAGGAGGTGAGGGATGAGGGTGTGAGGTTAGGTGTGAGGTTATGGTTATTAGAATACCCACGGGTATTATCAATCCTAATTCTTGGTGTGTGCATTACATGTTGCCATTTTTGCTTTGAATGCTTCTGTTCTATCATCTACCTTCTTAGGTACACCCGCTATGCGAGGGACCATGGGAATTTCACCTGCGATGGCCCTGATGGGATTTGAAACCTTTTCCCGACACCCCGGGGTGAAGTCGATATGCGAATTGGAGGGGGATGCCAATCTGCACGACCGCGTGGCCTGAGAGGCCAGTTTGGGACGATTGGACGCGCTCGACAAAATCCGGGAGCTGGCCCAAAGTCGAATGGTCGAACGCATGGGACAGAACCCTCCATTTGAGGGACGGACCCTCCGCATCGGAACCTACGTCTGGTAGAAGCAGGAAAAGGGTGGCAGTAGTACTAAGGTAGTACTTACTTAAGTATCCACGTGAAGGTCAAACTCAATGGACCTGGTTGACAGGTACGTATCTTTGCTATCTTATCATCACGTGGAGCCGGCGCAGCTCCGTGTCTCTCCATCTCGGCCGTGATTGGCTGGGAAAGGATTTGACAATTGATCCCAGATGGCTCCGGGGGCGGGCCATGTCCAGGTCTCAAGGTTACGACATTAATTAAAGAGACCATCACCACCACTTTGCACCGTCTCACGAGCATCGCCTGCTGCAGTGCCATTTTCTCTGCCCGTTGCCGACTCCGCCTCCGTCTTGCGCACCAGAATGGGCCCGGCCATCGACGATTCAACCTCCGCTTGATCTCGACCGTTGCCAGGCAGCACCGCCGAGCTGCCCAAGCCTGCATTGTTTCCCAGCCTCGTCACCCAAGCCCGTTTTTACGCGATTCGATATTATCTGTTGGTCGGCCGCAGTCTCGGTTGCCTTGTCCGCCTCGCGCCCGCTTCCTCCGTCTTCTCCGCTCCGCGCCATCCTATCAATCTCCCCCAAGCCAAGACTTTCAACCGACGTCCTGCCTCGCCCGACAGCTTTTTGGCCGACTTGCCGCGCGCAAATTTGATCTGACACCTTGACGTCCGTCCACGACTTGGATAACAACTTCGGGAACATCTGCCATCACCAAAGCGCAGACTCTTCGACTTTGCGACCGAGATTTCCTTTTTATCGCCCTTCAACTACAGCCTCGAGAGCTTCGTCGCTGTCCAACCTTCGGCGCCTCGCCGAGAATAACACGGTCGAATCCCACGAGGCAGGCCCCTCCAAGGCAGCAAACCTCAGCGTTGCACACCCTCGAACAAGGCCAGCACACCTACTTGTCCTCTCTCAGTCGTCTTGCGCGGCGCTCATCGAGACCAAAACCCGGCTCTACCACGTCTTCCCCCATGTCGACGCCAAACTCAAGAAAACGAACGGCTCCCGGCTCAGCGCCCGTCGTGCCCGTTCAGCAACAAATGCAGCGACCGTACGCGACCGGAACCGGGACGGGGGACCAGATGATGCGGTGGAATGGCATAGGTGATGGGAACGCCTTTGGCGACGGGACTGGTCACGCCAGTAACTCGTTTGGCCTCCTCCCATCCCAGCCCCAGTATCCCCAAGCCGTCTCGGCCCCTTCCAACTCGCTTGCTCGGCGACAAATGAACCAGGCCCTCGTACCTACGAACCCGCGAACTGCCTTTGATACGTCGGCTGACGCGTGGGCGAACTTTGTAGGAGATGAGACGTCGCTACTCCCGCAGAATGGCACCGAGACCATGCCAAGACAAGAAAACCTGGAGATGCTGGAAGAGATGGCGCAAAAGGCGAAGAGAGACGCGCAGTCGAAGCGTAAACAGATCCCCCCATTTGTTCAGAAACTGAGCAGGCAAGTCACCATCTCGTCACGATTCTACGTACGCGCACTAACATATCGATAGCTTTCTTGAAGAGTGTAAGAACGAAGACCTCATTCGATGGTCAGAGAAGGGGGATTCCTTCATCGTTCTAGACGAGGACGAGTTTGCCAAGACTCTGATCCCGGAGCTGTTCAAGCACAACAACTATGCTTCGTTCGTGCGACAACTCAACATGTATGGCTTCCACAAAAGAGTTGGGCTTTCAGACAACTCTATGAGGGCAAGCGAACGGAAGAACAAGAGTCCCAGTGAATACTCCAACCCGTACTTCAGACGAGGGCACCCCAACTTGCTGTGGCTGATCAACAAGCCAAAGAGTGGCAGTAAGGGTAAGAAGGGGGGCAAAAACGCCGATGGAGAGAACGACAGCGAAGAAGAAGTCGGACAAGAAGAACCCCTCGGCCAAGGGCTGGGGACGTCCAATGTTCCCACGGGGAGGTCCCTTCCCGCAGCCGAATCCCAGCCATTACCCAAGAAGGAGATGGTACTCATTCGAGAGGAAGTGAACAAGATCCGCGATCAGCAAAAGCTGATTCTCAACACAATCAACCGCTTGCAACGGACCAACAACGATCTCTACAACCAGGCTCTGATGTTCCAGACCCAGCACGACCGGCATCAGAACTCGATCAATGCCATCCTCAACTTCCTAGCCAATGTTTTCAGGAAAACGTTGGAGGATCAGGGCAACTCGCAGAATGTCACAGATATCATCTCGAGCATGATCTCAAGCCAAGGACAGCAGCCCAGCCACGGCAACATCGTGGATCTCGGAGACTTCTTCCAGTCTCAGATGGATCCCACGACGGCGTTTGCGACGCCCCCCAAGAAGACTCGCGGGCTACTTCCGCCCATCCCGAACCAGGTCAACCGATCCCAGCCGGCCAGAAACCCAACCTCGAACAGCAGCACTTCATACCAGCCCCCCAGCCTACACAATCCCGAAATGGGCCACGTTACCGAGCTCGTCGAGGGGTCCCCCAGTGACACGACTTCACCGAACCTTCGTCAAGAACTGGAGGCGAATCCCCACGAGCAGATGATGAAGATTATCAATGACCACAACGCCAACTCTCACGGTCTCGACCTTCCCAAGGCGGCCGAGATGGTGGCCAACACGCCCAACACGCTGAACCACGACCAGAGAAGCAAGCTCGTCAACTTCATGGCGGGACAAAGCTCCTCCTCGTCATCGTCAAAGCCCATCCCCGCCACCTCTCACCCTCACATGGACATTCCACACGTACCCACGACGACTGTCTCACCGGTCCCCGCGGAACACAATCCTCCACCATCACTGTCTCCCATCATGCAACCCCCCATGGCACCTCCGTCCTTGAACCAAATCAGCACGAACCAGACAGACCTGGAACAACTCCGGCGTCTGCAGAGCGAACAAGACGCCAAAATCAGCGAACTCAGCTCGTTGCTCGGACCCCTCAGCCCCAACGGACACATCCCCGGCATTGGCGAGGGAAGCAATGATGCATATTTCGACCCGCCGCCCGTTGACCTCGACCAGTTCTTCGACAGCAACGCATTTCTCAACGACGGTCACTTTGGCGGCGACGGCAACGACTTCAACTTCTCACTAGACGCGGACCCCGGCCACCACAGCATACCCAACAATAACTCGCTGAAACCCGACCCGGACAACTTGGCGGGGGCTCACAACAACACTCCGAGCCCGGCGGGCACCGAGGAGATACCCCGGGCGGACCTGGGATACGACGGCAGCCCCCGCGGAACAAAGCGGCAACGCATGGGCTGATTTTTCGAGTCGAGGGTGGAAACTTGGTACGCACTTCACGATACGACTTGGGTTCTGTAGATGAGACAAGGCGATGACGGGGGAAAAGCAAAACTTTTACATGGGATCGGTTGGTTGATATTGGGAACAGAGCGCGTACATTGGGAGGAGAAGAAGGGATTTCTTTCTTGTCCATGATTGCCGGCTTTCTATAGACTATTGAGTACTTATACGGCTATGATGCTTAATCAAAGTGTTTTAGCGTCATGTCTTTCATGTGCCCTTGAGTGAGATGTACACGGCTGGCGAAGGGTATGATTTTGTTGGATGTCATGTAACTACAGGAACGCCGCGCTCAAACCACGTAAATCCTCGATAAAAGCGACCGATGATGAACCTTTTCATCCTCCTTCATGATATCCATCGTACCCTCACCGCCGAAGCTCATCCACAGCCACCACGGCCCCCAAGCCCACATCATCAACCAAAACATGCGCGTGCGTGAACCCGACGCCCTCGCAGACAAACTCCATGGAGACGGCCGGGTTGGGCGATACGAGCTCGACCTCGACCTCGTGTTCGTGGTACTCGTAGGCGGGGGCCTCGCGGAACCGCAGCGTGTCGATGACGACGCCGTCGAGGCGGGAGACGATGGCGCAGGTGCCGCGGGGCCCAAAGTCTTGATGCGCGGCGAGGGCCCACGAGTAGGACAGGGTGGCGGGGTGGGAGGGTGGGAGGGCGTGGGAAATGGTTTGGAGGATTGAGGGGGAGGGGTCTTCGTGGGTGAGTTTTATGAGGCTGCGAGGTTTGGGTGTTAGAGAGAGGTTTGGTGAGGTGAGGTTGGGGGGAGGAGGGGCTTGCTTACACGTAGTGGTCGCCGTTGTTGGCGTGCTCGGCGTCTTCTTCGATGGTGACGCCCTTGTCGGCTGAGAGGTCTTCATTGTCGCGGCGGAACATTTCGTAAAAGGTCGAGGTGGTTTGTTCTTCTGTGGTGGTAGTGGTGGTAGTTGTAGTTGGAGGCGCAGTAATAGTAGACGTTGAAGTATCTGATGTGGTTGATGTTGGGGTTGTCAGAGATGAAGTCGAGGTAGGTGTTGGAGCGTCTGGGGTTAGTGTGGGAGTTTCCAGAGATGGAGTCGAGGTAGGCGTTGAAGCATCGGGGGTGTTTGATGTTGGGGTATCTTGAGAGGGGGTTGAAGTTGGTGTTGAAGAGTCAGAGTGTGGGGTTGCCAAAGATGAAGTCGAACTGGGCGTTGAACCATCCGGGGTGGTTGAGGTTGGAGTTTCCAGTGACGAAGTCAAAGTAGAAGTCGAAATGTCCGAGCTGGTTGGTGTGGGAGTTTCCAGCGATGAAGTCGAAGACGACGCCACTGAGACCAAACAAGGACCGGCACCGACGCCCCAAGAGGCTGCAGCGACAGCCAAAAGTGCGACGGTCTTGTAGGACACCATTGTGAAGGATTGGGATGGAACGCCTCAGTATCCATCGACAGACACCCGCAGCTGAGCTGGCCGTGGTTCCCATTTATACCCAGGATTCGCCAAGCGTCACCGAGGCAAACCAGACATGGGGAACCCGGGCGTGGTGTCGCGGTGGCTTCCGGACCCCTGCTGCCAAGCCTGAAAAGGGCTGCATCAGGATGAACTATTGTCGAACTATTTGAAGCCATCCCCAAAAAAAAGGCTCAGTGGCAGATGGGTCAGCTTTGTGGTTGGTTGTGGCAAAGATTAATGGGTTTGTCATACGTCTTGGCAAGGAGGAACATGGCCAACAGATTCGAGCATCCACGCTCGACCGTTAACACGGAGCCAAGAGAATGAACTCGAGAGCACAAAGTCGAGAAACTGCGTCACATCCTTCTCGCCAGTCTTGGGGCCTGTCAGTCTTTTCTGGAAACGGGCGTAGTCGACATGAGAGCTCCTTGAAGGCTTCGAAAAGAACATTCCCCTCTGCAACAAATTAACAGCATGACGCCTCCGAGGTCGATTGTAGAATGTGCAGTGGGCTCGTATTTTTGGTGATTCCTCCGGCGCTTGGGTTGGTGATCTTGTGCGAAAGATCTCGCGTTGACAGCCCCAGCTGAAGATCACAATAGTCTCAAGAGCACGACTGAAGTGTTGGCAATTTCGCGTTGGGGGTTTCCACTTTCCGTGTTGACACTGGCGATGAGTTGGGTTGAGGACTCAATAACGGTTCGAGAAGCGCGAGAGCGACGGGAACAATGGCGAGGAGAAAGGGGGGCCGGGGAAGAGAGAAGGGGAGAGCAAAGGGGAGAGCTCAATGGAGCTCAATGGGAGAGCAAGGGAGAGCCCAAAGGGGAGAGCGAATCGAGCTCCAGGGGGAGAGTCGGGTGGAAAGTAGCCCGAGGAGAGTCGAGTGGAAAGTAGCTAGGGAAGAGCTGAGTGGAAAGTCGCCGGGGGAGAGTCGAGGGGAGAATAGCCGAGAAGGAGGAGGGTGAGAGAGGGTGAGAAGGTGAGAGAGAAAGGGGTCGGTAGAAAGGTGAACCGAGTACCTAGCACCAAGCCAGAAAAGAACCGAGACGGGGGGGTGGTTTCTAAAAAACTCGAAAGATGTAATAAGTGCCAGAAAACTGGCCCCATCAGCAAGTTACACGCAAGCGTGTATCTCGACCGGTTGCCGATGGGTGCGCGAATACGTCGCTTAACGAACCAGGTCCATTACCACCATAGCCCGGGGCCGGGAGCATTACCTCCAAGGCGCCAAAGTACGAGCGAGCTTCGTCAGGTGCTTCTCGCCGGTCTTTTGTGTCAATCGGTCTTTTCTGGTATGGCGAGGGAGGATCATCTAGCCAGAGAGGGGGGGGTGGGAGGTGGGAGGGGAGAGGGGAGAGTCGGAGCGGAGGGGAGAGGGAAAGTCGGAAGGGAGATGAGAGCCCAGGAAGGAAGGGAACGGGATGGCCAAGCCCGAAAGTCGTATCAGCCAGGAGCCAAATGGGGGCGACGGCGAGTCGAGAGGGAGAGAGAATTGCGCCCGAAACTCAAGTCCAGCAGAGGGAAAGGCTTGATAGCCGAGGCCGACGGAAAGTTGGCGGGGGACAGCATGTGATGGCAAGTCGTAGTGGTCAAGATTCGCGTTCTCGCATCATCCAGCGAGCGGGTTCGCGTGAACCGTCACGCTCTCGATCCGAAAAGGCGCCTTGGGACGGTTCTTCCTGTCCACGGCGACGGCCTCCATCTTGGTCAGGGTGGCGAGCCCCTCGTCGCCAATGACCTTTCCGAAGACGGTGTTGAGGCCGTCGAGGTGCGGCGCCCGGTCGAGGGCGATGAAGAACTGCGACCCGTTGGTGCCGGGTCCCTTGTTGGCCATGGACACGGTGCCGCGGCCGCCGTGTCGCAGCGCCGGCCGGATCTCGTCGTCGAAGGGCTCGCCCCAGATGCTGCGTCCGCCCTTTGGGTTCTCCGGGGGCGACGGGACGGCGGGCGCGCCCGTCTGCACCATGAACTTGGGGATGAGGCGGTGGAAGGGGGATTGGTCGTAGTAGCCCGACGCGCAGAGGGCCATGAAGTTCTGGAGGGACGGGGGAGTTAGCAAATGCGAACGCGACGGGTGGAGGATGGTCGGCATGTTACCTCTGCAGTCTTGGGGACGCTCTCGCAAAACACCTCGACCTTGATGTCGCCGAGCGACGTGTGCAAGGTGACGGACATTGCGAGAGGGAGCTTGTTTTTTATGTTGAAGAGGGAGGAAGGCAGGTCGTGTTTTTTATTGACCGTTGACTGTGACGAGCTGCAATGAAAGGTCGAAATTATTAGCCAATCCGGAGCAGCCAAACTCGAGGACCCCTCGTTCGTGGCGTTTTGTGTGGCGTTCATCAGCAGACGCCACAGCCTACGCCTTTACTTCCAGCTCACTGGCAGTCATAATAACTACGGCGCATCAAGAATGGAGAATTAGAAATTTATTATCGAGCACAACGACCTAGCTTGCACCCGAGATGCCATCAAGATGAACATGTCAATGCCAAAGAAACGGACAAGATTTCCCGTGGTCAAAACTACCCGTTACCATATGAACGCATCATTTGCGATAGATGCCAGCTTCCAAAAATCCAGCATAATCAAGCAGCCACTCCGTCACTTCGCACCCCTCCCTCCAAGCGACGCAGCCCTCGCCAACTGCGCATTCCGCGCCTGATCGCGCGCCTGGTCCCACGCCCTCCCAGACTTCCCATCCCTGGCGTCTCTCTTGGCCCGTTTCTCCTCCCTCAGCGTCTGCGCCTTCTCGCGCGGGTCAATGACCACCAGCTCCTCCTCGGCCTTCTTGCGGTTCCTCAGGTCCTTGCCCAGCTTGTCCGCCGCGAAGCTGAGGGAGTGGGACATCCAGCCCTCGTCGTCGCTCTCGTCCTTTTCTTGCTTGTCCCACGAGGTGCAGCTCTGGCAGTTGGCGATGAAGTGCAGGTCGCAGAGGCTGGCCTCGTCGTCTCCCCCTTGCGCCTCGTTGGTCTCCCCTTCGTCCTGTGCCACAGACACGGCAATGTCCTTTTCTGAGGGCGCCTTTTCGAGCTTTGACTGGAATGCCTTCAACATGCGGAGAGTCTTCTGATCCTGGGTGGCTGTGGAGCTGCTGGCACCAGGCCTGCGTTTGCGCCCTCTCATGGACGTCTCCGGGATCATTGACTCTATGGCCGACTTCTTTTGTTCCTTCTCCGGCTGCTCGGCGTGGATTGTCCGCCTCATGGAAGCCTTCAGTGCCGCAATCTCCTCATTCGCTTTTTCGAGTGCTGTTTTCTTCGGCGCTTCCGGCTCTGGCGATGAATCCTCTATTCTCAGTGGGGGACTTGGCTCCCTTTCTGGTCGAGACTTGGCTGTCGACTTCTCCTCGTCATTGGCCTCCGGCGGCGCGGGTCGAGGCCGATGCTCGTCCTTCTTCTTTCCCTTTGGCTTAGGTTCCTTCACCTTTTGCTCCTCCTCCTCCGGGTCTTCCATGACCAATCTGGTGTCAAACTTTGTCTTCTTGAGAACCGGCACATCCTCGTCTCCTTCGTCGTCTCCAAAGCTTAGGAGTTGTTTTCCCGCTTTGCGCTTCTTTTTCTTGTCTTTCGGGACAGTCTTGCTGGGTGCCTGCACAGCGACTCTCGATCGTTTCTTCATGTCGTCAAAGGGGTTGACCAAGATCTCGATTCTCTCAATCTTGACAGGGTAGCTGGGTCGTTCCGTAGCCGAGTCGACCTCTGCCTCGCCCATTTTGGCCAAATTATAGATGGTATCGCCGGCGCCGGCGATTCGTCCGAAGAGGGTGTTCTTGCCATTCAACTCGTCGGCCTTGTCGAGCGTGAAGAAGAACTGGCTGCCGTTGGTGTCGGGTCGGGATTCGTTGGCCATACCCAGCAGGCCGCGGCGGTTGAACTTGAGTCGCGAGTGGAATTCGTCCTTGAAGTTGATACCCGTCGGCCCCGCGTTCTTTCCAAGGCGCTGGTCCATGGGCCATGGATCCAAGTCGCCGCTGAAGGCTCCTCCATCGTAGATGGACTCTCCGCCGTTCCCCGTGCCAGTGGGGTCGCCGCCCTGTAGGATGAAGCCCGATACCAGTCGATGGAAGATTGTGTTGTCATAGTAGCCGTCGAGGGCCAATTGGAGGAAGTTTCGACATGTCAACGGCGTCTGTTTTGCGAAGAGTTCGACCGAGAGCTCGCCTCGCGTCGTGTGTAGAATGGCGGATGCCGTCGGCTGAGGCTCGAGATTATAGATCGCGGACATGGTGAGACTTTCGAGCCGCAAATTCAGTGCGCGGCGATTCGATGTTGAGGCACAGGCGCGGTGAGCGCTCGTCAAGTGTGATTGATGATGGAGTTGGAAGCGCAAGTAACCCAAAGCTTTGATGGTCGCCAAGAGCAGGATCCTTATCGATAAGGTCTCCCGACCAAAGCTGTTCAAGGCTTCGAAAGTATCAAGTATGAAACTGTACCTGGCACTATTACATGAATAAATCAATTACGTCAGAGGATGAATCTTTTCCTGAGAATTGACGCTTTCTGTCGATAGTATTCAGACGATGCGCACAAGTCTTGGGCCGTGTTAGCACTGTATTTCCTCAGGTGCAACCATGTATCCAAGGACCATCACCATAGCTTTGTCCTCCTTACTTTGTGGCATAAAACAGCACTCAGATGCTTTGTCCTTTCATTGCGGATTCTTGAACAGACTCTTGTCCGCCTGGACATGGCCAGGAAACATCATTGCTCTCAACGAGACAATGAAGCTCAACAATCCACCTATTGGGAGGGCCAAGAGAACAGCACTTCTCACAAGTCGATCCAGTGAACACCAAATGAGCAGAAAATGTATATAGATACCTTATATTAAGCCTCAATTTACAATCTTCACAGCCAGCGCCTGGCCCAGCTCGCTCCTTCATCGCCTTCGTCGCCTTCATCTCACCCACCTTGCGAACACCCTTATTCAACATGGCTGCGCTCAGAGTAAGTGTTCCTCACGGGGATAAAGAGGAGAAGCGAACGCACCTTCGCGTGCACATTTCTTCAGTTGACGAGTGGAACATGCACCTTCGTACCAAGGCTCAAATGAAGCGAGCCTATCTGGAGAAGAAGCGGGTGGTTCTGGCAGGAGACAACTCGGATGGGACCCGTCCACTCGCTCTCGTGGATAGGCAGTTTGCGAGGAAACGCGCCCTCCCAGTGAACAAGATCGTTTCCGATCGGGATGCGCTGCCATCTTACAAGAAATCCTCGCGTCAGTCCGAACCCGACGTGTCTCCGGAACAGATTGCCAAGAACCGCGAGACGGCTCTAGAGATCCTCGTGGGCACCGATAAATCAGTCCCGGACCGAAAATACACGGGCATCTATAAGCACGTATTCGAGGAACTCCAGCAGGAGGAGAAAAAGGAGGCGCTCGAGTGGCAGAGGACGAAAGACGCGCGCAGCCACGCCCGCCGCGTGCTGAAACAAGCCCTCCACGGCCGTATCCCCCTCTGCCGCGGCTGGAGGTTCCTCCGGGCCCTCATCCTCAGCGAGCTCGACGAGAAGCACGCCCAGAGCTTCCCGGCCTACGGCGAAGCCCAGCGGGTCTTTATGCTGACGGTTGAACAGGCCAACAACGGTCAGGAACGAGTCGAGAACGTTCGCAACCTCGACACGTGCACCATGGCGGAGCTTCTCAGGCTCATGAAGACGCTCGAGGACAGGGGTTGGCGAGATGTCTTGTGGGTGAGTAGCACCCGCGTCAAGTGGCCCAAGACTGTGACCACGGCGGATGAAGGGATTCGGGATTTAAAATGGGGAACGGAAAACGCCATCTAAGGCATGATTCGGGCTTCGATAGACTGTGACTAATACAATTCTCCTACAACTTCTCCTTGTCATGCCATTTTCCCCTCCATACTTTGACCGCAGAAGCTCCATGGCAGGCAAAGTTGGACACCATCCACCGGCAACCTCACAATCCACGGCCCAAAGGCTTTGACCAAACGATTGCGGTGAGATACTCGCCTTCAACTAGATTCGTAGACCAAGCCAATCTCATCCGTCTCTCGGCCTTGCTCTTCTCCCCACACTCCATCCACGCATGCAGCAAACCCAGGTCCAATATACCATCTCCATTATCGAGTCATTCAACTTTCAGTGACTTCCAGACGTGGGCTGAGCCGCGCACAGTTCTCAGTTCGATTACCCCGACTAGAGAACGTGTGTGTCAGAAAATGGGCTCAGCTGAGGTCGAAGGGCCCGAGGCAGCTGGAGCTTCAGAGGTTGAAGACAGACAAAGTTGCGGAAGGGGTATGAGCAGACGATCTTGACCCATTCTGAACACGTTAGCATCCTAAAGCATGAGAAAGGCGGTTGCAACCTACCTAAACCAACGCTGCACTCCGGGGGGCCGTGGGTTCATCATGGGTTCGAGCACTGAGCGAGTTGAACTATTGGCGTCCATCGGACTCTGGTTTGCTCATCAAGCCGTAGAACCTTGCTGGGAGCTGACACACGAACCCCGCCATTGACCAGGTCTTAAGATCCAGGGTCGAAGGAAACGGGGTCTGGTTGATGTCCTGGCAGCAGGATAGCTGGCTGGTGGCAACAGGGAGAACCAGAACCGGGATGACGCAGTCTTCACCTATTTGCCATCGAGGGAAGCAAGGGATGACGAGGCCATAGGCTGCGAAAAACCCTGCACTCCGACGGGTGGCCTCACAAGCACAAGGCTATCGAATCGATAGGGACCAACTGCTCAAGCAAGTGAACACGGGCGAGTGGGCCAGGTACTTAACAAGAGGAGAGCTGGTCGGGGTCCTTCGGTGATCAATCCAGGAGTGTCTTCCAAAGGCTGAGTTCGCCGGTGAATACACAATGGGCTTGAACATCAAGCGAGTCGAACCATTGGCGTCCATCGGGCTCTGGTTTGCTCACTAAGCCGGAGATGTTCGAGCCAGGGGAGTCTCTCGAGGCTGAGGTCGTCGGTGAGTTCATGGGTTCGGGCATGGAGAGAGTTGAGCCATTGGCGTACATCGGGGTTTAGATTGTTCATCAGGCCGAGGAGGATATTGGCCAGGGCCGTGACCTCCCCGTACTGCCTGGCGAGGTTCTCCAACTCGCTGATCTATGCCGAGATCTCCATCCTAGGGATGTCAAGAGCCAGTATGTCTGCCTTGAAGGTCTTGGGCTGATCAGATTCTTTGCTATAACTAAGCCTGCATTCTGCTTGACCATGAGCGTCCGGGTCGTATCTCGAGTAATAGGGATTGTGGTCCCGGGCGTTATAATCCGAGTAGCAGAAGCGCAGTCTCGTGGATGACAGACTGGTGGTCATGGGAGTATGGCTGGCGATGTGGCGAGGAGTCGTAGTTGCGGGAGAGTCCATATGCAGTGGAGGGTCGTCCATCTGGCGCAGAACTTCAGATCGATGAATGCGAAGTTGGGGCCGGTGTGTAAACGCTCCTGCTGGCTCCGTTGACCCAAGCTCGTGGCCTCTCCGCGTCGTCGTGTCGGTCACACCCGGTTAAGCTGTAATGCCGACGGTCGTGTGGAAGTTCTCCTGCGAGTCGGTTGTAACCACGTGTTTCTGGGGAGTGGGTGGCTCCGGGGAGCGGCGTCCCGGCGGCCAGAGTGGACGATCGAGGACTACCAGCTCCAGTGCGCCACGGGTGCCTCCAGACGAGGGTGCAGCTTCGGCGTGTCTCGGTGGGCTCGTAACTGGACTAACCCCTTGGCTGGCGAGGTAGCGAGTTCGCTGTCAGGCCGTCACGTAGTATCCTTGCCAGGGACGCGATTATTGTGGGAGTGATCTCGTCCTTGGAGTCGAGGGGAAATCAGAGCACGCGAGCGTCCATGAGGCATCGTTGAGGGGATAGGAGAGCCATCATGACCGCGCGGGCGATGTTAGCCGCCCACTTCCAAACCAGGTACGTATCAGAGACGTCGGAATTGAGATTCGGTAGCAAGCGGACATACTGCTGCTGCATCCGAATGGACTCCTCGCGAGTGTATGAGGCAAGCCCTTCCTTAGTATCTTGGTCCTCATCGCCTATAGCTTCTCGGCTAGAGCGAGGGGTGGCCCGGCGCCCGGGAGCCCTTGAGGCCCAGTTCCAGGCGTCTTCTCCTTACCTCCGGAGTCTAGGGACTGGGGACTGGTCGAGGTCTAGAGACTGGAGACTGATCGAGGTCTGGAGACTGGCTGAGGTCTGGAGACTGGAGACTAGTTGAGGTCTGGAGACTGGAGGTTGGTCAAGGTCTGGAAACTGGCTAAGGTCTGGAGACTGGTCGAGGTCCAGGGCCTAGAGACTGATCGAGGTTTTGAGACTGGTTGAGACTAGTTAAGGTCTGGAGACTGGAGGCTAGTTGAGATCTGGAGACTGGATATTGACAAAGTCTGGAGACTGCTCGAGGTCTGGGGACTGGTCGACGGGGGGTTGATGAGCTCGATGATGGGGTGATCAAGTCTTCTCCGGGGCTCGAGACCTGGTTGTCAAGCGAAGGACCTCTGGCGATGCCGCGAGCGAACGAGCCAGACAAGGGCTGGGACGGTAGGTGCTGAGAAGGATTCACAGGCCAAGCTACCCCATCTGAGACCCGGGGGCGGCAACTCGGGCTTAGGTAGTCTCCGCGGGACCTGCGAGCCTGCTGCGTCCCTTCAAGTGCAGGTACACCTCTTCGGTCATCTCGAAACAAGCCAGCTCTCCTCGGTAGGTAGAGTGGCCTTGTCGATTGGATAGTCCGTGAAGTGTATAACTAACCTCCCGCCTGACACTTGTGAGGATATGGCGGCAGATACCCAGGTCGATGGGGCTGTGTGCGTTGCGGTCAGATGAGTCGAGGATCGGAATGGGAGATGTTTGCGGTATGTTGAGATTCGAAGAGGGAGAGGCCAAGATGCAAGATGTGTCCTTTTCGGCGTTCCGTTCCATGTTCGAGTAGGTTTCCAGGCATGGCGCTGTCTTGATCTGGGGGTCAGAATGCAATTCCAGTAGCAGCGTTCCGTAGGTCAGGCGCGGGCACGGTGTGGTTTGGGCAATCACATGTTCGTGAGGCTTCTGGGTCTGTTGGTCTTATCTCAGTTGCGAATTGTCTCGGGCGCGATTGCTGGCAAAGGGGTAATAGATGGGTAATGGTCGTACCGCCGGTGTATTGACTGGTCACCAGCGGGTTCATGGATAGGTGGCCCACAACGAAGAGGGGACAGGTTCCACTACTACACGGGTGCGGTTGACAAGGTCAGGACGGCACCAGGTTCACAAGACTGGTAAAAGCCTGCGCCAGTCTTGGGGTTTTGGTCGTCAATCTGGGCCTAAGAACAAAAGCATGGCAAGCGTTGAGATGCCAAACAGAAGGTCTTCACTCGATGTGGAGAGAACGTCGTCGTTGGGGTAGGAAGCGGGGTCCCTTGGCGCGATGCCATTGTGGTTGCCTTCCTCCGTCTTGGGAATTTGCCATGTGATGGAAGGGGGGGATTTCGGATGGCTGGCAGAAGAGAGGAATGTCCATGGTGCTGAGAGAGGCAACAAGGGTCTCAATATGTTGCGCTGATGCGGCGTACTGTGCACGAACAGAGAGGACTGGGAGTTAAGGAAAGAAATGTCGAGTGTGGGGGGAGAGGTGGGTCGACAGAAACATTTTGCGGGGGAGGAAGATCGGTGGGGCGGATTCTGTTGACACTTCCGTTGTTTTGTTGCAAATCGCGTTCTTGTGCCTCAGACGCAGTTGCCAGGCCAAATTCCGGTGCGTTTGCTGCGAAAAACCGGCTGCGAAGTGCGCTTGTGTTCCGTACGGGCGCGTTGTCCTTGTCGTATTCTGAGATAGTCGTGTTTGTTGTTATGCATGGATATGTAGACGAGGTCGATGTGTTTGTTGCCAGTGGGGTTGACGCCCTAAGAATGCACGTTGTGCAGAAGAAGAAATGGAATACAGCCTGGGGTTGTCCGTGAAACGGATTGCGGGTCCAGGTTGCCTGAGGAAATTCTCGCCTGTGCCGGCAGGGCCTCGTGTAGCACAATGGTATCGGGGCACAACCAAAGTGTCGTTCGCAGTTAACATGGTGGGTCTTCGTTCTCGGTGTTGAATTTGGCGATAAGTCGGGTGTACTTCGTAGTCGCAGGGCTGAGTGATGTCTGCCAGGCGGGGACGCGGGTCTTCGTCCGAGTGGATTTGGGTGGGGGCTTGCTTCATGCTCGGGGTAGGGTGGAATGCCCTCTGGAGAATAATGAACCCCAGCCTTCATTGGCCTCCTGCGAGGGTTGCAACGCGAGGCTGGGCGAGGGAAATTCTGCTCATGTGCTGATTACAGCCCCCGGTTTTATCACTTAACGGCTTTCAAGGCACGGCCGTAGTAGCTTGTTGCAAATTAACGGTGAGCACTGAAGCACCACCACCCATCTCCACTCGGTTGAAGCCCGATCCCCGCCCGCCGGCTGGCGGAGCGAGGCGGCGCTGCGACTTGATCTGGAACGAGCGATTAGATTGAGTTCATGCTGAATGTATTGAATCCGGTATCTTGAGGCCTTTCGGCGCGAGCCGGCGTGGTTGTGGATGTGGGAGGAAGTGGTGGGACGGGAAGGTTGATCGGTCGAGAAGGGAAGTGGAGCTGGTTTCTTGGTTCCCCGACTTTTGTGCCCACTCGCATCTCCCCACAGGCACCGTGTCCTCATCACGTGATCCCCCGATGCAGTTCTACCACGGTGTCCGGGAGGCCTTTGCGCCCGTTTGCCCAAAGAATTTTCACGCGGTTTCGACCAGTTACGAGCCTTACTTACTCCGTGCGGGCGAGGTGAGCAGTCGGGTCAGGTCGAGCGGGACTGGGCGAAAAACGTGATGCGGTCGATCATCTCCTCGCATTGGCAGCCCCAGCTTGCGGTTGTCACCAATGTCCGGCTCCGCTAACCGCATAAAGTCTCAAAAATGGAAGAGCTCGGGGAGTTCCATTCTTCTCTCATATCGCTTTGCTTCCGCAGCTATCTCTATTTTTGGCGGACAGAACATGACCAATTCTTTCAGCCCCTCGAGATGGCGAAGGTGGCCCAAGTTGAATGGTCAGTATTCATTACGTAGGTACGGTTCGTTAGTATTCGAATAGGACTTCAAGTTAGGATAATATTAGTCCTGTGGAATATCTCTTTGTGTTCGGATTAGGTAAGTTAGTTAGGCTTAGGAAGAGTTCTGAGAGGTATTAAGTTAGGATTAGGCAGGTTGTCTTAGAGGTGTTTGTTTAGGATTGGCAAAGGTATTTGGTTAGGATTGGTAAAGTTTTCTGAGAATAACTAGTAATTAAGTAAAGTTGATGGAAGGGCAATACGGCGTAGTGAATGACTTCCAGTTGGTAATACCAGTTCTTAGCCGCACAAATTGGCCCCATGAGGCGTGCATATCGTCGAATCGCCTCTGGGTCTTCAGCGTTGTCGAGTAGATACTTGGCCACCTTCTCCATGTGCGATCTGTTCACCCTCTGGATCGCGGGCTCCTGGACGCAGATAGTCCGCTCCACCTTGTCCCTTGTTCCCGTCGGCTGCCGCAGCTTGGTCGCCCACTCGGAGTATTCCTCTAGTCTCTCCGAGCGCCACTTCCACAAGTGACTGATCTCGCGTTTGGGAAGCACCGCAACGTAGTCGTCAGTCACGAAAGAGTCGAATTGGCCTTTGAGGCTTTGCACTGGAAACTCCATCGGGTCGTCGAGCTTTTCGAAATGGTCCCGTCGACTGGCGTAACTTGGTCGCCCACTCGGAGTATTCGTCTGGTCTCTCCGAGCACCACTTCCACAAGTGACTGATCTCGCGTTTGGGAAGCACCGCAATGTGGTCGTCAGTCAGGGAAGAGTCGATTTGGTCTTTGAGGGTGTCCCCTGGAAATTCCATCGGGTCGTCAAGTTTGTCGAAAAGGCCGCCAGCCTTCTCCATGGCCATCTCCCGAGTGATCGTGATCGTCTTCTCCACCATGCGTTGTGGTTCGTCATCGAAAGGGTCACTGACGCATGGCTTGGGGCCATCCCGAAGGCGCCGGGTCATGATTTCGCGGTCCAACTCAGCTTCGGAAAGCTCCAGCTCCTCGCCATGGTCGGTGTCATCTTCTCCCTCCGTGATGAGCTGTTCCAAGAAAAACATGCCATCGAATTGCGCAAACACATGGATCGCAATCGTAATGTAGTTCATGAGTTGAGTAATAAAGAAGAAACCCCTCAGCGGGTTGCGGGGGTCGATCGGTTGCTGATGGGTTGCACGAATACGTCGCTTTTCGAACCAGGCGGGATTACCACCACAGCACGAGGCCGGGAGCTTGACCTCCAAGGCCTAACAAAGTCGGTAGGCTTCGTCACGCGCCTACCGCCGATCTTGTCGTCGATGTTCTCTCGTTCCCTCTGCGCCTCCGGGCGCCGATGCTTCCGTAGGCGGGGGGGGGGGGAGAAGGGCCAGAGGCGGAACTCGTCGTGCAGAAGAAGGTCGGGCGTTCTGCCAATAGGAAACACAGAGAGCGCCGCATAGCGGCCCATGGAGAAACGGGAAAAAAAGAAGACAAGTTGCAGCCTGGCTGCCGGTTGATGAAATGGCAAAGAAAGAGGATGTCAAGAAAAGGAGGAGGAGGAAAATTTTGTTGGCGTGGTCGACGCTTTGTGGCCACGGGTGTCTAATCGTTAACCTCCCAACTACCAGGAAAGATTGGCAAGAAGTGGCATAGGGATAAAAAAGAAAAACGAAAAAGAAATTAATAAAAAAAAGAAAAAAATTTAATAATACTAAATATAATTATTATATATATAAGTATATTAAGTCTTAGACTTAAATACTTTTAGATGATTTATAAACTAATTCTAATATACTATTATATAAATATAATACTATTAGGTGGAAGCTATATTTAACACTAAGACCTAACATTAGGCGCGGACGAAGGTGCATATTGCTAGCAACGCAGCTCCTTTATGTGTGGGCGGTCAAGACCGTACGACATATAAAGGGCAATAGTTCCAACGAACTCTCTCAGACTCTACTACGAACCAATATAGCCATTCCTCGAGGTTTGAAACACTGTCTTTCGTCTCTCATCACTCTATATGCGTCTCCTGGCCTCCTGCTATGGTAGTCATCCCGCCTGGTTCGACAAGCGTCGCTTTCGTGCAACCCATCAGCAACCGATCGACCCCTCGCAACCCGCTAATGCGATTGTCCTTTATTACTCAAGTCTGGCCATTCCTCGCAGCTTGGACACTTATCTTTTCGTCTCTCGGCCTGACGTTTATGGCAAGGTATGATGTTGAACCGTGATTTCTCCATGAAGTTAATACTAACACGACATCAGACACATTGCAATCAAAATCTCAGACTGTCGCCGAACCTGGCACAGAAGTGAAAGTTTCCCCTCTACTCGCCCGCCCTACTGGTCAACGGACGAAGCTTGGCGCCATGGCTATTGTCCAGAAGCTCACTTGCGATGGAATGATGCAAGTTGACTTCCTTCCTTCCTCGGGGTACCATCCCAGAGCTCCTTCCCCAGAGCTCCTTCCCCAGAGCTCCTTCCCTAGAGCTCCTTCCCTAGAGCTAAGTCCTTCCCAGAGCTCCTTCCACATTGTGCTGGTATTCTCCGCGCACAATGAAAATGTTTCCAAAAAATTTCGCCATGAACTCTGTTGCAGGTGTACAAGGACACTTCCCCCCCTTCTTCCACATTGACATGCCTTTCACCATTACAGGAGTAAGTTATTCATGGTCTCACATGCATCAAATTTTGGCTATCAATATTTATGCCATCAACAGTCGACTGGCGTTCGTTTCTCTTGCCACCATCAACTACTTGACCACGCGAAGACGCTCGAGTATGACACAATGGATTCCCTGCCTGCATCTGACAACAATGGCGACTCCCAACTCGACAGCCTTCCGGAGGAGAGTTTACTCGAGCATGTTGAGAGACAATGCAGGGAGCTACAGGCTGGTGGGGGAGTTCCTGGTACTCAAGCGCAGGTGGACACGTGGTCAGAGAGATTTCAGAACTTTCGCAAAGAGATTTCACCATCCAAGGAGTAAGTTGTTCATGGCCTCACCTAGATCAAATCTTAGCTGACATGCTCGTGGAGTTTGAAGGAGTGTCCGACGGCAAAAGAGATGGTGTATTTCATCGTTGGTTACCCTGAGATACACAAGAAGGAGAGTCAGACGAATTCCAGGCTCAAGCCCACAGTGTCCCGTGCATACATGAAGGCTGGGATTGTGCACCTGTGCTCGTGGATAGGGTGGCAGTGGGTGGACCATGGCGGTTTCACGACGACCCAGAAGAAAACTTTCGGTAAGTCGTGTCATGATGCCTGCCCCTATACCCATTGACGAGAAGGCACAATAAATAGGAATGATGCTAATCATGATTTCTTGGACCAGACACTGTACTCTCCTCCCTAACGAGGGCTGGCAAATATGAGGCGTAAAGAGGTCTCTCGAGTCCCGAGCAACGTCATCGGTACCATAGTCAAAACTCTGCTGACAAACGCATTGCGAGACGGAACGCTCTGTTGGGACGCTGTCATCATGAAGAGTATATTGTGAGAGAGACGCCAAGAGGCTCCAACTTTGCTTATCCGCACGGAGTGGCAGACCTGAACCACCCTATCCGTATTAGCATATCAATAGTAACCCCTTCGCGATCGTTGCCCTCATCGACACCGCCCAGCCCCCTCTATACCAGAGAGTGCGCGCCCGTTTCCAACCTCCCTGCCTGCACCTTCGTCCGCGTCCGACGTTAGATCTTGGTGTTAGATCTAGTTCCACCTAACGGTATTATACCTATGTTGTAGCGTGTTATGGTTAGTCTATGGATGATCCAAAGTGTCTGGGTCTGAGGCCTAACGTACCTGCGCGTGCGACAATCGCGTTTGGCATTGCATCCGCCATCCAGTCGGCTGTATCGTCCGAAATAGCATCAAGGGTCCCATGTCCGCAACTTTGTCGACGGTGTTGATAATGTGTTCCGATATTGGACTTACCGGAACCTAGTTTGCCAGCTTTGCGTATTTCTTGTTAGACGTCTGAGGCGCGACGTCTCGATGACCTTGGGATCGTCTGTGATGTCCTTCAGATTCCGCATTTTCTCTGTGAACATCGGGTACCTTGCAGCTTGTGGACGATGAGGGAAGTCTGGCGACGAAGAAAGGAAGTTGAGAGGAGAGCGCGCCATGCGGAAGGAAGACGCCGATACGTTGGTGCCAGGAGGAGATACTTGCACAGTCACAAGCCCTGTGTTGAAGGGGGGCTCGAGCACTCAATGTGCGCACAATGTTCCTCGAAGATGTCACCAACAATGACCACATTGTCGATGCAACCCGTCGCGTATTTGCGGTGAGGACAGAGCCGTTGATCAATGAGTCTCTGGCCGAGATATGGACGGGCTGTTGCGGAAACCCTCAGGGCGACCTGGAACACCTCCATCAAGATGGTCCTGTACCGCCCCATCCGTCCGTTTTCCGCAGTCTCGGGTTATCTCGGCCAGGTAGTGTGTCTTTCTGTCGAGTGTGTGGACATGGGTTTGCAAGACAACACATTAGCGACTCGAAGACTATTCTTGCCACCCATCTTGCCCAGCCTGTAGATATCATCCCGCCGAAACATCCCATTGTCCGAGGCCTTTGTCCCGAAAGCCTATTGCCCCATTGTCTCCATCTCAGTCATCCAGCTGGGTTCTCTTATTGATCCCGCGGAGAATCAGACGCCTTCACAGACGGCCCGGACGGCTCCTAGGTATAGTACGTTCAACTTGAAGCATGCAAGGCAGCACATCAGATGATGTCGCTCTCGCGAGGTTCTGAATGCTACTAAGGTCTGCTCGTCCGAGATCCTGGAAAGCCCATGCCTCTCCGGAGGACATGTGGAACTTGTCTTGTTGGTTTTCTGTGCAGTTAGTATACTCACGACTTGAAGTCAGATCGGTGGTGATCACTCTCAATACGATGATCATCGAAGGGCCTATAAAGTTGGCCTAGTGCTAAACACTTGTAGAGTTTATAGCCGTCCAGTACAGTCCATGGCAAGTTTCAATCCACCTTGTGTGAGCGATGTTGTTTCCACGGTCCCGACGGGGGATGTCCGTTGACGGGTCCGACGAACGGGAGACATTGGAGGGAGATGCGACGGGAGTGTTGTTTTTGCAGAAAACAAGCATCCAATTACCAATACATTACTCCTGACTATAGGGACCTGAGACGGATAGTTCCACCGTTAAGCAAGGTACAAAGTACATTCACCCTTGAGTCAGCCCCTCCCTTTCGCCCGTGTCTGTCAACAAATGTAGGCTCCTGAATTTAACCCCTTGATATTTCCCATGTTCACATAAGCTTATTCGTTCAGCGATTATTCGCTACCGAGCGTCTATTGCACCAAGTCGCGTTGAGCCGAGAGTGACGAAAAATGTGAATACCCTCATCCCAAACAAGCTACCCTGCACACGACACGAGATATTGCCAATTATTCCAGAATACTTCACCCAGCAGCCGCATTTCACCACTCCCATTCGCATTCCATTGCAATCTTCCCGTTGGAATCCATGTCCCTGGTAATGGGGTCTCGGACGCCTCCCCCGAAGGAATGCTCGAGCCCATATGCCACGTTGGCAAAAGGGTCATTTCTCATCCCCCATGCTGTTCATCCCGTCAGAAGGAAAAAAGGCCATATGAACAATGCACTTCACCCATGCTCGTATTTTTCCTTGCTCCACCCCCAGCATAAGTAAGTACCTAAGTAACGGACAATTATTACGCACGAGCCTATTCGTACATTTATCGACACATGAGCCCGACGTATCAAGAGCGAAGGACACCGAACTCGAGCATCGTCGTGGACCCCCAACCCATTAACAGCCACATGTTATCAGCCATGGAAGGGAGAGGTCCAAAGTGAGGCGTAAAATTACCACATGTTCCCTTGCAGCAGCGACCAGACACAGACCCCTACTTCGTACAGTAGCTCAGGGGGGCCCCGAAATGAAAAGAGATGGAGAGGATATCGAATGCCCATTTAACTAACCCCCCCGATCAACGGCCAGATCTTGCCCCGGGGCGGTGAACTCCCTACTCGTGCCTTAGCGGGCATCGCTCCACGTCCTGTGGCTGGCTGGAAGGGGGTTTGCTTCATTTTTGCCCTTTCAGCAGGCGACCGAGATTGCGTTCTCCGGCTTTCCCCCATTCCCCCCCCACTCGTAATTTCTGACGTCACCGCCTTTTCGGCGGGTGACGGCAGGAGATCTAGATCAGTCTATCCCTTCCGGTTCGTGGGCTGACTCTGCGCCCTTTTGAAGCCCTTGAGGGCGGATGCATTGTCGCTGTGAGTGATTGCTCGGGAAATTCAGGGCTGGGCTAGTGAGTCCGGAAATAGACCATGGAAACCGAGGTGGCTGGGAGACGTCTCGATGGCATCACTTCAGAAGTAAAGGAAGCCAGTCACAAATCAAGCCAGGACAAATTAAGCAAGTACATCAAGAAGTACATCAAGTCACAAATAGTCATCTCATGAAGGAATTTTACTTCTTTTTTTCATGTTTGTGCCTGTAACTACCCATGTATACACAGGACAAGGGCCAGGAGAAGGTTGCTCCTGGATGCCAATGGCGGCACATGTCTGCGCCCGAGTTTTCCCTTCCCCGAGACGACGAGGCCTTTTCGCGGCTCTCTTCCGTCGTCCCAAATCCATCTTCGAAAGAAATTATGGCAGTCGTGGTTTGCTGCTATCGCGAAGAGTATGGCCCGCCTCATCGTACCAGACCGAGGCCAGACGTCAGTCGTCCCCTCCGCCTCTCTTTCAGAATAAAAGAAAATGTGTAAAAAAAAAAAAGGCAAGCATTCCCTGTTCCTCCCATCTGTGGGGTATCCTTTCCATCGCGGAGGGACTTCTTTTTTCCTTTTGGTGCATTCTCGGTCTTCCCATGCTGAGGTTGGCCAAGCTCCCACCCTGTATTCTATTCCTTCAAAATTTTCCTCCGATAGGTAACCCCGTGTTTGAGCCGACTCCGTGTGTTGTTGTGTACCCTCTGGAGGGATGTCACGCAAGGAATCGTGAAATGTTTGTTGGAGAAAAAAAAAGGGGGTATGATCCGTGTTTCCTGTGTTTTTTTTTTGGTGCCGAAAGACTTGCTGGAAATTTTGATTCGCATGAGAAAGGAAAAGAAATCATTCGCTAAATGCCAAGACGTGGATGAGAGATCATTCTGTTGAGTTGCCATTGAAGGCTTCAAACAAATGCGAGAATGTCGGATCGAGAAAGGAAAGCGTGGTTATGTCGTTGGGTAGTTTGGTCGTGCATCTATTGTCCGGGGCGCTTCAACCGACCTCCCTATTGTTGGTTGATGCCCGTGTAGCCTGTATATTGGTGTGCGTGTTGACCGTATACGGAGTGATGTTGAGGTGTGGGAGTGACGGGGCACCGAGGTGGCATGTGGTATGACTCCTTTGCCATGTTCCCTAAGCAGTGGCTGTCGGGAGTAATGGGAGGAGTCAGGTATCCATCAAACCCCATGGCGGCGGTGTGCCCTTTTTGAGGAGTGCTATACACATTTGAGTGCTTCACGGGCTCAGTTGGGGGGGAAGGGGGCTGAGCGCTTCGACGGGCGATGGCGGCTTGTTCGGCCATGAATTCGGCGAGCTTCTGCGAAACACGGGACAAGTTGGCACTGTTGTACTTGCGAGCCAACGTCGGAGAGGGCTGGTGGAGGTGGTGGGATAGTGTGAGGAGGGTGAGGTTCTCGGTGTGATGCCACTCGCCGTCGTTGACTTCGGGGAGACCCAGGATTGCTCGGGCGAGGGCGAGGGAGGCTCGGGCCATGGTCGAGGGCTTCGTGGAAACAAAGTCTCGGTGGTAGAGGGCGATTTCGCAGAGGTAGGCGGCCATGTGCTCGACTTCCCGGTCGTCACCCTCCTCGGCAACCATCAATTGAGAGAAGAAGTCGACGGTGGGGTGGCCGATGGTCCACTCGAGCGTGTTGAGGACGTGCATCTCCATCTGGGTGAACATGCCGGCATCGTACAGGCCGCAGCACATGTTGTTGAGCTCGTGGATCTGAGGAACCCGGTCCTTCTTGTCACCGTACTTGGCAGCAATCAGCAGGGCGGCGCAGCCCACCAATTGGTAGTGCTGCTTGTAGACGACTCGCTTCGAGCAGTATCGGTCGAGGAGGTTGACTGTGAGGAAGAGGGTCTCGGGGAGGAGGGCGAAGGCGGCGTGAGCCTCGACGAGGAAGTCGATGAGGTAGGGCCTCATGAACCACTGAATCTCGCGCTGCATATCGATGAGGCTGGCGTCGGGAAGGGTTTCCTCCTGTTCAAGTTAGCAACGACCAGGCAAGAAAAGAAGTCGACGTGCCTCCATGTTCCTCATGTGCTGCATAATGTCCTCGAGGTACTCGTCCGCTGCTAACCGCGAGAGCTCGCCAGCGATAATATCTTGACGGTTGCGGGCGATCATCTTTGCGGCCTCCCGAGGGTTCATTCTTGACTGGTGCATGTCATCCGACTCGACGAAGAAGGTCCTGTCGTGGTAGGCGTACACCATGGTGGGCGAAAGGTGGCTGTCTTTAAAAGGTGGGTTTGGCGAATTATAGCTTCGTGTGGCTTGTCAATGAGAGACTGAAAGTTCCCCAGGAATCTTGGTCGGAGACGTCGAATGAGTGCCTGAGCTCGATGCGAAGGAGTGATGCACCGAGGAATTAGGATATTACAATATTAATGAGCGTGGCGAAGATTAACGAAAAGAGTGACCGTGGCTGGAAAGGAAGCCAGGAGCATGAAGAAGCAATGAACGGTGGAGGCAAGGAAAGGGATCGGAAAAGGGGTGGTTTATGAAGTCGACTCAAGGGCCCTGTCAGAGAATCAGAATCAGCATGCGAGGCCCGTCATAGAAACCATCTCGATGGCGCAAGACGAGTGTCGGAGCGGCAGCGCCACAGACCGTTACATGTCATCCCTTGGGTGATGGACTTGCTGGCACGAGAGGCGCGAGGATTGGCATGGGCAGGGCAGTCGAGGGAGGCTTACCGCCACAGGTCGGGTAGACGGCCAAGGCTGTCCAAGAGTGAGACAGGACCAGAGATTGAGTGGGAACAACGAGCTAACGTCTCCCACAGAGCAATGCTTCAGAATCGATGTCGCGGCCGAGGTGGTATGCGGAAGAGGCTCGGCATGCAGCTTCGAGGGAAGAATATTAGATGGACTGCCGGCTTAGTGTCGAGGGCAGGCAAGCGACATACCTGTTCAACTCGGACAATGAAGAACGGCGTTTATTTGGGAGAGAAGGGGAAGACTCGTGTGCGAGGGCCGGGGTTTTGACGATCGGCTTGCTCTAGCGAGCTTCGAGAATCGACAAGCTAATTTGTGGACGGAGAGACACCGACTCAGCAGACGGTGAATGGTTTCGCAAAAGGGAACGGAGCTCGTCGAATAGTCGTCGTTGGCGGAAGGGAGTGAGTGAGGCGAGAGCTGGAATTCCTGTTCGGGAGAGGAAGGAATTTGCAGAAGTCGAAGAAGCCGGGGGCGCAAGGGAAAAAAGTGAAATACCAGCAAAGGTCTCTTTTGATTCACTTGTTCGATCTTGGGCCTTTAATAGGGCGAGCGGGTGCAAAGGCCTGGAGGTAAGCCTGGAGGGTAAGCCCAAAGGGTGAGATATTCTCCTCGTCCGAACACGTCTGTGGCCTGTGGTTCAGTCAGGAGGAGACGGGAATGGAAGAGAGAGAACGAATGGATGAGGAAGAGGGAGAGGAAGGGGAGGGAGGAGAGAGCGGGATGAAGGTAGGAGGAGGATGGAGGAGGAGGAAAAGGACTGGGTGAGAGGTTGCGAGGTAGTTTTAACGGGACCGGGGGGGGGGAATGGAAGCCCAGCAGGAGCAGGAGCAGGAGCAGCAGGTGCAGCAGGAGTACTTAGCAGGAGTACCTAGCAGCAGTGGGCAGGCCGCCCGGTGGATACGTGCGAAGCTAACATGGAGAGATGTACCCTGCTCCTCTGGGCTTCTCCCCTCTCTGGCTCTCTCCGACTCTTTGTTCCCTCAGGCTCCCAGGCTCCCAGGCACCCTCCCGCAAATAGCCACCCATCCCTCAGCCAGCCAGCTTGCCAGGAGACGCTGCGCCGGTGGAGCGCCGGTGGAGTTTGGGATGGGTGCGCCGGGGGGCCGCTGGGACTGGGACTGGGGGACCTTGAAAGAAAAAAGAGGCCTTCGTGGCTCGCCAGCGCCCAGCGGGAGCGCGGTCGCCTTGCAACGCATCCAAAGGGAGGGGGGGTGGTGCTAGGGGCTGGGCTGGGCTTGGGTCGGGGGTGAGGCCATCGACATGTGCAAGGGGGCGTGCCAGGTACAGCGCAGCAGTCGTTCATAACGTACCTGAATTATGTCGTGTCGCGAGGGATCCGCGAGCGCGATGGGCGGTTTCTGGCGATGAGAGTTCGTTTGCCGTCGGGTTTGATTGGGCGTGGCACGAGTAAGATTTTCAGACGTCGCCAAACAGATCCCGGGGGGGAGGGGGCCAGGCCTAGCTGTTCGCAGAACTCGATGTGCGCCGGATATGTCGAGAGCCGTGTGTGTGTGTGTGTGTGGTGGTTGAGGAAAGGGAAAGCGAGGTGACGATGGTGAAGGTGAGCGCGTGTGCGGTCGGGACGGATCGAGGTTTTATCAAATGCACAGGCCCCGATGGCAGAGGCAGAAGAGGGGGAAGCTATTGAGGATGCAGGCGAACAATGGTTGAAATGGGCGTGAATGGGCAAACAGGAATTGTTCTTGTGTGGCCGTGTGGTGTGATATACACTGCTTCAAACGAGGCCTATTGTCACGGCCTGCCTTGGCCGCCTGCGGTTTGTCAATAGACGATGCCGCATATTGTTTGTTTGGAAAACAGAAAGGCCCGTCACGTAGGCTGTTGTTGCTCCATTCCACCAGCGCACAAGCGCACAAGGAAAAACTTCCCATTCAACCTGTCAGGGCTGATACGCTGTCGTCGATGAAGCCATCAAGTGCTTATTATCCATTTTATCCTCCCGTCTTGCCTTCTCCACGCCGCTGCAGAAACAAGGTCCCATCGCAATGTCCGCCCGAGGGCTAATGCGGTGTTTCTGACCCCCTTTGAAACGAACTCCTCGGACGCGGGAAGCCCGACATTTTCGCGTTTTTTTCTGCTGCTGCTGCTGCTGCTGCTTTCACACGGATGCGTCGTCCCATGGCTCATCTCACGGCTCATCTCCAATCTTGGGACCGAGTCCCCCCCTCGAGGCGTCCGCCACGCAGCCTATGGCGTCTCGTGACGGGCTGAATAGCGACCCCTAGACCGAAATAGCAGGCTGGCCGAGTAGAGTCCAGTAGTTTGTCGCGCTGTTCCTTCTGGGCCTCCCGCCAATCTCCAAGCCGCATCCCCGTCCCGGCCAATCGCGCGTCGTGGTCGCGGTGCTGCACAAACTCATTAATCATGCATGTCATGACGGGCCTCCTCGTCCACTCCCTCCTCCCTTTCCTCCTCCTCGGCCCACCGCCCTGTGCCATGATTTCACCTGCAGTCGTTGCCGCTGAAGGATTGCCTCATCAGGGGCTGACGGCGTGCTACAACCCTGCCTTCAGCCGTCCGCGGGTGAGACGTTGTCAGCCGTCTGATTGAAATTTGGACCTTTTTGTTCTTTTCTTTTTTTATTCCTCCCTTGTGCACTTTGCTCCCTCTGCACAAAGGGCGCCACGCCAAGCACCGCTCGCTCCTCTCCCATCCATTCATTACTCGCACAAGTCCGCGCCGTCAGTCAAGCAACCTTTGCTCTGAGACTTTGCTGTGCGCATGAAACCCTCAAAGCACGGCGATAATGAATTCTCGCCCGTCGACGTCGCTTCCGCACCGCACAAAGCAACGAGCCTCCGTTCTCCGCCGGTTACCTGTGGTTACCTGTGGTGACGATGAGCTGTCAGTGCTTCTCGTTCCCGAGCCTCGCTGCCAGTTCCCGGGAGAACCCCTCCCGCTGCTTGGGGGTTGTTTCTACAGCAGCATCCGAGAGCTTAAACCATCCGCGGCATCAGACTCTTCTTCGTCAGAGGCAGTACGCTTTTCCTGCACTATGCCGCTGCACGTCGCCCGCCCACGGCCGATCCTCGTTTCCGCCAATTTCCATTCTCTGCTGGCTTTCTTTTTTGCGAGCCCGGTCCACTCGCATCGTCGCGGGTATACGCCGTGTCTGTTAAAAGGAGGTGTGACGTTGGTCCAACTGCGTCTTCCCTTTAGTCACTTCGTAATATGGCTCCTGTTTGTCATGCTCCCTGCATCACATTGCTCGTGCCTCCTCCAAGCTACGCCGGTCGCTTCGGTTTGCCTCCGCCGTGCTGCGTTCCGTGCCCGCCTCGACGCCGTCATTGGAGGCTGACGTGCCTCCCCTAGAACGGCTTCTGGTGTAATTAGCTGCGGCATCTCACGTCTGTATCACCAACAGTTACAGACAGGCCCTGGAGGGGAAACTGGGCCTCAATGGGTCCGGGAACTCCAGCTCGGGGAGCAGAAGCTGCAAAGCGAGCAAGAGCCTCTGGCTGCGTCCGCCTCAGACACCAGACGGATTGCTCATTTCCATCCTATGACGCCTCCTTTGATACTGCCTTCTTTTTGCTTCCTGCAAGGGAAGCACAGGGAAAACGCCCCATGCGGCCACGCCCAATAACCTGCGAACGAACTAGACTCGCCCACCATCCCCCACGAAGGGATGGAGCTTGCCACAATGACTGTGTGTATGTAATCACGCCCGCAGTTTTATCCATCATCCCGTGCATTCGGTGTGAAGGGCATGTAAGTGAACAATGCACACGCCTGCTGCCGCCTCGAAGCGCCATTGACACGGCCATGATTCCTCGCAAGCCGGGGACCCTAAACTCTTACACGCGCGGGTTTTTCCCTGATATCTCCAAAACACCATACGTAAGGTGGAAGCATCATCATGAGACTGACACCAGCCCAACGGCCGTGAAACAAGAATAAAATAAAAAAAAGTCCAACCATCCGTGTCACCGGCTGGAAGGCCTCAGACCCTCTTTGATGAGATTTCACCTCTTGGGCCGTCCAACTCCATCTTGACCAAGGAAAAAAAAAAAATTTCAAGCCCACTCGTTAGTAACAGACCGAAGCCCAGAAAGCAAAGAAGATGAGGAGGAGAGATGCCAGCCCACAAACGTCTCCTCCTCCCCCGCCGATGAGCACACGACCACGTTTCCCTCCGCCGAGCAGTTGTAGCACACACGCCCCCCCGTGACCACGACCGCGTCTTTGGGGTTTGACATGTTCGCTCCTCCCATCCCACGCGCGTGTTTTCTGGCGACGCAGCTCCGGCGGCCAATGAGACGACGCGAACACGCTCCTGACGAGACGCATTCGGGGGTGGGAGCAGAGGTGGTGGTGGCTGGACTCACGAACGAAATGGGGGGAGGACGAGCTAACTTTAGCGGCCGACACCAAAGGGAGCCCCCCCTGTTGAGGGGAGAGAAAAAAAGTCGAGACAGGGGACGAGGAGAAACGTCATTCGGATCGGCTCTTTCGTTGACGGCACTTGGATGATTGTGCAGTATTCGCAATTGGGGCATCATCTGTGAAGAGACTCCATCGTGGCCAGGTCTACGGATCTGGCGTGAAAGGGGGAGGCCATCCCATGGCTCCTCGGAGACGAATTTCTGCTTCTTTTTTGTCACCGTCCACTCCTCACACGGCGCCGTCTCCCGCCAGTGAGGGGTACCCAGGAACCACGGCCGGGATCCCTGGCCCTTTCCCACGCTGGAAGCGCGAGATACCGATCTCTGCCCAGATGCCTGGAACCCGTCGATGTTATCGGAGATGATGTTGCGGATAGTTTCCTCCGCCATGGTTCGACCATCAGGACCATGACTGATGAGAAGAAAATGTCTGCAACTCGTCCTTGTAGTGTCCTCCTCTCTGCGGTGCCGCGTTGCGCCTTGGCCTTGGCCACGGAGCTTTCGGCTCGGCGTGTCCCCCCCGAAAAGGCTCTTTGCCTGGCTTTGCCCCGTTCGGTTAAAGATTGGGAGGACGTCACAACTGTCCATACCGGGCGGCCCATGGCTGATGAGCAAATGTGACAATGGCCCAGAGAGAGACCCGGGTCCCGAGTGCCCGACCTCGACCTGCAAACACGCCTGATTGCTTTCTTTATGGCCTGTAGCCTGAACTCTGAATGTGACGCCTCTCTCGTCCGCCGTCGCGGGGAGCCAACAGGGGACAAGGAATAGAGCATCGCCCATCGACCCCGGACTCTCTCTCACTCATCACCAGCAACCGTCGTCGTGACTACAGTGTGTGTGGGCTCTGCTTGCAGCCTCATACGAAGCTCTTGGGGCTACGGATATACGAGCTACAAAAGTAAGCCACCGCCCCCGGGCCACGACGGGCGTGCCAAACAGGAGGATCAAACGTCCACGGCCTCCATTCGGTGACCGCGTTTGTGTTTTGACATGTTTCTTGCTTTGCTGCATCTGGCCTGGCCCGACCTGGCCTCTCCGCGTCCAACAAATAGGCCTCATATATCGTACCATCCGCCAGTGGTGCCTTCAAGACCGCAGTGGTCTCTCCTTTGACCGCACTGGCCCGGCCGCGGTCCATGGACAGCAACAGGAGGAGGAACCGTGGCAAGCAAGCCCACCGATTCACCCGAGTGCACAATGTGATTCCGTGTGCGTCCGTTGGCGGGCCGAGGAAGCCCAAGCCTTGCTTTCGCACGTCACGTCCCCCCCGGCCGTCCTGGTCAGCGTCGTTGCTCCTCCCCCAAAGCCTCACATCAGCAACGACGCGTGACGTAGCTTCGCGAGCCGTTGATGGGTGGGACGCCGAGTTCCATGGCGAGCGACTCGCTGAGCAACTCCTGCGCTGAGGGCTATACCGCTTGAGGCCTGTAACCACTTAAAGCCCTCTAGTGTTGCCCCGCATTCGCTGTCGATGAAAAAAGATGGAAGCCTTTCGTTGCTGTGAGAGGGACTCTGCGGACCGGGCTTCGTCTCCTCTTCGGTTCAACGTATGCGGAAAAAACTTTTCAAGATACGCCGAAGAGGCCGTGTTGCCATGTCGTGTTCCGTGGCTGACTGACAAAGTACCTCGTAAGAAGAGGTGCACGGCACAAGCGCCCGTGAGACGTCTCACCCTTGCTTCCCGTTGGTAAGACGGATGCGCAAGCACTATAACAACACGGCCAAGGCAGTGTTGCAGAGTCAGACGTCTCGGGCTTTTCTAGTTGGGACTCAGGAGAGCGTCTGCTGGAGGTTGTCCTTGCTAACAAATGCCATGGAACTCAATGTGCTGTCATCTCCCGGTTTCGGCTGCAACTCGCCTGAATTGCCCGGCGTCTTCCTCTCAATTCGTCCTCGGGCTGCATCTCCCTCGCCTCGCTGCACCTTCAGGGCTCCGCCTCGGGCCCAAGCCCAACCTCAAACCCCGTCCCTGTCTCCATTCCCAACCCCCATTCACTGAGAACGTGTCTTGTTTTTGGCGGTAAGGACGCCTCCAAGGGCCCCGGGCACACGCGACGCTTTTAATTGATTTGACGGCTGCGACACGACCGCGTACATGGGGTTGCTGCACGACGCGTGACGGGCATCAGAATAGGGCAAAGGTCTCACCTCTTCCTTGGGTCTCGGGGGCCATCCGCCTGCATGATGATCCGCCCATTTTCGATGTGATGCTGTCACGGCGGTGCTTTTCTGCCTGGGCACGCCTCTCGTCAGCAGTCGGGAAGAATGAGGCCTGCTCCGGGCGCAGGGGCCCAGCGAGGCGAGCAAAGTCGTTGATTAAGCTGCTTCCGGCTGGCGGCGTGACATCAAAGGGTCATCCTGGATCACCATGGCCTGAGACGAGAACGGACACCCCCTCGCCAATTGGCAAAACCATCGTCGCCGTTGGCCAGAGGCCGTCGCTCCACGTTCGCCGAGGAGCCTCCCACGCCTGCACCGTCCGCCCGAGCCGATGGAGGCCCATCCTCCGTAAAACTTCAAAGAGTCGACATGTCACCAAGTGGCCCGGCACTCCCTCCGAGGCGCCCGCGTTTGGGTGGATGCGGCACTTGAAGGGATTCGCTCGTCCCCAACCTCGATTGCGGTGCATTGCACAAAACTGACGCGGGTGCACGTGCCACCCGAGCCCACACCAAAGGCGCTAAGCGCTCCACCTTCGAGAAGCGTTCTAGGCGATTATCCGCCGGCGCGCGGGAAATGAGCCTGTAGCGACCGACGGCCGCCCTACATGAGGCTGGTGCCACCCCACACGCCACGATACGCGCCACTTTTTATCCGCCCCAGAGCGCCTCTTATTCAGACGCTTCCCGCCCGTCTTGCCAGTTTCGAGACTGGCTTGTGCAGGGCAGGTGCGACTTGCGATGCAGGGCGAGTAGCAAAAAGCAAGGAAGGAGCCGGATTCGCGATGGCCAAGGAACGAGGGTATGCGGGCCTCGTTTCCCAGGCAAATGGCCAAAGGTAAAAAAAAATCTTTCCCCCCCGGCGACCCAGCCCGAGACGAGCCCAGACTGTCCGTCTCCATCCACTTCGCTTCACCCGAGCGACGCGGGCGACGGCTGACGCCCAATGGACTCGGTTGCCCCTCCAGGCGTTGTGAATGCAGCCGAAGCGTGACAAAGAAGCCCACTCCGTCAGCGATCTACTGCACCAGAGGCCCGACGACTCCATCACGAAGCCACGAGAATCCTAGGCCTCTCGTTTTTCTTTATTGGCAGGACAATGGCACGCAAAATTTTCCCACTTCCCCTCAATTACGCGCCTCTTCCATGTTTGCACCTCTTCCTTTTTCCGCATTCGCATTCTCGCGTTTTGTCGTGAAGCTTTCGCCGAGCAGCGCTCAAGCCTCCGCGTGGGCGTCTGTCCAGTCTCACTCGCGACCAGGAATTCCTCCACGTTCCAGCGCCGAAGCCCGAGTTTGTCTTTTGCGCCATTGACGCGCGAGGACAGGCGTCCGGCATTGAGGTCTTCGGTATCGCTGCGGTTCTTGCATTGAGGACGCGGAGACAATGGGCAGACTGTGGGTTGGAGCATCAAGCATCCCGTCAATCTGATACTCAGCCCTGCCGTCTCCTTGATGCAGATCCTATTTTGAGAAGGCTACCACCTGGGACTTCATTCCTTCGGCGTTTGGTATCTATTCCGAGGTTCCATGAGCGAACTGCTACGCCCCGTCATGGCTTGCTACAACTCTGTTGAAACGTACTCTGCTTATAGTCATGACAGTTGTCTAGGATCGGCCAAACATGGCATTGATGTCTTGGATGCCGCCCAAAGGGGTATTTCGTGCGGTGACTAGACGCGCAACGTCCGTCTTGCATTTCCTCGTCACCTTGACGTTTCGGAATCGTCATGACTGCACCACCATGATCCATCCGCAGTCACACAACGCCCGTCCAGCCGCTTCAGGGTCGCGGGGATGCAAGTACGCGGCGCTATTGGTCAATCCGGCCAATCGAACTTTTCCGTACGATGCTGTTGTTGGACGCAATGTTTCGAGCGTACGACGCACCGACAAATCGCCAAGCGACCCGGACAACGGCTGGTTCAGTTCGATGCTGGCGTCTCATGCCGGCGATGCAGTCCGTCGCCGCAAGGACCTCGGATGCCGTTGTACCAAGCGGTACGAAGTAGTCATGACACCTGACGATGGTCAAACCAGTCTCTTTGCCACTGAAGGGTTCAGGTTGTCACGGGCTGTGTGGGGCTTCGCCGGAAGCAACTTGTAGCTGGAGCGCAGGGTGACGCCAAGAGAGGCAGTTCGCAATCACTGAACAAAGACCTCAAAGGGGGGAATGCTGACAAGCATCCACCGTCACGAAAAACGACGCCAAACTTGGGTTGGCTCGATGGCTGATATGCAGCCGCATCCGTTTTCAATGACGCGGGGGTTGGTTCCTGGGCAAGCCGAACCCCTGGTCTCTCACCATCATGTCCACGCACTACGAACAAGACAGGTTGGACACCTTTCTCGAGATCAGCGGCGGATTGAGGACCAAGGCTGTCAGAGGCGACATGGTCGATTATCCAACCAGAGGAGAGGATTGGCATCTGGATTGTACGCGAACATGTTCCCGCCCAAGATCTGCACGTCAATTGGATGCATCAGATCGAGGACTAACAAGTTATAAAAAGATCCTGACCGTCCATCTGACTTTCAGGGCTAGGATTCAATTTGATGTCAAGGTTGATATTTCCAGCCTCAAAACGGCGTCGCCTTTGACCTTCTCCAGCTCTCCAACTCGGGTCATCACGGGCTGCCATCGGAACAAGGTCGCCAGCATCATGGTCCAGAGCTTTGACCGTGCCCGGGACGCTCAATAGAAGCGTCTCGCTCGGTCTGAATGATGGTCGGTGATCAGGCTCTGATAACGGGACTGACGGTCAGTTGAGCCCGAGAAACAGGGTATTCCCTTGCGGGAGGAGTCTCGGCATGTTCGTGGTTGGCTCGAAGCTCAGCCTTGTTTGCTTTTTTTTCGAGATGCAATGCATTTCCAGCTCAGGCTAGGCGACGCCGGACCCGTCTCACAGTTCTCCCAGACCGAGCCCACACCACCAGACGACTAGTCGGCTCCATCAACCATCCCCGCAGCGTCTTTGAGCGTTGTCACTGGATGAGTCCCTTGGGCCTGAAGGTGCCCTGTCCAGCTGGGTGTTCGTTTCCGCAGACGATCCCCTCGGGGGGGATGCCTCTCAATGGACACTAACCGATGGATGACGAGATCACCATCTTGGAGGTCGATGGAGACGACTAGACCAAGTCCCCTGTCTAGAGCCAGGCTCGTGCGGTGGTCATACACAGGTTACCTGCTAATTTCTCGCTCAGTGGCCGGGGTAGAGAGGTATTCAGTTGCTTGTGCCAATGAGCACTTTCACATGATGGCAACAAACAATGCGGGAACGCGGGCAAGCCAAGGCTGGTGGTTCTTTGTGAACAGGTGCAATTGAGGGGTCCCGAGCTGGTCGCCCAGAGGCGTCTGGCTTCGCGCCTCCCAATCGAACGTTTTCCTTGGCCTGACCGCCAGCTTCAGCGTGACGTACAGAGCTTAACTAGCGCAGGTTGGCTTGGGGTTGAGACAGCTCGAGCTTCGGCGATGGCTCCGTGCTCTTGCTGGAGACTCGGGAGCTATGGCAATCTGACATGAAAGAAACGACGGAAGACGTTACGCCTGGGGCTCAATTGAAGGCCTGGACGGTCCTTTGATTGCAAGCCACCAACGAGCCGGCGGGGAGGTCATCTCCGCCTGATGGACGCAATCAATGGCATCGGTCTGGCACTCAACGCGTCCGACGCGTCGTGGTGTTTGCTCCTGGATGCATTCAGCCTTTTGTTTACTTTGACCGACCCAGGAAAGATGGTCAGCCCTCCGACAAGCTGCAGTCGTCCCGCAGTAGCTCGGCCGGTCAATGGACCGTCGGCACCAAAACCGGCTCTCGAGGGCTTGCGGCGGCCGTTTTGGGACTCGCAGGATGACTTCGATTGAGGAGATGGTTATCCGAGGATTGGCACTCAAAATTTCCGATAGTGCGCAACACTGCCAGCCCCTTTTGTCGTCTGGCGCCATGCTGGTTGCGTTCGTTTCGAAGCCGTCGAAACCTTCCTTTGCCTTGTTCCATGCGTGCCCTGGCTTTTGCAAACCTTGGCCGATGCGACGCTGAGCGAGGACACGTGCTGGCATGCGGCCGAGTTGCTGTCGACGGTCGAAACAAGAACCGGGCTGATGAGGACACAAGTCTTATCTTGCTACGTGCCAGCAGCCACGTCTTGCACCATGAACTATGGCCGCCACTGCCACGCAAGCGTCGATTTGCGCCAAGAAGCGACCGAGTGACGGACAAGAAATCACCGCATTCGACGTTGCGATTGGCATCGCAGTCATAGAGACAGGGAACAGTCGCAATCTCGGCCGTCTTTCAATCGTGTATCAAGCTTGACGCTTTTAACCGCACCCGCCACCTCCCGCCTGCACCTCATCTCGCTCACCCTGGCCATGCCGCCGTGCCGCCCCCCATCATGTCTTGTCGCATCGAGCAGCTCGCTGAGACGCCTACGAACACGACCACGGACTCCGATAGGGCTGGCTTCACTTCCCTCTGCTGAGCCGCCGTACAACGCTACACATGGTAGGAAGCAATCGCCGGGCCCTTCGTATCACGGCACAGAAGGAAGGCAATTCGCTGCAGACGGCCAGGGCAAGCGAGAATACAGACTGACGGGCGGACGGCTCGACGCCGGCCGCACAGAGAGTCGAAAGTGACGGGTGACGGGACTCCCGTCGGTTCCCCCCAGTCGGCCTTTCTCGAGCGAGACAAAGCCGCGAACCAACAGGAACCAACCGACAGCTCGAACAAGGGGGGGTTGAGCTTTCAGCTGGCCTTGGTCTGCGGCCAACTTCCTGTCCTGGAAGGGCTAAACCGGGGCGCCGATCTACGACGGTGATTGGCGTCGTTTATGCGTTGCGACGGACGGCTGTCGTGGCTCCACTAGATGGCCGCTATGCGAGCTGTTGGTGATGAGGAGGAAGGCTGTCAGATTCGCGGCCTCGTCTCGACATGTCCACGCTGTCATGGCCTTTTAGCCCGTCACGACGCGCTCGACGTCTTGTTTACATTTGTCGCCGAGGGTTGTTGTGTAAACAGGTGTTTGCGATAGTCTTGTCGTATTGGCTTGACGTAAGCAGAGCTCTCACACCCGTCTTTGGCAACTGCAATCTTGGAGAAGGGTTCTGGGTATGCTTCGTTGGCTCCAAGGAAGCTCGACGTAATTCCAGGAGATTAGGAATCGCAACACTGGTTCAAGGTCGTCGTCACATGGCCGTCCAAGAAGTGAACTAGAAAGCAATACATCGCGGAATAGGTCTGAACAGGTGGCAGCTGTTCTCGTTGCACTCATATGCCGACGGTGGGATGGTCAGCTCCCGCCCGTAGCAGGAGACAGCCCGTTGAGAAAGCTTAAACTCGCCTCAATCGAAGGGCCTCCTTGGTGTTGTCGCCATACGGCCCCAAGGAGCAGCATGGTGGGCGACGTCGTCCGCCACTCTTTGTAGTAGCCGAGGAGGACGACGTCGAAGAACGGACAGAGGGGATATGCATGTAAGTGGTTACCTCGACGCTCTCTTTTGGGTGACTACTATGATTCATATTTGGGACTGGCCTTGAGATGGGAAGAAAAGATATCAGGAGTAACTGCTAAGATACTCGCCAGTAAGTAACTACGGCCTGGAGGAATATTGCATGTGTATTAACGAAACATAACTATCGCTCTGCACGACACCAGCCGCACCAATTGTCCAACCAGCGAGGAAGCCTCAATCACATTGATATATGCCCCCCTCTTCACTTACACCCCGGATTCCTGGACGACGGCCGATTTAACAGAACTCTTGCCTGCCTGATGGCTCGTCCCTCGCGATTCTCGCCATCATCGGCCTCTTCGTCATTCCCCTGTTCCAGCCCTCTCTCGGCACGCTTCGCCTGGTCAAGGAGCATCGTTCGCCAATGCAGTGACTCCTTCGACGGCGAACTCCTTGGGTCCCCATTCCGGGATGGCTTGGTCCAATTCAGCCTTTACCTTTGCCCTTTCACTCGTCTCTTCACTCGCTTTTCCCTCGTCCCTCCACCTGATACGCCTTGACGCCTTGAGGGGCGCAGAACGAACGAGAGACGAATCGACGACAAGATCGGCGGTAGGCACTGAATCGCGCCCACTGGATTGTCAGGCCTTGGAGGTGAAGCTCCCGACCTCGTGCGGTGGCGGTAATCCCGCTAGGTTCGTCAAGCGACGTATTCGTGCAACCCATCAACTCATTAAAACGTCTCGCAAGAAGCTGAGAACGGGCTTGCCGTTCGTTCGTGGCGCCACATCGCCATGGCTCCTTAATATTGCTATATTGGAGAGTTACCATGTAAGAGTACGGGAATCACTGGGCACCACTGCTGACACTTTAATGAATAAAGATACATCTCTTGAATCAGTATAGCAAATTCTCCATTTCCAGGCTGCCGATATGAGTACGGTTGTAAATTAAATATATATCCAGGAGCCTTTTCTTTCAGAATTTAAGAGCATGCTTGGCCACTTTCTTCTGATAACGACGGCCTAGCATGCCTTGTCCAAACCAGAGCGGGATACAATAGCGATCGCCATATACCCAGGTAGGACATCTAACCTAATGGTCTGGGTTTCTTCCTATTCCTCCTCGCGTACCTACCACCTCAACATATGAACCATTTTTTCTTCACACTTTCCTATGGTGAGACGGGCAATGAAACGTTGGCCTTCCGCATCGCTGCAGCTGGCACCTCCCACCGCCCGTCAGTTATTCGGCTCGCAAGGCTCTTGCCCTCAGGAAAGGTCATGGCGTGTTCATTACTGAGGGAGGGATGTTGGCATGTCGGCCAGCAGGAGGGAACAAGTCGTTCCAAGCAAGCCTTGACTTCCGTATGCGTCATGGCCGGGTTCCTGGGCAACCAACCAGGCTGCTCAGTACCAAGGTTACAACATAAGGCTGCCTTCCCACTGGTTTCATCTTGCACCACTTCTTCTCTTCTCCGTCTCCATGCTTGTTACTGGACGCATTCTTCTGCTCTTTTCGGCTCGCAATTGGCCCCATCCACCAGCGCGCTCCATGTCCTTGACTAAGTAGGCTCCATCAGACGGAGACCTTTCCGCCCTTGAAAACTACGACTGGAGAAACTGGATAGACATGTTCATCCAAGACCAAGAAGCCCCATCCCTTGGTGTTCAACCATCACAGCGATGCTGGCATCTGCACGAGACAGCTGCTCGCCAGCTCAACCCGAATGAACTGCCATCCCAACCATCAGGGAGACTGACCCGCGACGGCTTCTGCGAGAACCATAGGTGATGATTCCCCGCAAAAGTCAAGGAAGTACAGATGCTGAGAGAATCCCGGGCTTGGGATTCTGGGCACCGTCCGTCTCGGGTGGCACTCCAGTGCTTCGACGTGTGAACCATCACCTCAACACTTGGATCATTGTTAAGTGTTTTCATTCTCTATTTGACTTGGCTATTCTGTGGGCTTGTTGCCGGTGGGCATGACAAGTCTACCTTCTACGGAATGTTGATTTCTGGTATGATTTTGGGAGGCAATGCTCGGTTTCGGTACTCGCCACTTACGGCACCTCATTTGCCAAGGGATGTTGGACTAACAAGAAGACTTACAGACGAGAACCAGGTGTCTATTTCCCCAGATTCCAGTGGCTACTATCACCATTACCTACCACCGCCACCAGCACTCCCGATCACCACGATTATGACGACCACTACTGCCACCAGTACCACCGCCACCACCACGACCACTACCGCCATCACCACGACCACAATGACCACCACCGCCACTATAACCATCACTGTCATCCTAACTACCCTCTCCGAAGCCTCCGCTTGACTGCACCAAACCGACATGATCTGGGGGGAAAGCTCCATGCCATGTTCCTGGCAAACATGGTCAGGCACGAGTGCCTAATGATGGCTCGCTCGATTCCCAAGCATCCGCGCCATCTTCATTTCCATTTGCTCCCCTGAGCGTAGTCATCTCGATAAGCATCACATGGAACGGCAAATCTTGGAAAGTTACGGCCTGGTTTCTCTCCAAGATGGCGTAGAAAACCTGTTGGCTCTGGCGACTAGAACACGGCCGAAACCAAAACGCGAGGCGGGCGTCTAGACCAACCAGTGTCTTCGTGGGAGCCCTGGCTTCCAGCCACAGGCCCAGCAAAAGAGGGCTCATAAGAGGGCTCATAAGAGGGTGTCCAATCTTCTTGGAAGAGTTCATTCATGTACTTGGGTATGGGGAGCACAATTGATGAGACCGGCTACGGCATCTTGGCTGGATTGGAAGAGGAATTGGTCGTTAAGGGTCTGCAGAAGAGGCGACAAAGCTGTTGGCCAAATCACATAGGAGGGTGCTGGCATGGGAGTTGGGGGTTGTGGTTTTGGAGGATATCTGATGGCGCTGTGTTCTTATGCGATAGAAGCAAATACATGGACAATCCTGATTTGCAATAATACCGTCCAAGTGAAGATTTCGCAACACCAAAGGAAACAGTCCATTTAGAACTGGCTTGGCATATATGTATTTTCATTTCTCATAAGTCGGGACACGGCTCTAGCCAGTTCCCGCCACCTCTACCTGATACATTGTCGCCCATTAATACTAGAAAGGCCTTTACATCGAGCTGTCTCGATACCAAGCACAGCCACCGGCCCTATGCTCTGTCCCCCTGCATCATCTGTTGACCTCCTCGCCGTTCCACTAGCCATGCGCCATGATTCCAGTCATCAAATCTTCGTCTTCTATCTGCGAGTCGAAGCCGAGCCCCTGGTCGTTGCCGTCCTTTTCCGCCCGCTTCTGCTCCCTGATCAGATGCTTGACGTACTCCTTGCTGTTGCCCAGACGCTCGTTGGCCGCCTTGTACAGCGTGCCCAGCCTCTCGATGCTGCGCGCGTGCTGCGCGATGCGCTGGGCCACCTCGGCCTCGGGCAGGTCGTCGTCGTCGTCTTGGAACTTGAGGTACGTGTCCTCGCCCGTCTGGCCCTCGACAAGGGACCCCCTGAGGAGGTTGGAGTCGATCATTTGGCGAACGAGAGCCGCCATCTCCTGGTCCGACGTGAGGGCCTCGCCCGTCTCGGCGCTCAGCGTCGATTGGCGCAGCTTGGCGATGGACACTTGCGTGTAGACGTCGCGGAGGTTGATAATCTGCCACCTTTGATAGGCCGAGAGCACCTCGTTGAGGAGAGAGACGGCCTGCTCCTCCTCCCAGACCTGGCGGTTGGCTTCCACCTCGGTCTTTAGTTGCGCCGCATTCGTCGTGGAGAACAGGCTGCACACGTTCTTATAAGGGAGCCCCAGAGTCTCGTAGCTTGCCTTGGCGGCGGGGGAGACGTGCGAGGGTAGCATGGACTCCTTGCCGTCCTTTAGCAGTCCCACCAGCATCCACTGCTTGTAGGCCGAGTCCATCATCTTGGACACGCCCTTGTCCCTAGACGGGTGCGAGATGACCCTTTCCAGTGCGCGATGGGCCTTGGTCCAATCCCTCCTCTCCATGTAGCACAGACCGACCACGAGGTTATACTCGAGGACCGTGGCACTCTTGACCGAGTCGGTCAAGCCCGTGTCGACGGAAATAAACGACGGAGGGCTGAGGCTGGGGTCGCAGAGCGGCTTCGTTTCCTTCTGACCGACCATGCCGGGGAAGAACATGATGTCGCTGTCGAGAATCCGCAGGGCCGGGTCGATCCACCCCGTCTGGTATGCGAATTTTGCCAGCGGGAGGTGCGTAGATGTGAACATGCTGCCGCTGGGGTCGAGTCGTAGTATTGCGGTGCTCACGGCCTCGACGGTGACGAGGGGCTAAAGCCGTTAGCATCTCACCAGTGACGTTGTGGATTGAGCATACCGAGAACCGGTGTCCCCTGACGACATCTTCGAGAAGCTTGCGAAATGACGAGCCGGCGTATCTGACTTGGTAGGGTTCGAATTCGAGGAGGAAGCGGAGGGTCTCGTCGAGGAGAAGGCTTCGTTGGGGGCCGCTTGGATTGCCCTCCCAAATTACCTGGAGGATGGAGAGGAAAGCAATCGAGTTTCTGGAAGGCTCGAGTCTCTGGAATCTGGTCAGCAATGCCAAGGCAAGGGGGCGGCGGCGCATACAGTGAGGAGCTCGGCAAAGTTGGTGGTGATGACATTGCGGTTGGTCAAGAGAAGCTGCTTGACGAGCTGGGCGTGTTCCTTGATGGCCGATTCGTATTCCTTGCTTGACCGGGAACCGTCTGGATTCGACGAGAGGACGCTCAAGGCGGCCCAGACGCTGTCCATTTTCGAGAGGCCCTCTCCGCGTGGGAGGGCTAGCGAGCGTGGGAGGGCGTGGTAGCTTGGCGGGGAAAGTGGAGGTTGAAGCTGGGAAGCTACGTCGTTGGACTGCGAGGCTTGGATCTGGATGGCGGAGAGGGCGATGCGGGTTCTGACAATGTTGCCCGACGACGGCCGAGTGCAGAGCGAGAAGAAGGCAAAGGGAGAAGACGTGGCGGCTTGGAGAGGTGTAGTTCTCACGGCGGGAAGCAACAGGCGAACAGCGACTGAAGGCAGCTGTGGTGGGGTGGTGACTTGGTGACGAATTCCGGAGTTGAGCCGGGTGCCTTATCGATTAGCGGCAGATCATCTCAGTTCTCAGGCGTGAGCTTTTCCAGACGACAACCCATTCCTAGTCAATTGTAATCTTGCCAGAAAGAATCGTCAATTGTTGTCTGCTTGCATCCCAGAGTCATCAATCACTCAATTCTCTACTTCACTCGTGCTCAGCTACTGTTCCAGCGTGCCACCACTTCAACCTCGTGATCCCCTCAACCTGGCCAACATCCTCAACACCAGACCAGCCAGACACAGGGCGAGCCAAGAGTCTCCCCGGGCAAGACCGGCAATCTGCGCCCTTCCCCTTTCAACCTACCCCCTCGCATCTTGATTGCATCCCGGACATCGGCACGCAGCGTCGACATGGGCTGACCATGTTTCCGCCTCACAAATACCTTAGTTGCCGAGAAGCCCCAAAAACGATTCCATCCTGCAACGAAGGGGATTGCTTCGCTTAAGGCGTCCACGGACCATTGGCCTCCCCCTAGCTCGCTGCCGCCCTCGTGCAACCCACCGCGCCCTCTTCCGTTGGCCATTTGCCCCTTCGGTAAGCCTGTTTAGCATAAAACGTGCAGCCCCCGCGTGTAACCCGGCAAACGCCTCGTTGCCGCTGGCGTCAAATGACCTGTCGCTGCAAACAGGGAAACTGAAACGGTCGCCGACGGGGCCTAGTGACGGGAGACCAGGGGGGGGAGTGTTGGTATCGTGTTGAGCTGGTTGAGAGGAGGAATTGGGCATTGAGTTGTGAGACTTGAGAGCCCAATTTCGGATACTCATGTTGAATGGTTCTGGAGAAGTGATTGATACTCGGATTGATATCAAAGGCTGACTCTTTGCAGACTGAGCATTCAGAGTCTCAATTGATATTATAAGCTACAAGACCACTCCTACACTGATATTCCCAGGGCCGTGTCTATAGTCTACACGAAGCCCCGACGTTGTCTCATCTATCTCCAAAAAACAATATTCCAAAAAAAAAAAAAAAAAAAAAGGCAAAGAAATAGCAGCCATGCAGACAAAACAGCCCAGGGAGGCTCCTCAGACGCACCCGTAATATCCAAGTGGGCGAAGATTGGCGTTGACTGCCATCAGGCGCTCTTACCGCTGGAGCTTCGCTGGCGCAGAGCCCACGGCTCACGCCCGACGGCGTCGCAAGGAGATGAAGACTCGGAGCCGGAGCCGGAGCCGGAGCCGGGCTTCTGCGGCGGCTCGATGGGGCCCCAGATGTTGCGGCTGGGCGACCCCGTGGCCCGGATGGACAGAGGGCGAAGAGCTTCTGGAATGCCCCGTTAGCACACGCTTCAGCCGACAAAGGGTCGTTACGCACCCGTTCGCTTGGTCAGGTCCATGGCCGGAGACACGCCCGCCATGCTCTGGTTCTGCTGCACAGCCGCGCCGTTGGCCTTACGCCACGCCGCCGCCGCCGAGCCGCCTCCCTTCTGCCCGACGACAACGGCCTGCCTCTCCGCGATGGCCGCCGCCGCAGCCGCCGCGAGGGCCCGACGACCACCGCCACCGCCGCCGCTCCCGGGCGACAGGGGCTGCTGCTCCTCGGCGGCGTCCTTCTGCCGCTGGAGCTCGGCCTGGTGCTTGCGGAACCACAGCGGCAGGCCCTGGTACAGGCCGAGCGAGTGCTGGGTGGCCTTGTCAAAGGGCATCTCGTGCTTGTACTTGCAGCCCTGCTGGGTGAAGGCGCAGACGCCCTCGTGCACCCACTTGTCGCAGTAGATCTTTGTTCGCTTGGGCGTCGTGGGCGTCGTGGCGACGATGCGGTCGATTTGTCTCTTTTTCGACTGGCGTGTTAGCAGAAAACGGAAACGAAACGGGGGGGGTTGTAGCCGGCGAAGGAGGAGAGGGATGACGACGGCTTTTACCTGGAGGCTGTCTGGCGTCTGCCCCGGGTTATTCGAGGAGGCCTGGGCCGCTCAGTTTGCTGGGTTTCTCCTCTTCTCGGGGGGGGGGAGGGGGGGGGTGGGGGATAGGGGGGGGAGGAAACATGCCCAACGCATCGCCACGCAAAAAACGTACCTTTAGAGTAACGGGCCGGTTCATCTCGGCCACGCCGTGAGGAGGGGCCTTTTGCAGCTCGGGCAGCACCACCATGCCGTTGGGGCTCGGCTGGTGCGCGGGGATCTCGTTGAGCGGCGGCAGCATGTCAGCGGGCACCAGGCGCGTGAACTGCCCATTGCCGCGGTCGAGCACGTAGGCGTAGCCCTCGAGGCCCTGGCGCCGCTGCTCTCCGGCGGAGGAGGAGGCGTCGACCATGGCGCGGGGGAGCGCTGCCGCTGAGCTGGACGAGGCGAGGGTGTAGTTGCCGCCGCCGTGGCTCGACACCGTGTAGTTGTTGAAGTCGGCGGGCTGGACGCGCCAGTTGGGCGAGCCCGCGCTCCGGGGCTGCGCCGCCGCCGCCGCCGCTGCTGCTGCTGCCGCTCGGTAGGCCTGGTGCTGCTGGTCCTGCAGAGTCTGGACGGCCGTGGAGGTCTGCAGGGAACGGTCGCACAGCCTGGTTCCCCGGGCGAGGAAGCCGCCGCCGCCTCCGCCGGTCTGGAGGGCGGCGGCGGCGTGGTGGTGGTGATGGTGGTGATGGTGGTCCATGGCGAGGCCCGAGACGTCAAAGGACCGAGGGCGGGAGGGGGAATGGGCGGGAGGCGAGGACGTCGACGAGGACGACGGAGGAGGAGAAGAAGAAGGAGGAGGAGGAGGAGGAGAAGAAGCGAAGGCAATGAGACGAGGGACGGGCTCCATGGCAAAGCGAAAACCGAAGACAAGAAAAAACAAGAACGAGGGAGGGAGGGAGGGACGGGGGGACAAAAGGGAAGAATAGAAGAAGGAAAAAGGATGGCGGGAGGAAGAAGGAGAGGCGTGCCGTTTGCAAACGCGAGCCGCGCAACAAAAGTTGATATCTATACGCCGCTCAACCCTAACCGATCTGCGGAGAGACGGATAGACGGGACGGGAGGGAGCATGCGAGGTCCGGGTTAGCGAAGAGGGAAGAGAGAGAGAGGAAAAGAACAATGGCCAATAGAAGTTGTCAACGGGGTTTGTTAGGAGGTTTCTAGGTCTCAGGATCTGGGGGCCTACCCGTAAAGGGGGAGGGGGGGGAGCGGGCAGCAAGAGGACCTTTTATCAGCGAGAGAGAGAGAGAGAGAAAGAGAAGGGAGGTTCAACTTTGGGTCGCTCCCCCCCCCCGGGCCGTTTGCCTTGTCTGGGTCGTGTTGCTTGTATGCATCTGTGTGTGTGTGTGTGTATGCGTGTGCTGTGTGTGCTGGTGTGTGCCAGCGCGTGGCCCGACGTGCTCAACTACGGTTACCTGCAGCACCGTCGTTTGTGTCTCCACGTGACGGAGGCTCACCGAAAGGGCAAAAAACCGAACGCTCCATGGGATGGATTACTTGCTTTTTGTTCATCTGGGGCCGTGGCCGGCACTGAGATGCCAACGATGGTGTTCAGGGAAGATGGGCTAGGTACTATGCATCACGACGTCTCCCCCCCCTGAATATCTCTCGCTACCCCAACTGTCCTGGTCCATGTCGTTTGGCATATCCTCTCTGCTTCGCTGTCTCCCGTCTCCCGCCTCTCCCGTCTCCCCCCGCCAGAAGGAAGCTAAAGCGCTCGCCCGGCTGCATGTGCGTGTTTGCGTTTGCCCGCCCTTTGATTCCAAAACAAACCCCGAAATGACATGTACCTTGCTTGGAGCAAAAATGGCCCTGTCCTCTGACCCGCACACCTTTTATCCATGCAACTGTCCCAGTTTGTGCAGGAGAGCTCTCTGGAGCTCCATCGTTTTCGGGTTGGAGCCCGAACGTCGCACACGGTCCAAGGCCAACCGCACCTCGGCCTCTGAGGACAAACGCAGCCTGCTCAGGTCAGTAGTCACTTCGCCGGGGAGAGCCTGCGGCGGGGGCGGCGGGGGCACCGGCGGCGGCCGTGGGTTCTGCCCAAAGGCCGTCCTGAACGTCGTCGTCATCTGCGTTGGGACGTAGGCCTTCTTGATGTACGTCAGAGCTGACCTGTCGGCTTCTTGAGAGCCTCTAGCTGGGGCTCCTGGGACCCCTGGTTGGCCGGCGAGGGGCCCTTTGAAGGCGAGGAGCGGGGTTTCCTGTCCGTTCTTTTTGGGGGGGCGGCCGAGTTTTTTGCTGCCGACTTTTGGCGCTTGCGAGCTGGGGTTGGTGTTTGCTGGGAGTTGGCCTTGGATGTCTTGGCCTTTGGAGTTTTGGCCTTGGACTTGGGAGTTGACGACTTCGCGTTTGAGGGAGTTGCGCGCCTTCGAGGCGTCGCTGGCGTCTGCGACCCGGCCGCTCGTTTCGACGTCTTCGCGGGCTGCTTCTGTGGAGTGCGCGTGTTAATATTGCTGGGCTTCTTGCTCGACCTCTTGGTCGGCGTCGGGGTTGGAGTGGGAGTGAGAGCCGCGGCTGAAGTCGACTTCTTTTGGCGTTTACCTTTTGCTGAGCCTTCGCCCTGCCCGTCGTCGGATTCGTCGGCCGACTCGTGGCCGCCGGCAAAGTCGTCGGACGAATCCGAAGAGTCGGCCGCGTCTGCCTCTCCGAGCATGGGCCCCGAGTAGGCGTCGTTGACCTTGTAGTTGACCGCCTGGGACGGTTAGCTGCGTACACACTCACGGGGAAGATGCCTACCTCTCGTCGTCGACTGCCTCGTCCGAGCACCTCTCGGTTCGCCTCGGCCTCTCTGCGCGCCTCTTCTTCTCGCTCGGCCAGGATGCGATCCCAGACGCTCAGGTTCACGGGCGTGGGTTCGTCCGCCTCCTCGGGCGCAACGGCATCTTCAAACGAAGACTGATCGTTGGCCCAGACTCGCGCGTACGCGTACTGGTTCTCGCTGGAGCCAGCCTCTGTGGTCTCGGGCTCCTCGTCTTGGGTTCGGTCTAGGAGGTTGTCAATCGAGGCCGAATCGTAGTGAATCGCCTTCTTCTCGTGGCCTTCCTCAAACAGCGCCTTGGCGCCGTGCTTCAGAATCGACTCCAAGTCGTCGCCGGCGAGGTCGTCGTCATCCATGCTCTCAATCAGAGCGTGGTCGAGCGCCATCTTCTTGCGGCCGACCTGCATGATTCTCTCCTCCACCGAGTCCTTGGTCACGATTTGGAAACAGAGCACCTTCTTCTTCTGTCCGATGCGGTGGGCGCGAGACAGAGCCTGAATGTCCTGGTGAGGGTTAAAGTCGGGGTCGAGGATAATGACCGTGTCGGCCGTCGCGAGATTGATGCCGACACCGCCAGCTCTCGTCGAAAGCAGGAATGCGAATAGCGACGAGTTTGGCGCGTTGAAGTCGTCGATGCGCCGCTGCTTCTCCATGCTGCTGATTGTGCCGTCCAACCGACGGAACTCGAATTCCATGCCCGTCAAGAAGTCCTCCACAATGTCCAGCTGCTGCAAGAACTGGCTGAAGATGAGCACCCGGTGCCCTCCCTCCTTGAGCTTGGGGAGCATTTGCTCTAGCAGCAAGAGCTTGGAAGACGCCTCGATGAGGTTGCGAAACACTACCGTCGGATCGTGGTGCTTCTCCTCGATGGCCTCCGAGTACATGAACGGGTGGCAAAGACACTTCCGCAGCTGCATCAAGATGTTGTTGAGGCTGCCACGCTCCTTCTTGTTCATTTTGCTGTTGGCGAAGATGGCCCTGATGAGTGCCGGGTTTTTGGCCATGATGCTCTTGGAGAGCTTCTCCTGAATGACCGTCATGGTCACGGGAAGAATGATTTGAGACATGGAGGGGAGGAACTTGAGCACTCCGGCCTTGGTTCGTCGGAGGAAGTAGGGTCGAATCTTCTCGTGAAGCTTGGGAAGGGTTTCCTTGTCCAGCACCTTGAACTCCTCGTCGAGCCTCTCGGCATTCTGACTCGAGTCGATGAACTGGATCAGGTTGAACAGTTCGCGCTTGTTGTTCTGCAGTGGGGTTCCGGTAAGGAGGAGCCTGAAGGGGATCCTCATGGATTGGAGGGCCACGTAGAGAAGATTCTGGTCATTCTTCAGCCGCTGGCCCTCGTCGACAACGAGGCCTGCCCAGTTGACCGACTTGAAGAGAGGCTTCGTCCGAGGATCCGCGGCAGAGTCGTACGACATGATGACCACGTGCGCCTTCATGTCTCTGCAGTCGTCGGGGAATAGCTCGTACTTGTAGGCAAGCTCTTGGGGCTCTTTGCCGCCATGATACGTCACGACGCGCAGATCCGGCGCCCACTGCTTGAACTCGCGGCGCCAGTTGGCGCATGTGGCGTTGGGTACGGCCACCAGGAATGGCCAACACTATAAGGGTTAGCAACATCAGTGGCATTGCCATTGTCACGTACCTTTGGCTTGTCCTGAACCAACGAAGTGACCAGACTGACCACCTGGACCGTCTTGCCCAGGCCCATTTCATCGGCCAAGACCACGCTGCGGCCTGAGTGATAGTTGCCCAAGAGCCAGTTCAGGCCCTCGACTTGGTATCCCATGAGTTTGCCTCGCTTGAGGCCCGCCGGCTGTTCGTCGACTTCGACAAACGGCTCCGACTTGAATCCTCTGATGCGTTCTCGAATCTTGGACTGCGAGTCGGGCTGGAAGTGTTTTCCCTCGACGTACTCGTAAAAGGCATCCACGAAAGCATCATACACGCTCCCCATATTCTCCTTGGGCGGCGAGTCCCATACCACGTCGTCGTAGCCGAGACCTTGAAACTTGACGAGGATTTTGCCGACGTGTGAAATGCTGGACAGCTCCTCTTCCTTGGAAGCGGCATGAGGAGCCGACTTGTGCATCTTGACATTGAGCACAACGTCAGGGGTGATGTATTCGATAGGAATCGCTTCCTTCTCGTCGGCCCTGAACAGATCCTGCTCCGCATCCCTCTTCCCAAACGACGATCTCATCGACGATGCCACCACGCCGTACACCCAGGCTCCGGGTTTCCACGTGCAGTGGACGTAGGACTTGCTCTCCCATTTGAGGAGATACTCCTTGTCGTCCTCCCTGACTTGGTTAAAGGTGAGCCGGTGAGTCGATTTGGTCAGGGCGTCGTCGGGGCGGCGCCACGCCACGATGTGGTGGATTTTATACTTGGCAGAGTTGCAGTCGTTGCATTGCCAATCGACAGAATAGTCCTTGAGTCGCTCCGACCTGACATCGGTGCCAACGATGCTTTCGCCAGGCAGATGCTCAACGTGCCACCCTCGATGACACGTAACGCATCGAAAGAGCACAAGGTCGTCGTTGTTCAGGAGCTCCGAGGAAACAGGAGTGATGGGATCAACGCCGTCGTTTTGCTCGCGCAGCTTCTCTTCCTGGCGAGCAGTCGTCTTCTCCGAAAAGGCAGCGCAGGCACGGCCATCCTCACGACAGCCCTGGCACATGCTATGCACGGGAGCGTTGGCGTCTCTCTTCTGATACACGCCGATGCAGAACTTGCATTGCATGACGAAGTCGTCTTCCCCGACCTTGGTGGCCATGTGTTCTCGCGCGCTTCGATAGCCGAGGCAGTTTTTGTGATAGGACAAGGTGCAACCCTGGCAGTGGATGAGCTGGCCGCGTTGCCTTGAACCGCTGCATGTATGGCATGTGTCCATGTGCATCGCGGCAAAGGGAGAGTCGGATGGTTGTTGCTGGAAGACCTCTCTGATAGAGATGACCTTGGGAGCACCAGGGCCCTTTTCCTCAACGACGTAGAAGATTTCATCGTCCATGAGGGAATCATCCTGCATGTTCGTCTTGTTCCTTGTGGATCTGACGGATCTCCGGGGGGCCTCGAACTCGATGTCCGAGTCGGGAGACTTTCGCGATGATGCAGTCCTTCGATTTGACAGTACAAGCCGGGACAGTCGCTTCGACCGGTGTCGGCCCATCTTTGGACGGCCTCGTTTAGGCCCGATATCCGACGTTACGAAGACGAAATCAGCATCATTATCATCCGAAGAAGCCTGCGGAGGGTCCCGAAGCAACTCATCTTGATCTTGATCATCCGTCTGGCTCTTAAAAGACATGTTGGTCAAGGTGAGTTGCTTCGTGGTTCGCGTCCTGAGTGTTCGAGTCGGTGGGGTTGGCGCTTCTGATTTGGCGGGATCCAGATCATCGAGATCGTCATCGGAGACGACGGAGATGTTTCGAGAGCTTTGTCTGGTTGTTTGTCGCAGCCGAAGCGTGCGTTGAGGTTGAGGCCGGCTCAGCGGGTCGTCGCTCTCGTTTTCATCAATGTCCATCGGGTCCATCGGGTCCGAAGCGACGGAATCCAAGTCGGAAGCCCATTCATCTTCCAATCCTCGCTTGCGTTTAGGCCTTGTGCTTGCCATGTCCGCGCCTTGCGGCGCCTCGCCTTGGTTGAAGGCCTCGAGGGCTCGTCTCCCGTTCTTGAGCTCGGCAAGCTCAAAAGAAGGAATCTTGTTGCTGGTTAGCGACTAGATAATAAAGATGTGGGATCGGATGTGTTCGTGGTGAGTGGAAAAGGGAGGAGTTGAGGGCGTAGATGCTCTCATATAGGCAGCACCAGTTTGATTGAAGATGACAGTGAATAATGCGGGCACGCCTCAAGGGAAGGCTTCTTTAGCCTAAAGGCAGGCAGAAGAAACTCGACAAGAGGAGGTAGTCTTAGGCCAAAGGGAGCCGGCCAACTCGGCGTCATGGATGAGAGAGACGGTAAACGCTCGAGATTGGTGGGCGGCATGGAGGCACATACTTTACAACGAATAGCACTCAAGTAAAATAGGTAGCGAACAGGAAGATGGGGTATGCGAAAATGGAATCTTCACTTACCAGGTCCTCCCGTCCATCTGTAAACTCGACTTGGTAGCAGAACCGGCCTTCCTCGAGCGGAACTTCCGACATGATCCTCTCGACAGTATCGCTGTGCACCTCTTCGTACTCTTCGCGCAATGTTTCAGACATTTCTGGGATTGCGATCTCGATTCGGTTCTGGGTCCTTTGAGAGGTGGCAACGCTTTCGACGGCTCCGTTCACGTCTCCTTCAACGACGCCTGCCATATGCTCTCTCATGAAGGTGTCGATCTCGTCTTCAACATCTTGTTCGGCATCGTACGTGGTCTCTTGTTCAACGTCTTGTTCGGCATCTCCTTGAACATGTCCCTCGGCATCGTCATCGGATTCATCGTCTTCCACATCCTGGGAGTCCTGCACAACACCCGCCGCAGGCTGCAAGAAGAACTGGTCGGCCAAGGGATCTACCAACTGACTGAAGTCCACATCTGGAAAGCCATCATCAATGCCGGAGGCCTCGAACGGCCCCGAAGGGAGTCCATCTCTGCCCATCATTTACGGCGCATCGGGTCGAAGTCGGAGACGATCGTCGGGGGTAGTCGGTTGCGCTGCCAGTCGTAAAGATCGGGTCGAAGCGAGGGGTTTGCGGTCGAAAAAGGGAGAGCGTCACGACCGAAGAAGATACCGCAGTCTCGTTGCAAAAGGATCGGTCTAGCCCATGGACGACGTCGCTGTGTTGATATTAGAGAGATTGGCTCTTTGAGGAACGCGACTTCGCGTCGCTCTGTAGGCGCATGAATTGGGAGCCAATCTTCAAATCATGACCAATCAGATGCCCTCAATAGTCTTCACCGCCCGCCAGGATCCCTGCCCCAGCGGCAGAAAAAGTTGGGACTAGTGACTCGAGAACTTCGCTGTAGCTTTTTCTGTTCCCAGATCAAGAATTCTCTACATTCATTGTTGGCTCATCCCAGCACCACATTATGCCATGATACACCCAGATCGGCTACTTGCAGTTGCTCTGCGCCGGCCGTTTGCAGCCACCTTTCGCGCCACCCATTGCAATCCTTCCCGCATTTCAGTGCGCGCCAAGAGCCTTTCTGCCATCCACCGCGGCCTTCGTGGCTCCGAGTACGCGCAGTACGGCGCCATTCGTCCTAGAGAACCGTCTGATCGACGCCGACGCGATGCATCCGAGAGGAAGCCAAAGAGGCGAACCTCGTTTGATGGTGAACCCAAAGACGACTTTGCCGCCAAGTTTACCACGAGAGCCTTGGCCGGAGCGTCCAATTTTCGCCAGCAGCAAAAGTTGAGGAAGAAGCTGGCCAAGAAGGCGGCCGAGGAAGATGCCGAAGACGAGGATTACCGGCGGACGCGCAGAAAGCGATTCACCGATCCGGATACTCCCTTTGGCAAGAGGAGCTTGGTCTACAGACTCAAGTTTGGCGATCTCAAGGACAAGGCCAAGAGCCTCGACATTCAAGAACCCGTCAAGCCTCGGCCTCTTCGCGAGGCCAAGCGGGATTCTTCACGTCTTGAATGGCAATTTCGGGACAGGGAACCCAGTGCGAGTCGGGTCGAACCGAGACGAACTGATCGATGGGCCGACAAAGAGGGGGAATCGAGACGACCTGAGCGATATGGTAATGACAGAGCCGGGGGGTCGAGACGCACCGAGCGATGGGACAACAAGGAAGGGGAGTCGAGACGCACCGAACGATGGGGCAATAAGGAAGGGGAGTCGAGACGCACTGAGCGATGGGGTAACAAGGAAGGGGAGTCGAGACGCCCCGAGCGATGGGGCAACAAGGAAGGGGATTCCAGACGCACCGAACGATGGGGCAACCAAGAAGGGGAGTCGAGGCGCACCGAACGATGGGGTGACAAGAATGAATCGAGGCGCAACGAGCGATGGGGCGACAAGGATGGATCCAGACGCAATGAGCGATGGGGAAACTCGGAGGGAGAAGGTCGAGATGGCCCTGCGCGCAAGCGGACCATGATGCCCATGACTGTCAAATACACCACGGCAGCATCTCAGTTCCTCTACGGCAGGTCCGTTGTCAAATCGGCCCTCGAGCAAGGTCGACGAAAACTCTACAACCTCTACATCTACGGCGGAGACAACCGCAGGGATTCCAAGGACGACACCATCATGACTCGTCTGGCCAGGAAACACAACATCCCCGTCACTATTGTTCCCAATGAGGAACAACGCATCATGGACAAGATGAGCATGGGCCGGCCTCACAATGGCTTTGTCCTGGAAGCGTCGCCGCTCCCGCAGCGCCCAATCCAGTCCCTAGGTCGGCTGGAGGAAACGGCCACGAGACTGGGATTCCATGTCGAGGTGGACTTTCAGACGAAGGAGGAAGAAGCAATCAACGGAACCGACACCTTCATCAAGCGGGCAAACGACAGCATGCCAAAGCCCTTTGTCTTATTGCTGAACGAGATTCTCGACCCTGGCAACTTGGGCGGCATCCTGCGCACGGCGAGTTACCTGGGAATCGACGCCGTGGGCATCACCAACCGGGGCTCCTCGACGCTGACACCGGTTGTTCTCAAATCGGCGGCCGGCGCCGTGGAGGAAATCACCCTGTTCACAGTGGACGACGCTCTCAAGTTTGTGGAGGATTCGACCAAGGCGGGATGGAAGAGCTTTGCCGCCATCGCCCCTCCCGACCGGAAGCTGGTCCGCAAGCACGGCGAGAAGTTCATCTCGACGGACGAGATCCAGGCCAAGAGTCCGCTCAACGAACACCCTTGCCTGCTGATCCTCGGCAACGAGGGCCACGGTCTGCCGAAGCCGCTCAAGGTGGCTGCCGACTATGAGCTGTCGGTGCCCAACTTTGTACGGGGCAGCAACGTGGACAGCCTCAACGTGAGCGTGGCCGCCGGGCTGCTATGCCATTCCTTTGTCAAGGAGATCAAGACGTCCCAGGAGAAGGCGCAGGACCAATCGCACGACATCAAGAACCTGGTGAGAAGGTTGGAGAGGAAGAAGAATGCGGAGCTGGCGGAAGCGGTCCCCGAGGAGCAGGCCGAGGAGCAGACCGAGGAGCAGACCGAGGAGCACATTAAGGAGCACACCAAGGAGCAGACCGAGGAGCAGACCAAGGAGCAGACCGAGGAGCTGAGTGTCGAGGGAAGCAAAATGAAGGAAAAGGCAGTCGAGGAACAAAAGGTGGAACAAAAGAAGGCCGAGGAGACGGAACTGGGCTTCTGAGACAGGCTCACCCCTCAGCACCACCACATCATGACACCATTCACCACTGTACACTACGAATCACCACAATGTATGAGGCAAGTCACGAATATGTAAGATGCTTGGGTACGGGCCAAGACATGTATTATAGCACGGAGATAGACGGAAAATCATTGGTTATGGCCCCCATGTCCCTGCTGCGTCTCGAACTCCTCCGACAGAGGCATCATGACACGATGGAGGAAGCCCCCCCCCTCCGGCCTCGACCTTGGCCGCGACCTTGGCCCGAGCACTTGGCACCGATTTGGCCCGACACTTGGCATCCATTCCAGAAGCATTCCCATTTGGGCCCAGCTTCATGCATGACGTCGGTCTCGAGCTGAATGGTCGAATTGCGTCGGATGCTTTCTCGTGAACTCTTCGTTTTTACACCATTTCTCGTGAACCTCCTTTATTCTTAGCATCGTCGCTTTGTTTGGTGGTCGTATCGGCAGCGTCATGCCACAGCGACCGGGTACCCCAGAACGGTCGGCGTCGCCCAGCCACCCGATTGTTTACCCTCGCAGCCCGGGCACACCTTCACATTTTCATCATGCTGATTACGCAGCGCAGACCGGCTCATCGCCCAGAGAACCGCCCGTCGGACGATTTCCCCCACCGTCATGATATAAATAATTCCCGCGCGACCCGACTTTCCTCTGCAGAACAGACGCGCGCGCATCTTCTCGTGGCGGCCGGCCATTGGACCTGTTCCATTTCCACTCCCGACGCAAGTCACTGCTCTCCCTTTCTCTCCTGCGAGATTCCCCCCCAAGCGCCGATCAGAGACGACGGGACCGTCCCACCCCTGCCTCTGCATAAAGCCCATCTCGATATAAACCTTTTGGCCTGCGTTGAAGAAGGGAACAAGAATTGATTGTCTCAATCTCCTTTCGACATCCAAATCTCGGGGCGGCTCGCCAAAAAAGCTGCAAGCAGCCATGAAGCCATCCGCGGTGCTCCCGTCCCTCGGCCTGCTGGCTCTCGCGCACACGGCCTCGGCCGCAGACGACGCCCGTCCGACGGCCATCCGCAAGCTCGCCCCGGGCTCCCACGGCAAGATCCTCGCCCACCACCTCGCCTTTGCCCCCGTGCCCGCGCTCCTACCGCGCAGCGACGACGATACGATGTTCCTCCGCGACGACGATGCCACCGCAAACTCCACGCGCTTCTTCCCCCCCTACGCCCGCCACTTCACCCCCGCCGACGCCGCCCTCCTCCGCCGCGCCGCCGAGGCCCTCGCCCTGCTGCGCCGCCGCGACTCGTGCCCCGGCGGCACCAGCAGCTGCGCCGACATCGACCGCCCCAACAAGTGCTGCCAGGACGGGACGTACTGCGTCGCCGTCGACGACGACTCGGTCGGCGGCGTGGCCTGCTGCCCGGACGAGGCCTCGTGCACCGGCGTCGGCGAGTGTCCCACGGGGTCGACGAGCTGCTCCGAGGAGCTGGGCGGGGGTTGCTGCGTCGCGGGCTATGTTTGCGAAGGCGTTGGTTGTGAGTTTTTATTTTCTGTTTTCCTTTCTTTTTTTTTACCTGTAGACGCTGTGTCGTTAGGTGCAGTTGCTGACCAGGTAAAGGCGTGCCGAGTGCGTCTGCGACGCGAACGAGTACGTCGACGACGACGTTGAGGAGCGAGGCTGCCACCACGACGGCGAAAGCCACCACCACCTCTGAGGAGGAATCGACCACGACAGAGGAGACCACGCTCGAGACGACGTCTACACGCACGACAGCGTCCAACACCGCCACCGCGACCATAACGGGAACCGCGACCGGCGGCGCCCCCCTCCGACCCATCTCCTCCTCCACCACCACCACCGCCACAGGCAGCACGCAAACCGGCTGTCCGACAAACTACTACGGCTGCCTCGCCACCCACGGCGGCGGCTGCTGCCGCACCGACCGCTCGTGCAACACGTACGACTGCCCAGCCTCGTCGACGACGACGGTCCTCTCCGACGGCGCCACCGTCGTCGTCGTGGCCGCCACCGACGCCCCGCCCGCCGCGGACGCGGCGACGTCGACGTGCGCCGACGGCTGGTTCCTGTGCGGCACCGCCGCCGGCACCGTCGCCGGTTGCTGCCCGACGGGCTACGGCTGCGGGACGGCGAGCTGCTACACCGTGACCGCGAGCCACACCGAGAGCGTGCAGAAGCAGTTCCCCGACGCCGGCGACGGCGCCGCGGGTGGCCGGGACGTGCCGCGGGCGGTGCTCGGCACCTTGGTCGCGGCCGTGTGCCTCGTCCTGGGCATGTGAAAGATGAAAAAGGGGGCGTGTTTTGAAAAAATACGTTGGCTGCGCATCGAGCGAGATTGGAATCACAAAGACATGTACATAAGCAGGCAAGCGGAGCACCAGGGCTGTTTGGAATTTTGGCATCGGCCGAGTAATGTTGAGACGAAATCATGTTGAATAGGAAGGACAAGATACCCGCAAGTCCGGCGCAATAGATAGGATGCTTCAGGAAGCTGGCGAGGATACTGTCGCAAGACGGATGGACGGGCTGGCCAGGGTCCAAAGGTCCCAACAGTTGAACACGAGATGGCATAGATAGATTCAATACGTCACGTAGATAATTCGACCCCCAGTGTGGAATTGGTCGTCCAACCTTGGGCGCATACTTCATTTTTCGTAGCCTACATATCCTATGGTGGTTCCTAAATTCATCGCGGTCCTCATTCGTCAATTTTGTATACAAAGGACGCCGTTTGCTCGTTGCGCCTTTACTCGGGCATGTGGGTGAAGGGCTTGGCCAAGTGCTCCTGGCAGAAGGGAAGCTTGCCGACGGTCCAAATCTCAGTGTCCTAGCCAACGTTAGTATTTGCGTCGGGGAAAGAATCCAAAAGAAGGCATACAGGCTTGAGGGCCTTCTTCAGCTCCGTCTCAAAGGTGCCGGCCTTGAGGGCAATGATCTCAGGAGCAGCGTCGGGATCGTGGGCAATGGGGGAGCCGCATTCGGAGCAGAAGAGACGGTGGACAATCTTGCCCGAAGAGCCCTTGGTTCCAGAGTAGGTCTTGACGGGTCCGTTGATGGTGAGCTTGTCCTTGGGGACGACGGCGACCAGGGCTGATGAACGCATTAGTGGACTCTTCGCACAGGAAGGGGGCGTCTTATGAAGCTCAATCGGTCACACATACAGTAGGTCGAGCCGCTCTGTCGCTGGCAGTCATCACAGTGATCGTAGCCGGTGAGGAGGGGCTGGTCGATGTCAACCGTGTAGGTGACGGCCTTGCAGAGGCAGTGTCCGGCGAGAGGCATGTTGGTGTCTTGTTGGAAAGATGAGTAGGCTAGATAGCAGGCAATCGGTCAACAAACTGAGAGGTTCAGAGCAACAGAAATGCAGAAAAAGCAGAAGAAGGGAGAAGTTGGGGGGAGCTCTAGATAAAGCTTTGGAGGGGCGGCGGCGGGGTAAGGTGAAAGCCAGGTGGAAGAGACATGTATGGCTGGGTGCGTGTGTACCGACCTAGAGATGGGGCAGCGTCTGGATGACGTTGAACAAGGACAATGCGAGAAGTCGTCGGTTGGTAAGGCGTGGTTGTGGTGCTGCGGTCTGGCTCAATATGGTAAGATTGACACCGTCACCGTCGTCGAGGAGAAGACTCGGGTCTTTATAACATCGCCCAACTCGCCGCTCGTGCATGTCTCCCATCGGAAGCAGAAAGAGGCTTGACACTAAACAATCGTCGTCATGTCCTGAAGCTTGGCTCGGCGTATCGGGAAGCTCTTGTTACTGGACAGCGGCCGTGGTGCCGCTCCCTCGTCAGCCTTAGCTCATCGCGCCCGCATGAAATCTAAGCTTTATTCGTGGGTGCGTTGCGTTGCTCGATCCCGCGCTAGAAGTCTGTGTTAGTGCAGGTACAAGTGAGATTGGGATTCCTTGTACTCTTGGCCCAAGAAGTCCGCGTCGCTACTTGTGGAAGAAGCTGGCAATGGTCGCCGTCTAACATCCACGACGGTCAGGAAATAAGACTCCGAGACCAGCCATGCTTCAACAAGCTGCAGACCAACCGCATCCCCGTATTCCTGTGCTCGGCAGCGGGGTAGTGTGAGAATTTGGAATTGTTGAATTTGGAATTGTCGACTCCCTTGGTCCCGGGGATCGTCCAACCTGGTCCTTTTGATAATTTTCCGGCGTATTCTGAATGTCCACACAAATTCAATTTTGGCCGTCTCTTCGACGTCAATTGCTGACCCGAGAGAGATGTCCAGTGATTGCTCATCCTGATGAAAGGTCTCTGTAAGCAGCCATCATGGCTGACCAGCATTGGCGGGGCGGTTCGTCATCGGCGGGCTCGAGATACTTCGATGGAGGCGGGGCATGTCCAATTGCAGACTCAACCATGAGTTTGTTTCGTGATGCCTTCCTTTGAAGGGAGTCGCCCTTGCCGCACGAGAATAAATCCCGAGCGCCCTCCTGTCTCTAACTTGAGACGATGCAGTGCGTGGTCCGAGTTGTTCTCTGAATCGAATGCTGTCAACATGGTACAACTCGTATTCGCTGCCTGCTGCAAATGAGTGGTTATTCGGTCATATCGGACAGATTAAGCAATCCAACGTCCATGCGCTCCAGATAAAATGAGTCTGTACCGAGTGTCGTCTTGACGTTGATTTCTTCGGACATGAGTTCATAGGGTCTCCAGCAGCGAAAGGACGGCGCAATTAGTCCAAGGATAGTGGTTGGATCCGGACAGCTTTTGGGAAGGGTTCATGTCCTGCTCCGTATTGTGCCCGACTTGAGCTTCTCAAATATTGGTCAGTATATATAACTGGTGATACTAGACACTCCTACATACCTTGCAACTGGAGCGCAGATCGTCTTCCCTCACTATAGTGAGCTCCCATCAATCTACACTTGGACCAGGCCCGGTAGTCTTCAGACGGCCAGCCAGTGTAAACGACGAGGTTTCCATTTTCAAGTCGTTTGAACACATAAGAACCTGAATATGGATATATTGGCTGAAGAAAAGTCGCAGTCAAGTGAATATTGGGCAACAATAGAGGTGGAGGCGGGCTAAGTCGTCAAAGCTGTGCAAAGTCGCATCATCCGTCGCAACGTCCATCGCAAATGGTATTTCATGGTTAGATTTGCTAGCGGTATCGGGGGGACGACTAAGACAGGTGGGAAGACAAAGGCATAGAGGTCGGGTCTCTATTCGCGAGGGCGAAGACGAGTCCTCCGGGATAGGTTGCAGACATGACTTGAAGGTGGCGAGATCGGGGACGCCGTCCATAGAGTTATTCGAACGCTCATGACCTGTTCGTTACACATCGAGGCATGTTGAAAAACCCATGGATAAAAAAGAAAGGAGAACAGCACTGGAACTGGAAGAAGTGGGAGTTTCTCCCCTCTTCACTTGGAGCAGGTTGAACCACATGTCCATCAAGGTGCCGCGCAATAGTGACTTCAGATTGGAGCCAACCACTGATTCGTTCTTGCCCCAACATCTAAGTGACCTCGCCCGGGCAAGGAGATCACTTTAGTCATTCACCTTGGACTAGATGCCTTACATCCCAGGCCTAGGAACTTACACATTGCGAGTGTCGGGGATCCATTGCTTGAAGAATTCACATCACACGAGACCATGCACAGGTGTGCGTCAGACCGAGAATCCAATCCCAGATGGCAATTATGTCAGCCGACGCAGCGGCCATGCCGCCGGCATTACCGTGCCCGATCTCCGAGTTTCCGGGAAAAAGAGGAAGATGAGGCAGCCCGTCAAACTCCTGCAAAGCCCAACATGGCCAGAATAAGCCCGACCCCAGCACCAGCCACCCAGTGGCGTCGGCTTCATGCGCACTCGCCGCCTTTGCCTGAAAGAGGCTCCACTGAAGCCCAAAGGCCGGGCTCCCTCAGCCTGGGCTGTTCGGCTGTGCTACGTGCAGGTACCGTTATCCCGCCAACTGGAAGGCGCCCGTCCCGCCGATTGACTCAGTGCCCCGCGAGGCCTTCCATCGGCTTCTCCATAAATTCTATAGCCCTCCCGGCCTTTATCTTCGCTCACTCCCTTCTGGACAACATTCTGCTCTCCAACCTCCCTCCATTAATCAATCTCTCCAACTCGCCCTTCGAATCATTCCTCATCCTCAACAACACCAAACACCAAACGATCCAACCGCAAACATGTCTGACGAGTGGGATACTGTCACCAAGATTGGAAGCCGCGCCGGTGGCGGTGGTCCTGGCCAGCGGGAGACCGTCGTCCGCGGAAAGTCTGCCCTCAACGCTGCCCAGCGAAGCGGCGGTGTCGTCGGCACTGAAAAGAAGTTCTCGACCGCCAACGCCGTAAGCATCACACCCTCCACTGCCAAGGAGTCCATTCAGTCGACTAACCGTGTCCCCTCAAACAGGCCGTTGGTGGTCAGGAAGGCCAGCGCCTAACCAAGGTTGATCGCTCCGACGACATCATCAAGCCCAACACCATCGGCAAGAACGTTGGCAGCATCATCTCCAAGGTCCGCTCGCAGATGGAGCCCAAGATGACGCAGAAGGATCTCGCCACCCGATGCAACACCACCCAGTCCATCATCGCCGACTTCGAGCGAGGAAGCGCCACCCCAGACCAGAAGCTCCTCTCCTCCATGGAGCGAGTGCTCAATGTCAAGCTGCGAGGCGCCGACATTGGCCAGCCCAAGTTTCCCAACAGGAAGAAGTGAGCGGGGTCAGGGAGCATTCTGAAAAGGCGCCAGGGCCGAGTCGAGCGAAGCGATTTGATATCTTGGCTGGGAATTCGGGAGTTTTATGCGGGCTGTCACGGCATTTTTATGACACGGAGACATGAGACTTTTACGAATGGGTGATGGGGGAATGGACGCATTGGCTACAGACTGTGGCCACGTTCTTGGGAATAAGCAAACCCCGGCAAAGAGCGATTTACGTATTTAAATCCAATTCCTCGTACAATATCAGCAACGGTATCGATCGTGATTTCTCGGCCCAGTGACCGACTAACGGTTCTTTTGTTTCGCCCCTCCAGATATGCACCTTACGTGAATTGCAGTACTACTATGATACATACTCTCCACCGAGCACTCAAAGAAACTCGAGGTCATTTCTCCCAAGGGTCATTCTGCAATGCCATCGGGAATACGTCAGAGTACAGTAGGGGTTCAGCCAACCGCCAAGACTAGTCAACGTGGTTCGTCATTCTGCACAACATTGCCGGTTCACCATGGAAAGCGAATAGTCAGGGGCGTCAGGGGCTCAGATCCTTGCGTAAACAAGACGAGTATTCAAATCAGTTCGCGATACAGTCGAGGAACAGACGAGGCCAAAGCCTACAAAACAGCCTCTTCATTTTGAGACAGCGACATCTCCCGCTATGGTTTCCGATCGTCTAATAGCCATACGCCCATCATAACAAGTCATTCCATATACCGTTGGTCCATATTACGCCGACACCTTGGGGCTATACTTTGTCGCCGCCTTGTCGAACAAGGCACTCTTCTCCGCGAGGTCCACCAAGAGCTGGTGCTTGGGGTCCGCCTTATTCAGGCTCCTGGAAAAAAGTCGTTAGCGGGCGGTCTTGGAGGAGGGATCTGCCGTTACGTACTCGGCCTGTTCGGCAGCGCTTCTCCCGGCAATGACGTTCAACACCAAGAGGTTGGCGATGGCGTCTGCGTTCTTGGGGTCCTTCTGGAGGGCCTGGTCCAGGGCGGACTCGGCCTCTTCCAACCGGCCGAGGTGCAGCTCGCACACGGCCTGCGAGACAAGGCTCCGGGCTGATGAGGTGGAGGGGGCCTGGGCCAGCTCCTCGAAGACGTAGAATGCCTGTTGGTACTTCTCACCGCCCTGCTTGGGGGTTAGCACGCTTTCTTCAGCGGCGGTACGTCTTCCTTACCACTCTCAAGCCAACCCAGGACTCGGCGAGGTTGACCAGTAGACTATCTTGGGCCCATCGTCGAGCGGCGGCGACTTCCTTGACGGCGAGGTCGGTTCGGTTCTGTTGCAGGTGGATCTGGACAATCAGGGAGAGGGCGTCCACTATCAACGGTCAGCGCAATCCCACGCACGGGGCCGACAGCAACATACGGCTTCCCTGGTGCTGCGACACGAGCGCCAGCGCCTCCTCGGGCTTCCCGGCGGCCTGGAGCACGGTGCCGCCGACGAGCTGGACCGTCGCATTGTCGGCCGACGACGCGGCCAGCCTCTCGACCGTCTTGAGCGCCGCGTCGACCCTTCCGAGCTTGAGCTCGGCGAGCGCCCCGATGGCCTGCAGGTCGGGCTTCTGCTCGCCCTTGACGTCGGCGAGGACGTCTTGGAGCTGGCCCAGGGCGAGCCGGGCGCGGAGGACGAGGACGCGCGCGGGCAGTTCGTTGCCGGGGGAGAAGGTCGAGGTGTCGAAGTCGATGACTTCCTGGAATTGGCCCTGGTGGAAGAAGTTGTGGATGTTGATCAATTCGCCTTCGGCTGAGTATGGATCCATGTTGGCGGTGGTTGTGAGTTGCCCTGTAGAGATTTTGCAGTTCCGTCTCGTCCCTCCTAAAGAACACCTTTGGTTGCTTGGTGATGCTGCTCTATGGTGGGGTCCCCCCCCCTACGCAAGGCCCGAGCTTCAGTAGTCTCACCAGCCTCACCTCGGTGAGGCGGTGCGGGAGGGTATGTTGGCGCCCAAAATATCAGGCTCCAGGTTGTGGCTCATGCAGCCCTTGTCGGGCCACGCCAATCACGCTCCCCGATAAGGATGGGCGCCGACCCTAGTCGCCCACAAAGCGAGAAATCACCAAAACCTCCCAATTCCTCTCTGAATTCGGAACTTTGCATCACCAAACCAACCCCAAGGAACGGCACCGCACAACGTCGTCAAAATGGTACGTCGGAACAGCAATCCAGAATCCCTCATCAATCTACCCACGAAGAGCGTGCATCTTCCTCCTTGTTCAGAGCAATGCGACCGCCGACCGCCACGCACGATGACGGACAGTCTTGATTTTCGAGGAGGGGGATGAAGCTTTTTTTGGTCTCGAAGCGACACCAAACGATTTACGCCATGGCCGAATCAACCACTCCGACTACGAAGACTGCGCTTCCCACCTCGATCGACCGACTCAACATCTTGACTGTCTCGTGCGGGGGGGACGATTGAACATTCTTGAACATGGACGATGGCCATCGGGCGCATAACATGACAGTCGCTGACGCGGTGAAAACCAAAACAGGTCAACATCCCCAAGACCCGAAACACCTACTGCAAGGGCAAGGAGTGCCGCAAGCACACCCAGCACAAGGTGACCCAGTACAAGGCCGGCAAGGCCTCGCTCTTCGCCCAGGGAAAGCGCCGATACGACCGCAAGCAGTCGGGTTACGGTGGTCAGACCAAGCCCGTCTTCCACAAGAAGGCCAAGACGACCAAGAAGGTCGTGTTGCGACTGGAGTGCGTCAAGTGCAAGACCAAGCTGCAGCTCTCGCTGAAGCGATGCAAGCACTTCGAGCTCGGGTACGTGAAGCGTGCCCTCGCCGGGACCGCCGGGATGCTAACGCCGTCGATAGTGGTGACAAGAAGACGAAGGGTGCTGCTCTGGTGTTCTAAGTGCTTTGTTGTTGGGGGTCACCATTTCTCATGCTTCTCCTTGCGGACTTTGGGCATCATGGACACTGGCGAAAGGAGGTTACATGTCCTCGGTTGAGGAATGTTTCATAGGGAGTGAATAAAAAAATCTCTGTGGCTTTCATCCGTTCCGTCATCCGCACGTAAGTGAGGTTGATACAGGAGTTACTGAGAACTGTAGGCCATGGCAGGCCCATAGCATTTGGACATGGCAGACGAATCAATGAACATTCTGTCCCAAGTTATGTGTTACATTCTATCGCGTTCATCGCAAAACCCCATCACGTGTCTTAAAACCCTTCTCCCATCATGATGGTCCGGCCACCGCCATACCACAAGGCACCATTCCTCGCATCCAGCCCCCTCTCCTGGCCGACCACCCACTCCCCGACAAACTCGGACTCGGGGTTGTCCCAGACCTCCTTCTCCAGCCACGCGTTGATACCGTCAATGGCCTCGACCCACCGCCGCCGCTTCTCGGGGGTGTCGTGGTCGCCCTGGCCCAGGTACCGGCCGAGGGTGATGTGCGCGCTGGGCACCTGGTACCGCGACCCAATCTCGACGCCCGCGGCCCGCACCTTGTCGAATATGTCCCGCCGCACGTGGTGGTACGTGTAGGCGTCGCCCTCCGTGATGCCTTGCTCGATGGGGGGGCCGACGGGCGCCGGGGAGAGACCCGGTTCGCCGGCGGCCGGCAGGAACGACACGGCAAAGGCGGACAGGTCGTAGGAGATGATGGGCTTGACGAGGCGGGAGCGGTGCGAGAAGAGGTGGTTCACCACGTCGGGCATGGCCGGGCGCAGCTGGGCGACCAGGGCGGCGATGTCCTCTGGCGTCTTGGAAAAGGCCACCTCGAGGGCGGTCATGTGCATGCGATGAATGGGCATGAGCCAAACGCCTATCGTTAGGTGAGCAACCCGCTACTCAAACTAAGAAAAGTCGTCCTTCGACTCACCGGGAGCTGCCTCCTTGAGCAAGTCCTGCAGCTTGGCGGCCAGGCGAACGACGTGGTCGGGCGGCCGGGCCCAGAGCACGAGGCAGTTGCGCTCGTCGCGGAAGCCGGGCTCGACCGACGGCACCTCGAGCCTCAGGAGGTGCTGGTCGACGACGAGCTCGTCGAAGCTGGGGGAGAGGAACTTTTTTCTCTGCTGGGCGTTGCGCCGCGTGCGGTGGGCCGCGTAGAGGGCCTGGATCTGCGCCTGCTTGGAGTGTCAGCGACGAGTTCAATGCCTCCCTCGGACGGCGGCGGTGGTGGTTCTGCTTACCGGGTCGTCATCGCAAGCCCTCAGCAGCGCGCCGTAGGGGTTTTCTCCCGGTTCGAGGACGATGCCCGAGAGGTCCTCGAGCTTGTTCCGCGCGTCGGTGAGGGGGAGTTCGCCCATGTTTTGGCGTCTTGGGGATGGATGTTGGAGTGGCCGATGTCGACTTCGCACAGCTGTAAGCGGGTATTTAACCTATCGCAGCCATGAACCGAATCCGAGTCAACCAAAGGGCGCTTCGTCGGCCGTGGTAACGAAGCGGGTTATCGAAATGCCAGATGACTAAGCGTGTGATTCAAAAGTGTCTCGTATTTTCACGTCTTGGGCTTCGTATGAGCTAGCTGTTCTCATCTCCGATGATGGATTATTTTTGGAAATGAGATTGGGTAGGCGGACCTGAAACGCTGACGACGATGTCAATTCCGCGGGTTTGCTAGATATTGCCAAGCTAGATGGTTTTGAGGCAATACAGGGCAGAACGAGGCGAAGCTCATACACACGAGGTTCACAAGATAGGGGGATACTTTCGCACACCAGTCCCGCAAGGGATATACGTCTTTACGAGAACTACCAATCTGCCTCATAGCTTCTCCAGTCTCTCCGCCGCAGTCGGAACCAAGACGCTCACCGGCTCCCCCTCCCCCTCCCCCTCCAACACAGCCAGCTGGCAATCCTCGTCGGCCACGCCGCTCGCAAACTGCACCACCAAAAAGTCCAGCGTCCGGCCGTCCTCGCCGAGGGCCACCATGGGCGCGTGCCACGTCCCCGCGCCGTACGTGACGGCCTGACGCGCCGTGGCCACAAACGCCCGCAGGCCGCGGAGGTCGGGCAGCCCGCGGCCGGGCAAACCCTCGCCGTCCGGGTCGGGCACGGGGAGGCCTGCGTCGTCCGGAGACGGCGGCAGGCTCGGGGCCACGACGACCAGGTACGTCGAGGCCGTGGACGCGAGCGGCGAAAAGGTCTGCGTGGTGAAGGGGTGGCGCTCCAGCACGCGGATGGCAAAGCTCTCGTGCGAGGCGGTCCCCGTGGGTGCCAGCCGCCGCGTCCCGCACACAAACTGGCTCATGATGAGCTCGCCGGCGCCGCTGGGCGCGTGGGCGTAGAGGTCCCGCGGGCGGCTGATGTGCGCGTAGCGGATGGCGGTGCCCTGGTTCGCCGACGTGCCGTCGTAGGGAAGCTTGCCGCCGTTGGAGGCGTGGGCGACGGGGTGCAGGTCGGGGCGAGGGTTGGCCACCACGTCGCCAAAGGGGGCAAAGGCTTCTTGCGTGAGGGGCCGGGCCGTGACTTGGATGTCTAGGCTGTCGACTTTGAGCGTGACGGACATGTTTGGCGGTGTTTTGGGGGGTGAGTGAGGTCTCGTTTGGTTAGCGAGATGATGGGTGCGAGCTGGTGATGTTGGTGTGGTGGTTGGACAGTGTCCTGATGGGCTGACACTGTCTCGGAGATTGGACATGGCTGTGCAATTTACAGGCTTGCTTGGAGAAGAATAATACATTTCGCAGTATCAGAGATGTGTCTATAGGACCCTTTCTATTTGTGTAGCATCATTCATTGAGAGCCTACGGACACAATGGCATCAAGCAGTTGTGGTCGTGCTGACTTGATAGCTTTCCATATCTCTCGCACAGTGCGGCCTTTGTGAGCCGTCTCGGGGTGAGCTAGTCCGACAGGCGAAGCGACTCGGCAGGCTTCAGAATGATGAGACGGTATTTGCATCCGCCTTATCTGGAATCCCACAAGTCAACTTACTTATAAGTCATCGGCTCTAACCCAAAGAAACACATTCTCATCCCATCCTCCTCTCGCAAACCCAGACACTCACCTCATACCCCTCCAAGCACAACCATTCTCCCTGCCGATACCCGTCCAATCCCACAAAACCCGTTGCTAACATGACACCGGTTCCGCCATGGCAACTCGGACCTCGAATCGGAGCAGCTTCAACCCCCCCGGCCGCTCCCACGCTCCACCGCACCGGAAGCAAGAAGCCGGAGAGGTGTGCCTTGTGCCTTTTCTTCTGTTTCCCATCATGACAAGGATGCTCTTCTGAGGGCTTAGTTAAGCCATCTCCTCCTCCGAACAGGCGTGGGCGAGGCCGTGATGATAATGCGGCACTTTGCCACTACGTCTTGTTCAACTCCGTTACCCACGGTCTACATGCCGTCCCCTTTGTTGTCGACTCGACCCAAACAGACGTATTCGACGTCCTCGACGCAGCTGGCAGCAGTACAAACGACTCATCTCCATCCACTGATTCAATCCAACCCTCTAACTGCGCCATCACCACGCCAGCCGTATAGATGAGGTACGACAGAGTCGACAGCGACGACGAGTCGCTCCTCTCAGACGACCACGCCGTGAGAAACGACCTCGACGAGACGGGAGACGAGGCCCATCATGGATACGCTCACCTCGCCCGCGAGCGACTCTCAGCCGAGCATCACGACGAACCGCTGCCGTCTACTCTCCCGGCCAAGACGACCAACCCCAACGCGCCCGTGGCCTGGAGAGAGCTGCCGCATAAGGACCAGCTCTTCATCATCACCCTCGCCCGCATGAGCGAGCCGCTCGTGCAGTCTTCGCTCCAGGTACGTCCTAAGCCTCGCTCACTGAGACGCACACTAACCCCCCAGGCATACATGTACTACCAACTCAAGTCCTTCTCCCCCTCTCTCCCGCCCTCGTCCATCTCGGCCCAGGCCGGCGTCGTCTACGCGGCCTTTACGGCGGCGCAGTTCGTCACGGCCATGCTCTGGGGCCGCGTGGCCGACTCCCCCCGCGCCGGCCGCAAGGCGGTGCTGCTCGTCGGCCTCTGCGGCACCGCCGCCTCGTGCCTGGGCTTCGGCTTCGCCCGCTCCTTCCGGCAGGCGCTGCTGTTCCGCACTCTCGGGGGCATGACCAACGGGAACGTGGGCGTCATGAGGACCATGTGAACACTCCCTACCTACCTAGGTACTCCAGCCAGTCACTAACAACCCCCCAGGATCAGCGAAATCATCCGCGAAAAGCGCTTCCAGTCCCGCGCCTTCCTCCTCCTCCCCATGACCTTCAACGTCGGCGTTATCATCGGCCCCATCATGGGCGGCCTGCTCTCCGACCCGGCCGCCAGCTACCCGTCGTCCGTCTTTGGCCGCTCCCGCTTCTTCCGCAGCTTCCCCTACGCCCTCCCCAACCTCCTCAGCGCCGCCTTCCTCGTGTGCGCCGCCGCCGCCGTCTGGCTCGGCCTCGACGAGACCCACGACGCTCTGCGCCACGACCGTCCCGACCTGGGCTCCCGCCTCGGCCGGAGCCTGCTCACTTCCGCGAGACGGAGGCTGCTGCGCCACCCGCCCGGCGCCGCCTACGCGCCCGTCCCGAGCTCCGACGCGCACCTCCCCGACCCGGGAAAACGTCCGCCGGCCCGTCGGTACGCCCGCCGCCTCCCCTTCCGCCGCATCTTCACGCCCAACGTGGCCGCCACGCTGGCCGCCAGCTTCCTCATGGGCGTGCACCTGGGCAGCTTCCAGTCGCTGTGGTTCGTGTTCCTGTCCACGCCCAGCTGGGACCCCTCCTCCGCCGACGGCGACTCTACGCCGCCGCCGCCGCCGCGCCGGCTGCCCTTCTTCTTCACGGGCGGGCTGGGCCTGCCGCCGCGGTCCGTCGGCTTCGCCATGGCCACGCTCGGCGCCATCGGCATCGCCCTGCAGCTCGTCCTCTACCCGCGCGTGTCGGCCCGCCTGGGCAACCTCGTCTCGTGGCGCCTCTCGCAGTGCTGCTTCCCGGCCGCCTACTTCGCCATCCCGTTCCTCTCCGTCGTGCCCAGCTCCCCTTCATCGCCGCCGCCCGGTCCCAAGGGCGGGCCGGCCATCTGGCTCGCCATCGTCGGCGTGCTCTCAATACAAGTCCTGGGCCGCACCTTTGCCATCCCCAGCCAGACCATCCTCGTCAACAACGCGTCGCCGCACCCCAGCGTGCTCGGGTCCGTCCACGGCCTGGGGCAGAGCGTCAACAGCGCCGCCCGCACGTTGGGGCCCATGGTCGGAGGCGTCGTCTACGGCTTCGGCCTGGATAGGGGAATGGTAGGGCTCGTCTGGTGGATCTTGAGCTGCGTGGGCATCTGTGCCGTGTTGGCAAGCTTGTTCGTCCGAGAAGGCAATGGCCACGAGATCTGGCTTGAGGGGGACGAGGATGATTCTGTCGAAACAGCCCTGTGAGGGCAATAGAATAACTGACTGGTGCCGATGGCATGTAGACTGCGCAACCCTTGCTGCGCCATGATAGATGATAGATGATAGATGATGTCTCGTTTCTAGTCATAGTCGTCCTTACTATTCCCCAAGGCAACAGCACATCACTCAGAAGCACCCAGTCTTGAGAACATGAATCCCCGGTCTAATTACTTTCCATTTAATCACACGTTACTAGTCGTGAGGTCGAAACGAACAGTCAATCCATTTGCCAGCGCCTTCCCGTCATCCCACAATGATAGAACCACATCCCCTTAACGCCCATTGTCTTCATAGCGCCAAACATCAAGTAAACTCTCTAGGTCTCTGTTGAGCTCCGAGATCGACATCTCCGTCGTCGTCTTTGCGCTCCGCCTGTCGCCACGGGGTCACGGGAGACATGGGGCCGAGTCCAATCTGGTGAGACGGCGGCTCGTATCCCGGAGGAGGGTCCGAATGGTAACCGGGAGTGTACTGGGGAGTCGGCTGCTGTCGCCAGGGCTCCGGTGGCCGGTTGAAGCCCTCCTGGGCGCCGTTTAGCCGCTGCTTCTTCTTGTCGAGGTACCCTTTGCCAGCTATCAAAATGAGGCCTCCGAATGTTATAAACAAGACCAAAGCAGCGAGGATCATGCCGTATTTCCTATTCAAGGCAAAGGTAAAGCCACTATACAGAGTCAGTTGAGCCAGGCTTAACGGGGCTTGAGACTTACACGAAGCAGTTCAAGACGCCAAAGAAGAGAATGATGCGGCCAACCCAGAGATGGATCCTCCCGTACTTGGTAGGCGTCTTTGTCTTCTTATACTGCATGTGATGCACAGAACCAAGGCCGAATTGGATCAAGAGGAGGCCTATGACGACGAAGCCAATGATTTGGTGCGTCGAGTCGAATTTACGAGACTGCATTGCTGTCAGCACGCGGTCATGGAGACATGAGTCCAGGCTCTTACCCGCTGGTAGTAGAAACTATTCACGATGCCCAAGGCAGAGGCCAACAAGGCGCCGACAGTCGCAATCACCTGGTTCAGGGCATGCCACTTCACCGAGCGTCCGGTCCTCAGCAGCACGACGCCAACGGGCAAGAGCACGGCAATGCACAGGGTCATGATAGCGCCGTGCAGCGGCGTCTTCCAATTGCCCTCGGCCGTGTGGAAGGAGAGAATTTCCGCGCCGTCCGTCTCGGACTTGTCCGTCAGGGTGAGGTTGCCGGCGTCGCTGCCCTTGGTGCGCTTGACGTCGATGCTGAAGACGCCATAGTTGGAGTGGTACTTGAGCGGCGCATCCCTCCTGTCGCTGTGGTATCCTTCCTTGGGGCCGTAGGCGAAGATGCCTTTCTGGTTCGGCGAGGAAACGTCGAGGCGACCGCCCGAGGAGTCGTGGGCAGGCCAGCTCCGACAGTGCTTGGTGCATCGGGCCTTGAAGGTCATGTACTCGTCGTCGACGGAGCCCTCGAGGATGTCGTATTCGAGCTCATCGTAGTAGGCGGGCTCGTAGTGGCCGTAGGCGATGCGCGGGGAAAAGGTGACGTTGTCGCCGCGCTCGTTCTTGTAGATGATCAGGTACAGGGCGCCGGGCATGTCGTGGCTGCCGAGGCCGACGGCGGCCCACGAGAGATGGGCCTTGGCGCGGATGGCAAAGTAGACGTCGACCTGGTTGTCGTTGGCAATGGTGAGGCCGAAGGCGACTTCGCCATTGTCCGAGACAAAGGTGGACTGCTCGGGGGAGTCGTCTTTGGCGAGGGCCGAAGGGAGGAGAGCTGCAGGTGCATGCTGGTTAGACGATGCCGGGGTAGCAGACATGGGGGAGAGAGAATGCTCGACTTGCCTGCTGCAAAGGCCAGGGCCAGGCGCCCCAGTTTGCGAAGCAGCATGGTTGATGGGAGCAGGTCTCGCAATGTCCGAGGAGATGTTGACTCGGACGCAGAAGATAACAATGATGAATAGATGGAGGAAGGAGGAGGAGGAGTCCAAGAGAGGGAAGATGACGGAAACCCGGCAAATGAAAACAGCCGAAGCCAAATGCAAAATGCACTTCAGGAGGCGCGCCACCAAGACATGTCTGTCTCCGGTCGAGGAAGGCACCTCAGATAGACGAAGACATGGGCTAATTTCGCAGAAGAAACCATGTCGAATCCAGTCTTTTGTTTTGGTTTTGCCCGTTCCGGTAGCCTTTTAGGTTACCATGGGTTTCCTCTTCGTATCAATCCCAGGTCATGGAAACGTCATGGCGAATGTCCGTCAAACGTCTTGGCCGGGTCGAGCAGTTGCCGTTGAACCTGGCCTGATGAACAAGGCAGGTCGGTACTGGTGTGTTGCCTTCCATTGGGACGAAGAAGAGAAGTGCATCGCCATCTCTTCTCATCGCCTCAATCTCCCTCTCCATCATGACAGCTCCCTCGCTCGGAAGCCTGCCGCAAGCGGGCTCAACAGTCTCAATTCTAATTTAATTAAAGCCAATCACGCGTGAAGCCAATCCGAATGCCCCGGTTTTGGCTGCTGACCAAAACCCGACCCCTGAATGCACGCTTTGGCCCGGCCTCGTATCGCAGGTACCGCCTTGCCCCGCAAGCCCTCGCATGTGCAGACGTACCCGCGTTAGTGACGTCTCTCCAAGCATTCAACTCTTCACTGACACGATAACTTACAAAGTATGTCATTGCACAATACATAACTACATGAAGAAATAACCAGACATAGTAATCGTGGTGTCGTCGTGACTCATTACAAAACATAAATACCCCCTCCCATCCCAGCTTGTGTGTTTGATATCCTTTTTTTCCGTCCAACTCCATCCCAATACACCATCACCACTAACACCACCACCACCACCTTCATCATGACCGGCTAAACATCAACGGCACCAACACACTCCGCGACTCCAACCCCCTACAGTCCTCCAGCACCATGTTCGGCCCAAACGCCGTCCCCAGGTCCCGCCCCGACAGGAACCGACACGCGCTGGGCTCCGCCAGCCGCGCCGCCTTGTCCCGGCCGGTGCAGAACTCGCGGCTCAGCTTGCTAAGCACGGCCGCCTTTGCCTTTTGCAGCGCGCTGGTGCACGCCGCCGCGTCCTCGGCGAAGAGCCGGTGCGCCTCCTCCTGCTCGACGTTGCGCCGCACGGGGCTGATGCCACCGTCCGCGTCGTCGACGTGCGCGTTGGCCGCCGCCGTCGCCGCCGCCGCCGCCACGGCAGCCTTGGCCGCGGAGCTGACGGGTTTCCGGGCCGACGGGTCGTAGATGGTGGGCTGGAGGAGCATGGGCTGAGGGTCGGCGGTGAGGATGGGAGCGCCCGTGGACTTGGGCATGGGTGTCTCGGGACGGATGAACTCTTCTTCCTCGAGGGAAGGCCTGAGGCGAGCGCGAGAGGGCTTGTCGCGGTTGGTGCGTGAACGCGTCGACGTCGAGGACGCCTTGCGCGAGAGCGGTGGCACCTCGGCAGCCTTGTCATCCTCCTTGCGGTGCTTTCTCCGGCGGCGGCGGCGCGAGCTCTTCTTCCTCAGCCTCGTGCTGAAGCTCTCGCCAAACTCGCCGTCGGCAGGAGCCGCATCGGGAAGCATGGCGCCATCGTCTCCCGAAAAGCTGCTGATGATCTCCCTGTCCTCTTCGCTAAAGGCGAAGCCGCCGAGGTCCAAGTCGAGAAGCTCCTTGCTCGCAGCCGCCACGGCCGCGCTCGGGCTGGGCAGGTGCTCGGAGCTGGGGCTGGTGACGAGGCTGTACTCGGACTCGGAGATGGAGGCCAGGCTGCTGGTCCGGGACCAGGCCGAGTCGTTGTCCACGGCGGCGAGGGCCTCGTCCCAGTCGCAGCTCTTGGACAGCGAGACGCTCTCAAAGTCGAACTCGCGGACGGTGGCGCGGTGCGAGGTGATGAGGTGGCTCAGCTGCGGCGCGTACATGGTGGCGTTGCGGATCTGCAGGCTGCGCAGCCTGGGGAAGTGGATGGGCGCCCGCGCCGGCCGCGTCGGGAGCGGCGAGTTGAGCGACGTGACCTCGTGGAAGAGCTTCTTGGAGGCGCGCGGCGGCGCGAACAGGGGATCGCCGGACAGGGCGATGGGGCAGGGCCCCTTGCGGCCGAGCCAGGAGAAGGAGAACTTCTCGAGGTTGGGGGCAAAGGCGCGGATGTAGTCGTCCATGATCTTGAGGTGGTCCAGGCCGGGAGACGAGCCGTAAAAGTCCCAGGCGTCGACCGAGACGGAGAGCTTCCGGATCTGCCGCCAGCGGCGGGCGGCGGACGGGACGCTGCCGAAGCCGGAGAGGTGGCGTAGGTAGGTGAAGGCGGACGGGTGCAGGTTGGAGAGCGAGAGCTTGTGCAGGTTGGCGAGGGGGGCGCGCTCGAGCGAGATGCGCAGGCTGATGAGGGCGTAGTCGACGATGCTGCGGCGGTAGCGCTCGCGGGGGTCCTGGCCGGGACAGCGGACCGTCAGGTGGCGCATGTTGGGCAGGTGGCGCATGGCGTTGATGAAGCTGGGCACGTTTGCGGCGGCGTGGAAGAGCGGCGGGTACTGCTGGGTGAGGATCTCTGCCAGCTCCGAGTTTGCGTACTTGGGCCGGCTGAGCGCCGAGCCCATGCTCGTGTGCGGCTTGTAGAGGAAGGCAATCTCGGCGCCGGTCAGGGGATGGATCAGGGGCGGGAGGAAGGTGGCCTCGGAGTGCGCGAGGTGGAAGGTGAGGTGCTCGACGTGGTGGCCGACGCGGGCGAGGGCGGCGATGCGGGCGGGACGAGTAAAGGTCGTGGCCGAGAAGGAGACGTGGATGCGGGTGAAGAGAGGCTTGGTGACGGGGGTGGTGCAGGTGGACGAGGTTTGGCGGATGGCGCAGATGTCCTCGGTGGAGAGGTGGGAGAGGATGTTGTCCCTGATGTTGTCGTTCCTCAAGAGGGTGACAAAGAGGTGTTCGGTTGGTGAGGCCATGGTGACATGAGTGTTGTGGTGTTGTGGTGATGTGTTGTTGAGTGTTGCTGTGTAAGTAATGTACTAAGTGGCGGATGAGCAGGCCGTGTCCAGAAGAGGCTATCAGCCAATGGCGGCTACAGTCTCAAGAAGCAAGAGAGATGCTCGAGTGTCCTCTCACTCGTCTCGAGCCCGAGCTCAGTCCCGACTCGAATTGAGCGGTGAGATGGTAGACTGGATGGATTGAGATGTGTACTATGCAAGAAGTTGGGATGATGAGACGATGAGACAAAGACAGCGAGTTGAATTGAAAAGGTGAGTTTACGACAAAGACAATATAACGAGAAAGAGAACAGAGAGGGAGGGGTGGACTGATGCCCCAGGCCGGACGGACGAGATATATCACTCGACATGTCTCTCTCCCGGATCAGCGCCGCCATCTGCTTCTTTCTTCGCAGTCACTCAACTCACCAGGGGCACAAGAGAAAAAGCCCCCCCCCCCCCTCCACCAAGGTCTAGTGCATCCATGGGTCCATCGCGAAAAGGCCGCCGTGGGCCGGCATCGACTGGCTGGCGGTGACTCACGGAGAAGCAGGCGAGGGCTGCCGGTCGTGGATCCTCGTGGGAGGAGTCCTACCGATGGAGTGCATCTGCAAGCTTTCGTTTGCCGGTGGGGGGGGGGGGAGGTTGCAAGGTTGCAAACGTTTGCAAACGGTCCAACCGTCGTCGAGCTTCTCCCGTCGCGACTCGACCGCGCGCCCGCGCTGCGTCGTCATTGGTCGACACGCTGCCGGGTTTGGCGAACTCCATGGTCGGAGTGTACATGGGCTGTACATGTCTTCCGCGTGCGTCCATCATGGGCCCGGCCGTCGAATCCATTTCCAGTCCCCTTTTCTCCCCTGTCCAAGGCATAGGGTAGCTGTGGCCATTCGGCAGACCTGCAGTAGGTCCTTTATGCTGCACACGCTTTGATGAGGCGTGCCTGGGTGAGCTGTCGGGTCTGCGCTGTTGTGCAGATGGGACTCTCAGCCTGCGATTAGCTGAGGTGCCATGAATGATTCGCCTTGCTCCTGAAAAAATCAAAGCGTACTCAGAAACAATATAGAAACAATGAAACAAAACAAGAAGCCTGTTGATCCCTCGGCGACTCGGGAGTTTCCCGTTGGACTGAAACGGCCATTTCCCAGTGCGGTAAAAATCCTCATCCCATGTATCCCCCATGTACTCGCCCTCCCAACGGGTGTTTATCGATAGCGCTTCTCCCCCCCCGGCAACTTGGTGCAGGTAGCAGCTGGCCAATGGGAATCGTGGGCGACGACGCGAACAGACGCGCACAAACGTCGACGAGAATGAAATGGAACGCGACTTCGAGTTGGTAGGGCTACTGCTATGACTCTGAAATTGACGATGGCTCTCAGGACATTTGCTACTTGTCTTTGCTCCCATGTGTTGAGTCAAAGACTTCCACTCAGCGTGCCGTATTTTATTATTATTATCCGTAAAATAGGTACCTATTCAAAAACCACGTCTGTGTGTTCCCACCGCCAGCAAGCACAAAAGCTAGAGAGCCTCACTCTTCCACCGCCGAAACAGCCCTCCTCATGCGTGGCCGAAGCTGAACCACCGCCCCGTCCCTCCTCTTAGACTCATACATCGAGCTGGCGCGACGAACCCGTCTCGTGTCTCTTCCACGTCGCGCCACAACCACGCCTCCTCTGGCTTCCCCATCCCACAAACTCCACCAAGGTAACCCGTCTTCGAGACTTCGACTTCCAACCACCACCCGCGCATCACATCTCGTCACACTACCCATCCTTGTCCGCCCACCCCGGCTCAGCCGAACCACCAAAGAAGAGCCCCCCTTCTCGCCCCAGACATGCATCACCTTTAAGCTTCTTCGTCCATCCCCTCGCCCTCTCTGCCCCAACTACAAACCCACCACCACCACCACCGCCCCCGTAAACGAAACATGGGATCCCAAGGTGCTCCCCTCTCCCCTTCTCCATCCCCGTTTCGAAACGTCTCTGCCGCCGCCGAAACACGTCTCGTTCTAGCCCCCCCCGACTCTCCTGTCGGTTCCCGTACCCTGACATGCTCTCCCTGCGTCTGTGTGCCCGTCAAACCGTCGATCCGGTCTCGTCGCAGTCCCCCCCTTCGATGCCCCCCAGCCACTCGTCCACCCGACCTACCTTGACCTGTGACGATCCATCTCGTGCTTGTGCGTGTGTGTGCAGTGTGTGCCTCATCCACCAAGCTCGTCTCGTCGATCCCGTCTTTGGATCAACACACCACTCGGAGCTTCCCGTCGAAGCGTAGGGTGGCTGCTTTTCACCTCTTCCCGGCTGCCTGATGCTCGAGTCCTCGGCACTTACACCGGATCCGGACACCCTCGTCTCCTTCAAGTCTGCCTTGACAACGGCGCTATTCACCCGTCCTATGCCGATTCAGTTCTCCCACCTCCACGACTCTGCCCTTCTTCCCCCCCCCTTCCCCCCCCTCCTCTCATGACCGAATAGTCTAGACTCGGGGGTTCAGGGCGCACCTTCGTTCTTATACGTGATACATGCCCACGTAGCTTCCCACGGGCCACTCATGGCTTCACCACAGCGTCAAGGCGTTTAAAAAAGACAGTATCATGCAAACCGAGCAACTCGGCTCTTCTCCTTTGGTATTGGTTCGAAGCAGACCAACTCCGTTTCTCGTATTGTTTCAAATATTGTCCCTGCTCAGAGATGCCAGCGGCTTCAACGAACTCGCAAACGGTGTGTATCAAAACTGTCCGCCCCAAGTCGGCGCAAAATACTCTCCAGATTAACCGTGACCAACCAACCTTTGAAGCTTTGCCAAGTCCCAAAATTCGGACATGATCCTGGAAACACGCAAAAACGCGGGCTGCCGTAAACGCGTCAGGCACCCAGCACCAACCGCAGGCCTGGCTCTATCGCTACTTGCCGCGACCTCTCTGTCGGTAGCGTCCTCCACCTCCACCACCTCCTCCACCCCCTCTTCCACCTCGGCCTCCACGGCCCGAGCCCCTGCCTCCTCTGGATCCATGAGAGTTGCCCCCAGAAGGTCGCCCATTGGAACCTTGCTGATTGGGCGGTGGCACGTTGTTGTAGCCTCGCGCGTCGGGCGGCCTTGCGGGCAGCGATGGTGGCGGACCTGGTGGCCGCGTCGCGTACGCCATACCGGGTGGTGGAGGCTGTCCAAATGACCCTTGACGAGAAGGTCCAGAAGGAGGAGGCCCCGGAGGGAGAGGGGGCTGCGGTGGTTGGTACTGTGACCGTCCATTGTTCCCTCGGAACTGTCCATTCCCTCGAAACTGTCCATTGCTCCTTGGCATCTGGATATTGCTGGCCATACGAATCTGCCCAACCGGTGCCTTCTGGACACGCCTGTGGCCCAAAAACTCCACGTCTGAATCGTCACTCTCAGAGTAGTGCACGTGGGTTGTTCGTGTGGCATGCCCGCGAATCTTGAGTCCAGTCGCGCTGCCATCCCCCTGTCCCACACTCGCCCCCTCGATGCTCGAAATCCCACAAGTTGCATCGATGTATTGGCCGCAGTTCTTCAGTGACCAGGTAGGGTTGATATGACGCCGACGGCGCTTGCAGTCGGCCGAGAAGTGCTCAGTGCTACCACAGGCAGCGCAGGTTGCGGGGATAAATACGGTCTTCTTAATCGTCTCGGGTTCTGGATGAAATGACCGCCACACCAGCGTACACTCCTCCTCGAGGTGGTCTGGCGAGTCGCAGACAATGCACACCAGTCCCTCGCCACTGGCCAACGCAAGCTTCTCAACGCACTGGGACGCTTGGTGACCGAGTTGACGGCATTTGCCGCACCTGACGCGACCTGGACAGCAAAGGTCTGCATGCTCGAGACTACCACAGGAGGAGCATATTAGCGTGGGACAATTGGGTGCCAAATGTGTTCCACGCCCGCAGAGTAGGCAAATCTGGCTCGGATCACTGGCTGAAGGGAAATATTTCCGTTGTTGCTCCAACGCCGCCTCATCCGTTGGGACGTTTCTCTTGGTCTTGATGGGTCCGTCTGCAGCCGTACCGGTGGCTTCTTTACCTGGCGGACAAGAGCCGGAGGTTCCGTTTGTTCGTTTGGCATCAACGAGGGCAGCCTCTCCGTTCTGCTCTGGCTTACCCAGCGTGGGTTCATACTCGGCCTCGCTCTCGGAAGACTCGTCGTCGACGGCGATGGCTTGATCCTCGCTGACACTAGAAGCGCGTGAGCTCTTGCCCTTGCCAGTACCTTTGGTACCATTTTGTTTCGTAGACTGAGCGACCGGCACAGCCTGCGAGGCGTCTGTCTTGGGCTGGATGGACTGGAGAAGAGCGTCCAGAGTTCCGTCGTTGGCTAGCTCTCGGGAAGCTTGCTTGGCGCTTCGACGCTTCTTGGGCCTGAGCCCTGAGAAGGTATCAATGTAGCACGCGTATGCCTCCAAGACGAGCGCGGATGTGATGGTCTGTGTGAGCTTCAAATTGGCCTTTTGGAAGACACCAACCCATTGCCTGAAGCGGACCAACCACGAGCCTTCCTTCTTTCCAGTGAGATTGGGGAGCTTGTAGACGATTGAGTTGTGTTCGTAGGCCTGAGGAGCCGAAGAGGGAGTAGGCGTGGGCTTGCTCAATGAAGTTCGCACAACGGTTTTACTTATGGCTGGGTTCCAACCCGACGGTTGTGTTGGGACCTGTTCCTGTGCCATTGGCGCTGCCTCGGACTGGTCGTTTGCGGGTGCCTCTGCAGCCTCAGATTTTGTATCACCGATCGCAGGTGCTTGAGGTTCTTCCTCTTCAATCTCTCCTTCTTCCGCGCTCGGAGACTTGCCGTCTAGAGGCTCCTGACCTTGAGGCTCAGGTTCTGCCGCTTCGGACGGGTCAGTCTTTGTGCGCTTGGAATCACGCAGAGATGCTTCGTCGCCGAGAAAGTTCTCATCACCGTCGCGAGATCTCTTCTTAGTTGCGGATGAGACTTCGTCTTGGTTAGATACGGGGTCCACCACCTCGACGGGATCAAATTCTTTTGCGCCCATTTCCAACCAGCGCGATGTGAAAGGGAAGACTGAGTCCAGAGAATGGTTAAAACCCCTACCTGTTACGCAATGCGATGCGAGGCGAGCTGTGGAGAGCTTTCTCACAGCGAATGAGCTGGCTTGAGGAGCAGCTCGCAGAGCCTCAGCACAGTTTGCGGGCTCGAGGACTGTATCCTCGATGCGGTGTGTTGTTGTGCGAGAATCAAATAGCCACGACCTCACCGAGATGTGGCGTGATGGCAACTAGGCATCCAAATGAACTGGCGGGCAGAGAAACGAGCGTCAGACCCATGTGCGGGTTCTCGTCAGTTGTATGCGGGAGGATGCGAAGCGAGGGCAGGGAGAAAGGGCGAAGGTGGCGACGGTAAGCGGATGGGCTAAAAGACGCAGAGTTGCCTCTTTGGGGACGAGATTGAACGAGGTCGTCAGATGATGAGGGGAGGGAAATGTCGGCTGCACTGATACACCGCGCGTGTTGCGTTCGCTTCAGGTCAAAGAGATGAAAGTTGCGATGGTGCGTGAAGGGTTCCTTTGGAAAATTTCTGGCGACCAATCAAGTGTCGCGTGTCGTTGGGAGGGACGTGCCGACGCATCATTTCGGACTTTGGAGGCAGGGCCGAGGATTAACCAGGGGCACGGCGGCGCGGCAGAAGGGCAAACAAATACGCTGGACGTATTCGTATGGCCCTTTGCGCCGTCTCGAATGCGAAAACAAGGGTCGATTTCCCAAAATAACGGTCCGAACTGATGGGAGAAGGAAAGCGACGGGGAAGTTGCATGGCGCGGAGTCGCGGACTCGGCCTCCGCGACGCATAGCCTCGATGCTCCCACAGACATGCGACGTCAGCCGATATTGGCAATTCACGAAACCCGGCATGGGTTCATGGGATGTCAAAAAGGCGGCCAAGTCGAGAATGGGTTGCACATGCCACGCAATCTGTCCATCTCCCCGTCTCGTATCTTGTGTGCATCTACTCCGTACCGTTGTGTTGGCGGCGAGGGGGATGCTATATGACGGTCACCACCCACCATCTGGGCATGCATTTGCTTCTAGATCTACCACTGATTGACCCCGCCAATGCTACTGCTGCTGCTGCTGCCCGTCTGCATTACTTCTGTCCCTGTCCGTGCTGTCAAGCTCCCGCTTCGGATCGTTTGCCTCTCCCTCGCCCGGCTTGGCTGTTGCTGATCCCCGTTCTCGCGCCTCGATTCCGGCCCGGGCGTCCAACGTCGAGACCGATCCCACAGTCTGGTTGCCCCGAGTATCGTCGTCGTCGTCGTCAGCTTGCGCACGTGTGTGTCTCAACAAGTGTCTCGTCCTTCGTCTGGAGCCTGCATCTTCCAAGGCAACGCTAGCCCTCTACGACAGCTAGCGCTCGGCTCGTCGAGATTACCCCCCCAAAAAAAGAGCCCGAAACCCTTCCGAGTTCTCCAGCTGCCCCCCTCCACCATCCCTGGACGAAGCGCAAACTGGCCAAGCTGTCCATCTGCTGAGCCTCTCCTGCCGGTTGCCGGTTGCCGCTGCAGTCCGCTGCGACCAGACGACGTTATCGCGTCCTCCCCTGAGAGGTCCCGAGGTCCCCTGGAACGGTCCCCTGAAATTCAATCCAATATCGACACCGTTGGTTCGTGCACCTTCTCTCGCCGTGCCGTCGGGTTAGGCGCAAGGTAATAGCGGGTGTGTGTGTGGCTCATCCGCTCTCTCCCAAAAACTCACGTCTCTCTCTGGCTTCGTTCAATCTTCCGCTCGGCGTCCGCTCCGTCTCGCCCTTCCCAGCGACTCGACCACCGAGGCCAGTCTCTGCCACCATCATCATCTTTTCTTTTCTTGTCCGTCATCGCCTTCATCTCGGTCGTTTCATCCGTCGTCCCGCCCGTCCGGCCTTGTATCAATAACTCCCATCGACCCTCTATACCCCCCCTGCGACCACCTGCATCCGCCGGCGTTCTTCGTGACATCATTAGGGGGAGCTGCTTCGACCACGACGAAATTCGAGAATCTCGTTCCGCCTCGCTTTTTCCACGTCCATCGAGTTCCGACGATCCGTATCGCCCGCCGCTTCGCTCCTCTCGACGCTCCCGGCTCCTCCCCAACGCTTCCGCGTCGTCCCCCCGTCAATACCGCCAAGCTGTCTTCTCCGATACTACTCCAGCGCACCGTTTCCTACGACGCAGGCACCAAACCTGCGCGCCGGGGGAGCATCTACCTCAACATGCCTGACCGCAACACGGGCGGCGCTCGGAGGAGGAGGTCGAGTAGTATTCTTCAGGTCTATCACGAGCCTCCCGAGACGCTCGAGCAGATCAGCGATCAGGCCTCCCTCCCGAATCTCAACGCCAACTGGACAAACGCCAAAGGTATACCTGTCCCCTTTTTAGGCTTCGCTCTCCGCGCGCGCCGAGGCTGCCCCCCCATAACGCCCGCCCTTCCGTTCCGCCTTGCTGACGTGGAATTGCTGCGTAGGAGCATGGACCATCCATTTTGTCCTGATCGCGTGCATCAAGATCTTTTATGACATTATCCCCGGCGTCTCTCAAGAGACATCGTGGACCCTCACCAATATGACCTACATGATCGGCTCCTACATCATGTTTCACTATGTCCGCGGCGTACCCTTCGAGTTCAACAGCGGCGCCTTTGACAACCTCAACATGTGGGAGCAGATCGATAATGGCGCTCAATACACGCCAACAAAGAAGTTTCTGCTGGGCGTTCCCATTGGGCTCTTCCTGCTCAGCACCCACTACACCCACTATGATTTAGCTTACTTCATCATCAACTTCCTCGCCGTGTTGGCGGTTGTGATTCCTAAGCTACCATTTGTGCGTCGATCCCATCACCTTGATGTCCCCCTCCGTGCGGCGGAGGCTGGGCCCCAGTTGCAAGGACGATACTGACGTTTACAATAGAGTCACCGCATGCGATTCGGGCTTTTCTCAGGCGTTCCGGAGGAATAGGCGCGTGTTTGGTACATTTCCCGGTGTCTGGTCTCCTCGACTGGCGTAAGCGGCGTTGGGGTGGTTACTGCATTTGAAAGAGAAAGAAGGGGAGGGGCTACAGAAAAGACAACGTGGGACCGAAGACTGTGAGAATACTAATAGCGAGCATCATCTGTTACGCGGTTTTTTGGCGCAAGGTTTGCTGGGCAGGGGTTAGCTTCGAGGACAACAATTTGGATTACCGTTCAACAGCGTCTCCCGTGCCCCAACACTCCGGCCTCGGGTGTTCCAGCCTTTGAAGCCAAGGGCGCGCCCGAGGGCACAGGAGCATAGTCGGTCTGTTCAGCTGGCGGATTCCGTTTCTCCCCTCATTCCCCTCTTCATCGGAGGGGTTGGTAACGCCTCGGCAGCTGGCGGAGGGGGTTCTCTGCTCACTCAAGGTTATGTGCGGTGCTTGTATGAACCCGGAGAGGTTGTGGCGGGAGGTCGGGACCGACGTTGACTCGTCACCAGATTTCCAATGGCATCACGACTTTGCAGCGTGGGCGTGGGCGAAGGGCGCGGCTGGGGACCGAGTTGTCTATAAAGCGAAGACGTGACCAGATGGGTTTGAGCCGTCTGCTCATCTTGCTCTTCTCTCAAACCGTTCTTCTTGGTTGACTTTCTGGAGCCGAGACTCAATTCCTTGGTTAACTTTTCACTTCTTGTCGGGGCTCTGGGAACACCAACTGTACCCGAAACGATGAAGCACTCCCTCGTGGCCGTTTTGGCCCTCCTCATCGGCGTCGCCAACGCGCGCGTTGCCGACCTCGAGCTCGAGCGCGAGGCTCTCAAGTCCAAACACTCGGCCGACCAGCGCGGCGGAAGCGACAGCCTCGGCAAGTCGGCTCCCGTCGACGTGGTCGTGTCGGAAACGCGCAAGTCCAAGGGCGGCCTCGCCTTTGACGGCGTCGGGGAGACTACTCGCAAGGCCGGCAAGGTCCACGGCTCCAAGGCCGGCTCCAAGATCGAGGGACACAAGGCCGGCGGCGGCGGCATCGAAGTCGATGACTACCACCGGTCCGCGCCCAAGTCCCACGGGGCGGACAACCAGAAGGGCCCCTCGTTCCGGTGCAAGGGCCCCAACTGCAAGGAGACGCATCGCCACCACCACACCCACCACCACTCTGACCTGCACAAGGCGGCCAAGGGCGCCAGCGGCAAGCTCCTGCACGCCGTCCACAAGGACTGCGGCGAGCCCAAGCCGCTGCCCTGCCCTTGCGTCGACGACTACTCCAAGCCGTGCTCCTGCCGTCCCCTGGCCCGGCCCAACACGTCGAGGCCTCCCCTCCGGACCTCGTGCGTCGAGCCGACCACGCGCTGCCCGTCCATATCGACCCGGACCCGGCCTACCATTGCCCCTTGCATCCTGCCCCCCACGACGCGCACCGAGACCACGACGGAGACGGACTACAGGACCGACTACTTGACCGACTACAAGACGGACTACAGGACCTGCTACACGACTCTCTACCGCAGCTCCTACATCACTAAGTGCTACACGACCACGTCGTACGCGCCGCCCGTCACCAACTCGTACACGACGACGCAGCACAACCTGTACACGACGACGCAGCACAACTCGTACACGACGACGCAGTACAACACGTGCTACTCGATCTCCACCAGCACCTACTACCATCCCCCGACCACCACGTGGGCCTCGGTGTACGTGACGGTCACGTCGACCTCGCGGCCCTGCCCCGAGACGTACCACCACACCACGTCCAAGTACTACACGCATACCAGCACCGAGCGGCCGTGCCCGACGACGTACACCACGTCCGAGTTCTACACGCGCACCGAGAGGCCCTGCCCCACGACGTACACGCAGCCCACGACGTACACGCAGCCCACGACGTACACGCAGACTGAGCGGCCCTGCCCCACGACTTACACGCAGACGGAGAGGCCCTGCCCTACGACCTTCACCAAGGCCTACACCTGCACCACGTCCAAGCCCTACACGGTGACGGAGAAGCCCTGCCCGACGTCCAGCTACGTGCCCACGCTGTCGTGCTCCAAGCCTTGCCCGACGTCCAAGCCGTGCACCACGTCGCACTACGTGCCCCCTTCCAAGCCCTGCACCACGTCCAGCTACGTGCCCACGCTCTCGTGCTCGTCGCATCATATCCCCAGCAAGCCCTGCACGTCTTCTCATCACGTGGTCCCCACGAAGCCCTGCACGTCTTCCTACGTGCCCACGCTCTCGTGCTCGTCGCATCACGTCCCCAGCAAGCCCTGCACGTCTTCTCATCACGTGGTCCCCACGAAGCCCTGCACCACGTCTTCCTACGTGCCCACGCTCTCTTGCTCCAAGCCCTACACCTCTCATCACCCCGTCGTCCCCTCCAAGCCCTGCACCACGTCTTCCTACGTGCCGACCCTCTCCTGCTCCAAGCAGGGCCCTCCCCCCTCGTCCCACCCGCCGGCCCCCTACGTGCCGCCGACGTCCAAGCCTTGCACCAGCTCGACCTACCACCCGCACCCGGCCCCGACGTCCAAGCCCTACTCGACCGTCACCAAGGAGCAGCCCGTCTACTCGTCCGTCAAGGGCCTGCCCGTCCAGCCCGGGTGCACCAAGTCGTCCCCCGTGTACTACGGGACGCCCGTGCCGCGCCTGCCTGGCGCGGTTCCCTCCGGTAGCCACGGTGGCGGCGCCCCCGGTCCTGGTCCTGCTCCCCCGGGCGGCAAGCCGTCCGGTAACTACGGCGGCGGCGGCCCCGGTGCCGCGCCCACGGCTCCCCCGACCGTGACGACTTCTGGCGCCGGTCGCAAGGCCGCGTCGGCCTTCACGGTCGGTCTGGCTGGGCTGGTGGCGTACATGCTGCTGCTGTGAGCTGGTCACGGGAGTCTAAGAATTTGGTATCGAAACGGTCTCAGAAGAAAAGCGACGAAGGAAAAAAGAAAGTGCGTTTCTATTGTGGTGGAGTTGGGATCATGGTGAAAGTTGGAACAGCTGCGGTAGCCGTGTCGTCCCCTTTACTTCGTCTCGTTAGACTAGATTGGAATGCTCTTTGGTCGCGAGACTATAATAAAAGATGCATTTTTCTTTGTTGTCCCATAACCTTTCCTTCCGGCCCTTTTCTTTTCCGGCGTCTTTCTTTTCCGCCCCCTCGTGATATATTCCTGGATGGTGTCAACCCCGCTCCGAGTTACGTCAAGGCCTCCCAAACCGTGTGCGTCAGCCCTACTCCACACTGAGCTGGAACGAATGAAGCCTGAGAGGGAGCTTCTCCGTGTGATTTGTTGTTAAATCCGAGTCGACCGAATGCTGCGAGATCGGGGGGAACGGCAGTGCCCGACCGTCGAGCGCCCGTCGAGCCGGGGCCGCCACGTCGGCAGTCAGCGGCGGCTTCAACGAGGCGATTTGCACTTGTGCTGGATAAACGAACCGCCCAAGGACTCGGTTTCCGAGGTGGCCAGCGCGGTATAAATAGAGGGGTTTGGTGCCCTCATCCTCTGTGAGACGAAGTAAATCCGGTCCTCACAGTAACGTAAAAGCAGCCGCCATGAAGTTCAACGAAATCCCCCTCTACGCGAACCCCGAGCTCGGCCGCAAGGTGACCGACTACGCGGAGCAGCACTCGTCGCCGCTGCCCGGACACATCCCCGCGTACCACGCGTCCGTCGTGGCCGCCCGCGACGACTCAAACTACATGAGCTCCAACTTCCAGTCGCAGTTCCACTACATCCTGGCCAAGGCCGCCAACGCCAAGCGAGGTGAGTGCAAGAGGCGCGCCAGCCTGGCATCGGAGGCGCTGACGAGAAGTAGTCTTGGAGATTGGCGTCTATGTTGGATACTCGGCCCTGGTTTGGGCTCACGCCGTAGGGCCCGATGGGCTCGTCACGGGGCTCGAGTATGAGGCCAAGTATGCTGATCTGGCCAACGAGGCATTTGCTGCCAAGGGCGTCAAGAACATTGACATCATCGTTGGTGCCGCCGCCGAGACGTGAGCATCCTTCCTTCTACACGCGACGTGTCTAACATGTGCCAGACTCCCAAAGCTCAACCCTGCCGAGCCCTACGACGTCGTCTTCATCGACGCGGACAAGACGGGATACCCCGGATATCTGAAGCAACTCCTAGAAGGGTCCCAACCCGGAAGCGCCAACCGGCTGCTGCGACCCGGTGCCCTCATTGTCTCTGACAACGTTCTGCGCAGAGGCCTCGCCGCCGACATCAACGCCCAGGGCGAGAAGCCGAGCGAGGAGCAGCTGAAGCTCGTCTACGCCATCAAGGAGTTCAACGAGCTGACGCTGTCCAGCCCGAGGCTCGAGACGTTCCTTGTACCGCTCTGGGACGGGCTCAGCATTGCGAGGTTGGTTGATTGATTCATGCTGGTGTATAGACTATGTGGAATCAGATGGAGCGTGGTTCTGTTGCCATAGTACCTTTGGGAACAATAGAAGTAGAACGGCTCAGTTCTGTTGTGCGCCTGCGGGTTTGTGATTGGATTCCCAGCCTTGGCCTCACACAGCGTTATAAATAAGAGACGGCTCGTAGTCATCGTTATGGTGGCCTTTCGTTGTCGATTGAGCGGCGTGTTGACGTCCAGGAAACCAACGCTGCCGGAGTCTCCATTTCCTAGCTACACGGCGCGGATAGACTGAGAGATTTCTCAATCATAACTCATCTTCCTCCTCTTCCTCATGATCGCCAGAGCTGTCCGTACCAGACGAGAATCAATCTGACAAGCGCTTGGTGAGGGTTTGTAGGTGGCTGTGTTCCGTACTGTATCTAAGGCAGTCCAATTCGTGAACGGAAATCCAGGCATCTGCGCTTCATGTCGTGGTTTCGCTGGTCGCCGCTTCGTTCAATGCCTCTTGTTGCCGTGCTGCTCGAGCCTTCAACTTGCCAGGAATCCACGATGCCACTTGTACACGACTCTGCCTCTTCAAAACAGACTCGGATGCCGTCTGCTGTTTTCCAAAATCGGGGTCCCAATTGGCGAGGCCCTTGGCGGCCATTGTTTTTGGAAGCGATTGCAGCAGCATTTTTGTGACGAAGGATGGGTTCGTAGAGACATAGTCGGGCCATGAAAGGTGTAGTTTTGTTGGAGAGCTGTCGTGATGTCTGTATGTAGGGTGTGGCCAGACTTGGAGTTGGAATTCTTTCTGGGACAATTCCGCATCGGATACGGCGTTTCGGCTGGAAGAGGGCGATGCACCTGCAGAAGATGGTTCATCGGGAGGAGGCGATGCGTCCGGGGCCTTTATGGCTGTGATTGGCTTCGATTTGGAGAGGGATTGGCTTCCATTGAGACTGGAGAGGAGGGAAGCGGGAGCGTTTTTCGGGACGAAGACGTTGAAGCTGATGGGGCTGAGGGTGATTATCTTGCTGGCGTCTGCCTCGTCCTTCATCAGCGAGATGAACATGGAGTCATGGCCCTATACCTTGGGTTAGACCACGAAAAGGTAGCACAAGCCATGAATACATACTGGGACCGACTTGAAGAACTCGACTGGGCCGTAGCGCTCGAGGACCTGCAAGACCGAACGGCGTTCGGCAAAGTTGACGGGGGCGGGAGAGACGGCAACGGAGATGGATCGGTGGGTGAATGGCTTCATGGCACGCTTCACGGCGTTTACCGTGGAGGAGACAGCCGCTGCGGCAGGATTGGAGGCCATGGTGATGGGGAAGTTGTGATGATGAGGGTGAGTTGATGGTGGAGACACAAAGGATAAAATCATGGATGCCCCGCCAGCCACTAAAGAAAGCTCCAGGGTCTAAGCTCCCGTCAATGTCATGGCTTTGTTCTGCATCATTTGTCCTTCAACATCAACGACTCGTCTCATACTCAACACAGCAATTCTCCCTCGTACACCACCGCGTCAATCATAATAGAGCGTTGCTCGGCTGTGCGCTCACCTGTCGCGCAACTGCCGCGCAACCCAAGCGACAACTCTGCCTCGGCAGTCACAATGGCCACGCCAACTGCCATGAAGCATGCTGCTTCCCAGCAAGGCCGCACCCCCGGGCAACTCGCCGCCGCGACGCCTCCCGTATCGACGCCCTTCTCCAACCCTGCCCATGCCGTCTTCTCGCCGAGAGGACCGCGCTCCTCTCCCCAGCAGTTCAAGAAATCCCCCGCCACGTCCATCATGATGGCCCAGCAGAACAACGCACCCCTCAACTTCGACAGCCCGTCCACCGCCGCCGCCATGGGCCTCGCCATGGGCGCTGGCCTGGACATGGGGCTTGAAAATGTTGGCGTCGCAGGCCTGAGCGCCCTCGGTGCCCTTGCGAGCGAGGATGAAAAGCTGAAGCGATTGGAGGGAATCATGGACATATTGGACGTAGGTGTTGCCGTCTGCGTGCTTCCCCCAGCCTAACTGGTCGCAGAAGAAAAAGGGCATTGTCAGCGAAGCCGGACTGGAACGTTTAGCCCAACGCGTAGGACTCGACTGTCTGTCCGAAGAACACACCACTCCCGACGGCAGAAAGGCCAAGACTCTCGTTATTGCCGGGTCCGCCATCCAAATCGACATCGTCCTCGATAACAACATCGTCACAAATATCACGCTGGCCTTCCCCGAGTCGGCCCTCTCCGTCACCGAGCACGTGGAAAGGGCCAACCAGATTTTGCTCAAGGACCTGCAGCTCCTCCCCAACCAAAGCCCTCTTACAAAGACGTTGGAGAAGTTCTCCGTCAACCTGGAGCGCCTCGCCATCCTAGACAAGCTTAGCATCATCCCTGGCCTGGACTGCCATGAGGCTCTGGCAGGTATCTATGTCAGCCTGGAGAGGCTGCACCAGTGGGATATCTCTAAACTGCGGGAAGAGCCCGAGATGAGTGACAAGACGGATCGCGCCTTGTCTGTCATGGCAATGTGCTCAAGGCATGGCTATCCGAGTATGCACTCGAGAGATCGTGTAGGGCTGAGCATCCAGTATTGGAAGGCCCTACGTCTGGTTCCGCCATCAAACGACACGGCCACGACGTACTCGGAAACTCGAGAACGGGTCTGGTCTCTTCTGATTGGATGCACCGCTACCGACGGCACGGTGCCGCTTCCCGTGAGGGTATCCGAGCATTGGATCTCAAAGAACATTGTCAAGGCCGAGCCGTCCATGGACGCCAAGAAGCCGAACCTCGACTGGCAGGAACCCGAAAATGTCGTGCTACCCCCCTCAGAAGATAATAAGAATGCCACCATGGATGCCCTGCTCACCGCCAGGGTGCCCCAGGTCATGTTCACCGTTACCTTTGACCCCCCCGTCATCTTGCCTCAGAACGACTGGATCCGGATGTACGAGATTGCCAACATGACGCCCCCTCCTGTCTTCGGGTACCCGCCTACCTTTGACAGCCTGTTCTTCCCCATCACCCCGGATAGTGCCCACGACCCGAGCGAGTTGCGGACAATCACCCATCTTCGCGAAGTCATGGTTTACGACAAGGACGGAAACGCCTCTCCAAAGCCACAGAAGGCTTCTCTGTACATTTACAAGCAGATATACTCGCATGTGGTGACGGAGATGCCCTTCTTCCATCCCCGACAGCTCATCGAAATATTGCCCCTCCTCCGACAGTACGCCTTTGTGGCCATTCTGCTCGAAAACAGCTTCGGATCCGGGGCGAAGCAGACGCAGCCAGCCGAGGCAAAGAAGCCGCCCGCGGGCGGGCCGGAAGAAACCGCGACCACAACGGCCTGGCACGACCTGAGGGACTTTATGGAGGCCCCGGGAACTGCTGCGCCGACGGCAGACGTTCGCTCGGAGGGCGAAGTCAACCTGGACGTCACCCTCTGGGTTCACCCAACCCCGCACCTGCAGGTCGTGTTCCCGTTCCGGGACTCGACGGCCGACATCACGCTCCGGGTCCTGGAGGACGGCGTCGTCGAGGTGGCCAACGAGAACGTGCTGCCTCGCGAGGGAGAGGCCGGCAACCGGACGTGGAGCGGCAAGGAGCTCACGAGGGCGGACCTAGGCAAGGTGCTGGAGGTGATGGAGGATCTCTGTAGGTGGACCGAATGGATCCGAACGCGTCTTGGCTGAGAGGCTGAGAGGCTGAGAGGCTGAGAGGCTGAGAGGCTGAGGGGCTGGGACGGCCGGGAGGAGGCGGCGTTAGATATAGAGGAATGGACTGGAGTTTATTGATACCCTGGAATAGTCTTTACTTCGTTGAACCCTTTCCCAGTTAGTGCTATATATGTAATGTGACATTTCATTGTATCACGCAAGGTGCCATTCACTCGCTTTGACTGGCTGGTAGTCTCAGTCTACAGTCGACAAGACATCGCAAGTTCGGCAAAGAAGTCAGGATCCAAAGTCAATGCCACTAAGGCAGACATATTCAATCTAATACCTAGCTTACCCAATTCGTCCGCCCCTAAACAGAACCAACTCGGCCCGATCCACGCCGTACAATCTGGATCATGCCGCGCCTTTTAAGAAGAGAAGATGTATATATTCGGATGGCCATTTAAAATCCAAAACCGACCCTAAGCAAAAAAAGAAGTCTATCCACACTAACAAAAAACCCGGCACAAAGGGAAAAGGGAAGGGGAGGGGGAGCAAAACAAGGGGGTATCAGGGTTATTTTTGTTCTTCGTGTTCCCTTTCTTCTCTCCTTACATCATCAGGACGGCCAGAGCGCCAAAGACGAGGGCCAGGCTGACGCCCATCTTGCCGGCGGCGCCCGTCACGGGGACCTCGGTCTGGGAGCTTCCGCCGGCGGGTGTGGTGGTGGCGGCCGGGGTGGCGACGGGGGTGGCGACGGGGGTGAAGGTGGACGAGGAGTAGGCTTCGCCGGCGCCGGCGTTGGAGCCGCCCGCGACGGGGGTGGCGATGGGAGTGGAGCCGGCGGCCGGGGCGGTCTGGTAGTCGCCGGAGCCGGGGGTCTGGTAGCCGGCTCCGGGGGTTTGGACGGGGGTGTAGCCGGGGGTCTCGGCGGCGGCGGGGGCCGTGTTGGAGTCGCTGCCGGGGGTCTGGGCCGAGCTGGCGGAGGGCGCGGGGGCGGGGAAGAAGCCCGAGGAGCTGGCGTTTTCGCCGGACGAGTCCGAGTCGGAGTCGGAGCCAGAGTTGACGGGGGTGGCGGTGGCGGCAGCAGACGAGCCGGAGCCGGTAGCACCGCTGTTGCCGGGGCAGTAGGTGACGGTGAGGTACTCGGTCGAGGTGGTGGCCGGGCAGTTGGTCACGGTGGCGGCGCAGCTGGTGATGGTGTGGACGTTGGTAATGGTCGTGGTGATGGTCTCGGCGCCGTCGGACCCGGAGCCGGACCCGGAGCCGGAGCCGACCGAGGCGGTAGCGGTGGCCTGGGCCTCGGTCACGGGGCACACGGTGGTGTACAGGGCGACGGTCTCGGTGACGACAGAGCCGACGGGGCAGTTGGTGACGGTGGCGGCGCAGCTCGTGACGGTGTGCACCGACGTGGCGTACACGGTCGACGTGGTCATGTCGACGCCGGCCGTGGGCGTCCCCGCGACGGCCGTCGCGTTGTTGTAGAGCGAGTTGGTCGAGACGGCGACGGGCGTGGACGCGGCGGGAGTCGACGACGAGGCAGCGCCGGCAGCAGCAGAGCTCGACGACGCAGAGGCCGACTGGGTCGTCTTGAAGTAGCGAATGTCCTTGATCTTGAAGTAGGTGTTGGCAAAGGCGGCCGGCTTGGCTGAGACGTAGGCGCCGCACGTGTCGTAGCCCGTCTTGCCGCTGCAGGCGGCGCCCCAGACGTCGCTGTTGCCGACGGGATTGCCGCAGAAGGCGATGTTGATGATGAGCGTCTGGTCGATGAAGTGGTTGTCGATGTTGCAGTCGTCGTTCTGGAGGTACATGTTGGGGGTGCCCCACGAGTCCGTGTTGGGCGACGACGAGTCGAGGTTGGAGGGGACGTTGTCCCAGGTCCAGGCGAAGAGCTTGATGTAGGAGTCGGTCCACTCGAGGGCGTCTATGGGGGGTTAGCAGTCTGTTGCTGGAGTTTGCTGCCGGGGTGAGCACTCACAAACGCCGCCGTCAGAGGTGCCGTACGGGGCAGCCGTGTCGTCGCCGGTGCAGCCCTGGTTCAGGGACTGGTCGTCGTCCGAGTACGTGTTGTCGCAGTTGGGCGTGTCGACGGCGGCCGTCTGGCCCGAGCCGTCGAGCTTGCACGTGCCGAACTCGTCCGAGTCGCCCGTGTGGAAGGCGGGCGCGTTGGCCGTCTGGAGGTTCCAGCCCTCGATGATGTCGATCTCGCCGTCGTCGGGCCACGTGTTGCCGACGGTCCAGCTGCTCTCAAGTCAGACAATGTCGTTAATGTCACGGCTGTGGTGTAATACTTACAAGGCCGGCCACGAACCGCACGCGGCCTCGGGCAGGTGGGAGAAGCGGGCAATGAAGAGGCCGTGGTTGTAGGGCGAGGCCGAGTGAAGTCTAACACTAGGACGTCCCGTGTCCGAGTCGAGCACGTTGGTATTGTCGGGGCCCAGGTACACCTGCGAGTCCTCGTACTTGGCCAGGCCGAGCGCCGTGGCCTCGGACTGGGACTTGTAGACGACGTGGCCCGAGTTGGGGTCGGCATCCTAGAAGACGCACACCGTGTAAGTCAGGAGCAGCGTCTCGGGGGGGGGCTCTAGAGTCTTACGCTGAAAAAGGTAAACTTGTCAAAGAAGTTGGTGGCGTCGTAGGTATCGGCGAGATACCACTGCTTAGCAGAGACGCTGCCGACGCAGGCCAGGGCGGCCGCGCCGACGGAACGAAGAGAAGGGCCCATGGCGTGTGAAGAAGAAGGAGACTCGTGAATCTAGAACAAGAAGAAAAGGACAAAACAAGATCGGAGAGAGTGACGATCCAAGAATGAACAGAGGCAAAAGGAGTGAGTGGCTAGACGTTGGAGATGGACGTCAAAGGGGAGGGAAGACGAGGCTTGGGGCTCTCACAACGGGAAACGGACGGAGGAAGGAAAGAATATAAACGAAGAGAATGTGTCCCAACCAGTCGACGAGGACCGAGTCTGGATGAAACCGGGGTACAGGGCGTGAAGGCCTCGAGAGCATCGTCCTTCTCGTCTCGCTCACACTCCCCCCCCCCCCCCCCCCCCCCCCCCCCCCCCCCCCCCCCCNNTCCCCCCCCCCCCCCCCCCCTCCCCTCCCCTTTCGGACCTACTCTGAACGGGATGCCGGGGGGCCGCTTCCAGATTCGTGATGAAGCCCCCCCGGGTATATCCAGAAACTACGAAGAGCATACGTACGTGCTTCTGTGCAGCGTCAATGGTTTTTTCGCGAGATGGGCCTCCCTCGTCCCGGGGTGAGCGAAGTTGCTCGAGTGCCAATGGGACGGCCAGAAATAGAAGCCGCCGGCCTCCCAGGGACGCGGGAGATTTGACAGCAAGGGACCTTCACTAGGCGATTGGGAGGCGGACGAGCCACGGAGAGAGGGCCGTGTTTCAAAAGGCTCGCGGCGGTCCAGAGATGGAGAGATGGGGGGGCATAAACGGACTGCCGGCGCCAGGGTAAACTCCACCGTGGTGCGTGGTATCCGTATGTTTTTTTCCCAAGACCCAAGACTCCGTCTCGACGTGAGGGCGAGTCATTCGTCGAGGAGGGTTGCGACGACTGGCACTCGTCAGTCGACGAACAGCGAGACCCCTGACATGGGGGGGGACGACTACTGCAGGAACCTCGACGGCCAGGGCCCAGTGAGGCTTGGAATTGAGGCTCTCTCGGGTGAAATACGTGTATAGGTAAGAAGGTGAAGCCGAACGTTATCTGGTTGAAGAAGATGAGACGCTCAGCTTACAAGCAGCGCCGATCCAAGTCGGGCCGCATCTCAAGTGGCGTCTCATGTGAAACAAACCGATGAGATGAGAATTCTACAAACGACGCTTCCAATGCCGATCACAAGAGGCAGAACAAACTGTGCATCTTCGGGGATAAGATGCATATTGCAAACGGCATGGACGACGGAGCCGCTCAGCTCACCGTGCTATACGTCGTGGGTCCTAAGACGGGGGGGCCCCCCTGGACCGAGGGAATCTCTCTTGATGCTTGAGTGTTTATGCTTCCATTCTTGGAAATGGCCTCGGCTCAGACGTCGACGAGGTTGACCTGATGTAGGTGTGACGAGTGGGAACAGCACGTCTCTTCCAGTCTCCAGCATAAAGGAGACGGCGGGTCGAGCGCCGGGGATATGGGCTGCGCGTCCAGGGGTCTGGCAAGACGATTGGAGGGAGCCCGTCGAGACTCTGTGATTTTTGTGGCGGAGCGCGCGTGTGACGGTTCCCGAGAGAGGCGGAATTCATGGCGCTTGCTTGCTTCTTCTCTGCTGTCTGAGAGTCGTCGTCATGTGGCGTCGACCTGACAAGCGCCATATGCACGAAGTTGACGGTTCAAGTGCTTTGGCCGTCGGAGAAAAAGAAGAAAAAGAAGGGCGCTCGGAAAAACCGGGAATCACGTGGGGCTCGATCTGTCAAACACGCGGCCTCGCTTGCCAGCTCAACTCGTTCAACATGATTGCTGTTGAAACTATTGGAATCTGAGACGAGAGGGAAATGTCACGTCGAAACGACGGTATAAGGACGCTACGTATCTCCCATCGTTGTCGTCGTCGTAACCACTCTCGAGTCTTCACCCTCACTGACCGAAGCCCCTGCTCTCGCTATGATGCCCCAATCCTAGCCCTCGTCGCTAAAAACCCGCGTAGATCTCCTCGCTGCTGTGCCCAACTCTAATAAAGTGCATCTCGAACTTTCCCTCAATTGAGTTTGCAAGCCCCGATTCGCCATTGTGTGAAATTGGACGACGAGCCATCCACGAGGCCATCGCCAAACCACCACCATTCGTACAAAGGCTTCAATAGTAGTTCCAGCCAAACGGGTCAAAAGTCCAATATCGGCAGCAGAGTACGCGTCAACTCCACAAAGAGCCCAGCAAGCCTAACCAAGACTGTCTTGGTCGGAACCGACACAATGGATCAAGGCGCCCGCGTCGTCATCCTTCATGGGGAGGGGGGCTGGAGAGTTGGCCAGTTGTGGTTGAACGATAGAGATGCCGTGTCCAACGCATACATGTCGATGACGTGAAGCTGTAGGTTAGGGTGTCGATAGGCATCATGGCAACAGACTTGGCATCACGAAGTCGTGGAGTGTGTCCCAAGTGTCAATTGGCCCCAGGTACCCAGCTACCGTAACAACCAATTCAAATAGCCACCACTCCCCTCACTTGTTACTCATCCTCTTCACGTCTTACCCTATGCGATGCACAAACTACAATCCTTGGCCGCAATCGGCTGCGTAAACGTCCTCTGCTCCTTCCGGCAGGGAAGGCCGCTTCGGGCATTGATGCACTGCCCGGTGGTGCTCCTGATGTCCGTGTACTGTTTGCAAGACCAGCACTTCTTCCTGAACGTCACCGTCTCGCACATGGTTGACGAGGTTTCTTGTATGCGGGTGCTTGACAGGTGGAAGTCCTCGTGAGTGTGGTTGAGTAAGTAAGTAGGTAAGCACACGGAATCCCGGTGAGGTATGCGTAGTTGGTTGAAATGCTACATCATGGTGTAACTGGAACATGCTTGGCATTTATATAACTCCCACTTGATACTGGTTCACAGTCGCGCAGTAATCGCTCATCACAGGCCTAGACATGTTCATCCACGAGCAGTCGACTTGCAATCATATCAGTTTGACCAGACTGTTATAGCCTCATGAACCATCTCGAAGTCCACTTCGATCCGGTAACCTAGGTCATCATTTTCAAGGCGCCCTTCATTCATTCATACCCAAGACGACTCACCTGTCCTTATACCTCCTGGTTTATACCGTCCATGCTAAAACACTGCTTAAAGACGCACACACTGTAGATGCCCATCCTCCAAATGTTATGAGGAATACGACGCAAAAACCAACTCCGCATCACGATAGGGTTTTCCCTCTTCTTTGACCCTCTTGACTCGAATCTGCTCGCCGCTGCTCAGCTGAATGGCACAGCTGCCATCTCCAAGACCGGCGAGTGACACGGTTTGCTTCGAGTCCTCGCCCTCGCCCAGGCTTTGGACAAACGAGACTGTCGAAACCCCCTGAACATAACCAGAGATGGCTTCCGCATCCTGGATAATCAACCGCTTCACCTCTCCCTTTTTGTTCACGGCGCGCGTCCACGCCGACCCGAGAACTCGAATCCGGCGGCTGAAATCCTGACCCGTCCACCGCGCCCAGTCAACCTGGCCGTCTGCCTTGTTCACCTTGGGAGCATGCACGAGTTCCTCCCCTTCCATCTCCCTGCCCCTCCATCCCGCTGCCTGGCGCGGAGGAAGGTGCACGCCGTCCCGCAAGCCCCGGACCAGCATCTGCGCCCCGACCGGAGCGAGCTGGGCGATGAGTTGCTGGACCGTGGCCGTCGGCGAGATGGGGATGCCCGGGGCCGGGGTTTGCGACAGCACCGTGCCGTGGTCGAATGCCTCTTCGTCCAGAGTCTGCAGCGAGACTCCCGTGTGCGTGCGGCCCTGCAGGATGGCGTGGTGAATGGGCGCAGGGCCCCGGAGGCTGCCTCTGTCAGATCACCTCTGCCCATCGGGAACTGGGCGGTGTATAGATGTAAGATGTATCAAACGTACTCGGGAAGAAGAGACGGGTGGACGTTGAGTCCTCCGTATTTTGCCGACCTGAGAATCCTAGGAGGGACGAAGAGCCCGAACGAGACGGCGATGATGAGATTCGTCGCTTCCGGTAGCTGCGAGATTCAGTCATGGCTTGGAATCCAAGGCCTTGTCTCACGCACCTCCCATTTCCGAAAAGTCTCTCGCTGGTGAATCGTCAAGCCCAATTCCTCGGCCAACAACTTGCACGGCACTGCAACCGAGCCATCAGCCAAGCACCCCGTGCCGAATCGCGACGGCCATACCTTCACGTACAGACTTGTATCCTCTGCCCACGCGCTTGGGGGGGAGCACCATGACGTCCAGCGACTCGATCAGGGCTTTGTTCTTGGCATGCTCCTCGTACACGGCCCCGAGCGAGGTGCAGCTGAATTCATCTGAGCCGCAGAAGAGGATGCGCAGAGGATCCGAGCTGCGCCTTGAGGTTGTGGTCGACAGGCATTGGTGCCCTGGAGAAAATGTGCGGCCAAGGAACGTCCTGGCGTTGATGAGATTGCGCAGCATTGAGCAGGCTGGCGTTGCCCTCATTCGATTGAGCGGCATGAGAGATGATTAGATTTAGTCCATGTCAATGGTTCATCAAGAGTGTCAATGTCAATGTCGGGATGATAATGGTACGTGGTCGCGTTTGATGCATTACCGCTTACATGCATGTCGACACAGAGGGACAGTATGATCTCAAACTTGATCATTATAGCACGTGTCAGTTGGGCTCGGGACATTATACTTCTTCTTTCAGTTCCTGAAGGCTTCCCAAGTTGTGTAGAAGTCGATGGGTTGAGGCAAAATGTTCATTATCAAGCATCATTTTGGGATGACTTCTACGCCTTCACAAGTCATTTTGCACACAGGAGAGATCTCACGTATCCGCTGTTTTGTAATTGAAGCGACACAGCGCAAACTAGTGCGGCAGATAGGGGAAGTATTGAGTCTTATTTCAATCCTCCCTGTTGCCCTGAAGCCAGTCGTATTTCGCAACCGACTTCGCCCAGTTCTCGATGGCCAGAATCAAGCCCAATCAAGCTTTCGTTCCAATCTCTACGCGAGCGTCCCCTGTGTTCCAAGACGGCGATTGCTGTATGATCGACATCTGAAACGCAGCTCGAAGCTTGGGTTCGATTCTGAGGCAGCGACCTACGCACGTCACATCGGACGCGAGCTGATCCGGAGGCTCTGGACCTAAAACAAATCATCTACTGCCTTGTCGGCGTCCTTCTGGATCAGTTCCACCATGCCCTAGAGTCAGAATTAGCATCGCACACCCCCTCTTCGAAGGGGTTGTCAAGGTAGGTACCTTGGGCATGATGGGCTTTCCGTCGTCACCCTTGACGTAACGAAAGGGCATCTCGGTACTCTCGTGCTCGTTGAACCTGAGCTCTGGGAAGTCAAGGTAGGGCACCTTGTCAAGGGGAACTGAGTACAGCGAATAAGTCCATCTGCAGCTCGGTCAAGCCTGGGAGAAAACGAACCCTTGTCTTGCACGACGATGCGAGTTACCCGCACAGCTGTATCAGTGGTCATCTGCTTGGGGCCGAGCCTGCGGCCTTCAAACCCCTTGACCCTCAGCTCAGCGGTTCGGTCTGGTGGTGGCGTCAACGAATTGTGCGACACACGGCTGTGGTTGCTAACCCACCTCGAGGAGGATCATCGCCTGTCAAACACGTTAGCCACGGCCCTCGCCTCGCCGACGGCGTCACATACCCAAGATGCCGCCAAAGAGGAACGCGTCAAAGGTATCGCCGTCCTCTGGGGACAGGTCCTTGGAGGCGGCGGGATCGAGCAGACACACGCGACCTTTCTGGCCGGCGTAGAGCTCCTCGACGCCGCGCTGCTCGGCCTTGAAGGCCGGGTTGCTGGCGAGGTCGGCGGGAACCTGGAAGGCTGGCGGGAGACACGACAAGATGAAGGTACCGCGAGTGGCCTGCGACTCGGAGGCGATGGCCAGGTATTCAAGCTCAGACCAGGGTCCCAGCTCGGGGTCGAGATGCTCGACAATGAAAGTCTTGCCGGTGGCGGCCATGGTCGGTTTTTTCTGTTCTTTTTTCTGTGCTGAATCACGGCACGGATCGCAGCTTCGTTCCGGGAGGGACGGGACGTAGACCTTTCAATTCGAATATTCGTATGTTGCTCCAAGTTGTGACGGTGCCTTGGAGAAAAAACTCCATTCAGGTTCCTGCCCTTCCCAGTTCCAGTGGAGGGCTTCTGGGGCGGGCACAGAAACTTTGTGACTAACACCCGACGCAAACACAAGAGTTGCTTCTATTCACTGGAAAAGGCCAGAAGAAAGAAAGTCGTCTCCGTGCTTCTATTCACACCCGTTTCCATGCACAACAGAAACGCCACAGAGCGCTGAACCGCCGGGGTTGTTTCCCTACATAAATGGCAATAAACCTGCTGCCTGCGTTTCGCGTCTCGCCCCGGTTGTCGCTGTCGCTGTCGCATTCGCATCCGCCGCAGTGGCTGTGTAGTACGGAGCAATCCCCCCCCGTACTACGGATACCACCTACACCTGCAACGGCCACCTCACCCTTTCATCACCAACTCCGTCGCAACCTCCTGAATCATCCACCGTCAACACCCCCGACAACACCTCTCGCTACATGACGAACGAGCTGTGATATCTCGAGGCTCACCCCCCTCGCTCCTCCTTCCATTTCTCCACGCCACGCGGCGCGCCGTCGCCATGGCTCTTCTATCCAACTTTCCCGCTCCGAGACGATGGCCGGCATTGCTCTCGCTGGCTCTCGCCCCCGTCCTGAGCGCCGCGGGAGACTCGGCCGCCGACTACTACGTTCGCAACCTCCCGGGAGTCCCGACCGATTCTCCTCCCATCAAGATGCATGCTGGGTACGTAATTCCGCTCCTCTGCCGCTTTCGTTGCTGACCCAAGGAAGCCACATCGAAATCACCCCCGAGCACAACGGAAACCTCTTCTTCTGGCACTTCGAGAACCAGCACATCGCCGATCGACAACGAACAGTCATCTGGATCAATGGTGGCCCCGGATGCAGCTCCGAGGATGGCGCAATGATGGAAATCGGTCCCTACCGAGTCGCAAAGGGGGATAAACTGGTTCTGAACAACGGCAGTTGGCACGAGTTTGCCAATCTGCTCTTTGTCGACAATCCTGTCGGCACCGGCTTCAGCTACGTCGATACCGACAGCTTCGTGCACGAGCTGGACGAAATGGCCGACCAATTCGTCCAGTTCCTCGAGAAGTTCTTTGTCCTGTTTCCCCAGTATGACAGTGATGACGTAAGTCCACTTTCTGTCGTAATCCGCGAGTCGCTCACATTCTCCAGATCTACATCGCCGGCGAGTCATATGCCGGACAACACATTCCTTACATTACAAAGGCCATCCTCGCCCGCAACAAGGCGAAGCCCACCACGCCCTGGAACCTCAAGGGACTGTTGATCGGAAATGGCTGGATTTCCCCCAAGGAGCAGTATCCCGCCTACATCAACTTTGCTGTCGAGAAGGGACTCATCGAGAAGGATGGTGACACTCATCAGCAGTTGAGGCATCAGTACCGCATCTGCGAAAAAATCATGTCCACCGACCCCGGCCATGTCGACTACTCCGACTGCGAGACCATCCTGTCAGACATGCTCAGATTTACCAAAAAGGGCAACGGTGATGATGCTTGCGTCAACATGTACGATGTGCGTCTCAAGGACAGCTACCCAAGCTGCGGCATGAACTGGCCTCCGGATTTGGAGAATGTCAACCCCTATCTAAGGAGGGACGATGTTGTTGCCGCTCTCCACGTTAACGCGGCCAAGAGCACGGGATGGCAGGAATGCAACGGCATGGTGGGCCAGGCATTCACTGTCAAGAACTCAAAGCCTTCTGTCGAGTTGCTGCCCGATATTCTCAAGCAGGTGCCTATCCTCCTGTTCTCGGGCGCTGAAGACCTCATTTGCAACCACATCGGCACCGAAGACCTAATCAACAAGATGGAGTGGAACGGAGCCAAGGGATTCGAGCTATCCCCTGGTAACTGGGCCCCCCGTCGGGACTGGACCTTTGAGGGCGAGGCGGCAGGCTTCTGGCAGGAGGCCCGCAATCTCACATACGTCTTGTTTTACAACTCTTCCCACATGGTTCCCTTCGACTTGCCCCGCCAGAGCCGAGATATGTTGGACCGCTTCATGGCCGTCAACATTTCCCAAATCGGCGGCGAGCCCGCCGACAGCCGCATCGACGGCGAGAAGGGCCCCGTGACCTCAGTCGGAGGTGCCTCCAACAAGACCCAGGAAGCCCAGGACGACCAGGCGAAAAAGCTCGAGGAGGCCAAGTGGGCAGCCTACCAAAAGTCGGGCGAGGTGGTCCTCGTCATCGTCATCATCGCCGCCACCGCCTGGGGCTACTTCGTCTGGCGCGAGCGCCGCAAGGCCACGGCCTACCACGCACTCGCCGGGAACGACTCTTCTGGACAGCTGGGCGGCGTGCGGCGGAAGCCGGGCGACCTCGAGGCGGCCGCGTTTGACGAGAGCGAGCTGGGCGACCTGCACTCCGAAACGCCAACTACCGCCGAGCGGCCCAGGTATGCCGTGGGTGACGATGACAGCGATGACGAGAGCGACGACGACTCGGTCGCGGAGAGGAGTAAGAAGCCGTCGGGCTCGCGCTGAATCTAGACCCGTACAACTTTCCTTACAAGTCGGCATGGGATCCCTAACGTGTCCATGGTGTTGGGTAAACTACATGTCCGGATTTTTATAACCATACTTATCAGGGGGTTCTTATAAAACCCTCTTTGGCTAGCATCTCGGGAACAACCTTCAAGAGTCTGTCATGGGTAGAGCGGCGTCGGGAGTTTCTCTAAGTACTTTTTAACAATGCAACTCAAGTGTGATTTTTTTTTTCATTGCCATCTAAAATCGGCCAAGCTGCGCCAGGAACGCCGAATCTAAGATAAATCTAGAGCGCTCCATCCAAACGAAGATCCGATTTGCCCCCTTGACCGTGTGCGAGCGTGATGCGTAGCCCTCCGAGTCCTGTGTCGGGGAGGGGCTCGCCAAAGAATCCAATCCCTCCCAAGATATAAAAGTAGCAGAATATATATAACGCCTGCATTGCTGCGTATCCCCCGTGGTGTCATTACAAGAGTTGTCTCTCTTTGTTTTTTAACGTCATAATCACAACTGGATGTCGTTGTTGAGCAACCGGACCTCCTCGCCGGGCTTGAACGGCGGCAGGCCGATGTAGGGGCACCCGTCGCAGCGGAAGGCGTCGCCGAGGGAGCAGTTCCCGCAGGAGCCGACCTTGCCCTGGACGGTGAAGTCGACCTCGGCGAGGTCGTCGGTGGCGAGCTTGACGCTCTCGAGCTTCTGGACGGCGGCAAGCTTCTCGTCGGCCTGCTGGCGCTTGGCGGCGTCCTCGGCGGCGATGCGCTCGGCCAGGCCGCACGAGCAGTCCTTGCAGGCGCGGCGGCGCTTGCCGGGCTTGGGCTGGCACGCGAGGGCTGGAAGAGAAGGGGTCAGCGTGGGTTGGGGGGGAGGGGGGGGGTTCTCGAGAATGGGGGACATACGGATGTTGACGGGGCGCAGGAGGTCTTCCTCCGTCATGAGGTCGTCCTCGTCAATGAGGTCGTCGTCGTCGAGGTCGAGATCGTCGCTTAGGTCGATGAAGCCCACGCCAGCGGGAGCGGCAGGCTTTGGCTCGGGGGGGGAGGGCCTCTTCTTGTTAAAGTTCAGAGGAACCGAGCCGTCGGGCAAGATTGTCTGCTTCTTCTTGAAGTTGAGGGGCACCGATCCGTCGGGCAGGACAGTCTGCTTCTTCTTTCCGAAGCTGAGGGGGACGGAGCCGTCGCTCAGCACCGTCTGGTTCTTCTTCTTGCTTCCGAACTTCAGGGTCACGGCGCCGTCGCCGACGCCGTAGTCGGGCTTCTCGAAGCCGCCCTTAGAGGCGACCAGGCCAGCCAGGACGGCTTCCTTTGACAGTGTAGACTCCTCTAGGCTGTTTCCATCTTGGCCCTGCAGGCGGCCGCTGGGCTTGAGGGCCTCAGCCACAGGGCCCAGGACGGATCGGGTCATGAGGGCGAGGGACTCGCCCAGCATGGAGGAGGCATCGGCGAGGATGAGGACGCGGTCGTAGGTGGACGGGGGCAGGTTCACCAGGCCGGCGGAGAGGCGGTCGAGCATCTGGAGGTCGGTGACGGAGCGGTCATATTCGGAAACGACAGAGGAGAGGGCGTCGGAGTTGGAGGCGAGGGAGGGAGGCGCCAGAAGGAGAGTGCGCTTGGGTGGCGAGGGGGACGGGACCGACGAGACGAAGTCGTCGCTGAAGTCCATCATCAGGGTTGCGGGCGCCATTATCGAAGGGGGGGTTTCGCGTAGGGAATGGCAGAGAAGGAATGAAGGCCAGGGCAAGCAGGCTTTTGGAAAGGGAGGCGGCGCTGGATTTGTAGGAGTCCGGGAGGACTTTTCGCCCAAAAGATATGGATGGGATTGGTGTGAGCTGGATTAGTCAATGGCTTGCAAGTAGATCCGCAGTGTGTGCGGGCGTTGGTGAACTGTGCGTCTCGCATGCTCTCCTCGCGGGCTGGACCGTGCGAACTCAAGACTGGCAAGACGGTCTCGCAACGACGTCTTGGGTTGCGGGGTTCGTTTTTTTTCCTACTTTTCCTCGGAAGCGTATTTCCCAGGTGCGATGCGATATCGATAAGCATCCCCCCGGTTCCGACTGCGGAGGTGCGGAGACGAAGCATCAACCTTCATCGACCCTGCATCCGAAAGAGCAGGCTAAGGCACGATAACCACGATGGACCTCCATTGCTCTTGTTCGTCCGCCATCTAGGCATTCCACAGCTCGCCCAGAATGCGTCTGAGAGGAAATCGTGGCTTTTTTCGACTCCTCGGAAATGCTAAAAAACCGTGTCCAATGCGGCAATTTTCGCTTACCCAAGAGTCGTCTGCCAACCGTACGACTTGTTGCTCCTTTTTGCATCCCGAGTCCCTGAGCCCAGGCACAAGCACAAGGGACCCTGTCGGCGTGCCCTTCCTAGAGGACCGGCAAAAGGGATGTTCCCCAAGGGCACGTCCGGGCCAGGCGGTCCGTCCTATACCGCCTCTTCCGATTACGCTGACCTATCGCCTAATAAAATGACGGCTAGACTACCTAGTCAAGTCAGACGGCGCGGCCTCGCAAAGGATGGGGGATGGGGGGGATGGTGGATGGGGTGCGAAGTCGGACCAATCCCCGCCGCGACGATTTCCTCGGAGCGAATCTGCAGATGGCCCATAGGTTGGGCCCTCGTTGGGAGTTTGTAATCAGGAGCCAGCAAACAGCTCGCCTGAGTTCGCCTCGCCCCCCCCCCCCCCCCCCCCCCCCCCCCCCCCCCCCCNNAGTTCGCCTCGCCCCCCCCCCCCCTCTCATTCCCCGGCCCATCCTTGTTTCTGGTCTGTTTGTGACAACCGCTGATGCATGGCTTTCTCATTCGCTGCGGGAGAGAAGCGTCTTCCTGGACCTGGTGGACTCTTGTTCCTCATCCGTGACAGTGCAAGGCGTGACGCTGGTACGAACGGTTGCGTTGATACAGTGGGTCTGAAACATGCGTTTGCGTCTGATTGTTTCTCGTGGAGTGTCGCGGAATAGTCTATCCATGAAGTCTGACGTCGATCTTTAATGCCGTTATAGAGGAAAGGACTAGACCTCACTCTCGTCTACGACATCCGACTATCAGGTCCAGCTATTGAATCGCATGTTTAGTTTTTCGACAGTTATTGTAGTCTTTGATTTACAGTGATTCCACATAAGATTAATATCCGGGTGTTGTGAGGCCATCGCGGTCAAACCAGTGTGCGTCCTTTCGCGGAACTAGCTCATGTTTGACATAGAAACAGGCCTGCAAACTTGAGAATCCAGTGTCAAGCTCACTTTGCCAATTTTTTCACTAGAAAATGGATTCTTATCGTCTAGTATGGTCTCCTGCCAGATTCCCGATGGAATCTTGCATCCGCGGGGTTCAGTCACCCCACCACTCAGCAATGAACCATATGCATTAATCAATGATGCTTGCCATGGATGCTGAAGACGTTACTACAGGGCATGTTCTGGGTTAGATGGATGCTCGAGATTCACGACAGATATTTTCCTATTCTTCATGGTTAATCCCAGAGGGTGTTGAGTGACTGGTCACCAGGCCAATCTCCAAGGCTTCAAGCAATCCATCAATCAGTAATACATTGCCTGTCCGCAGGCAGAAGGTCTAACAGCTTTGCTACAGGTAGTATGCAGTACCTCTGGGATATCAAACTGCCAGTCCCTGTAGAGGAGCTCTCACATATACCCAACATGATAGGCTATAATCCTTGCGGCGTTCAGTCATCATCGGCCAACGACAGATGGATAATATCAATCAACCGCAGTCAGCCGCTGAAGAGAGATGCAGTGACCCTGAGTGGCTAATACAGGTGCCTGAGCCTTAGTAATCCGGTCTATCAACCTCTGCGGTGGCTCGCTTCTCCCGTGACCCTCCTCTCCCCCTCCTTCCTTCCTCGTGCTTCTTCCTTCCTCCACCGACCAAAACACCTTCCCTCCGCACTCGCGTTCTTTCTGCCCACCTCACGCGGAGAACTCGTCGCCTGAGGCATAGGGTGATTTATCACAACAGATTGAAAGCTTCAGCTGTCTCTCTTCTATCTTCTCTTCCCGCGCGTTCGTTCCTACGCCGAGTTCCTTCTCACCTGTTCACCTCGACTTCACTGTTACGCGTCTCACATTTGACGCACATTCAGGTGTGTGCATCTCCTTTTTGCTATTCTTTCCTTCTCCCATCACCTACCCAGTCCTCTTTCTTTGAAAACATTTCCCAGTTTCACCCGAGGAGGCCCTCCCTTTTCATTCACGCTTCGCTTGCCCTAACCCCCCCTCCTCTCGCCGTGTTGTTTTTGTTTACCTAAGGTACTCGGACTACGCTCTCACCCCCATCGTTTCTCTTCGCATTCTTCTATCCCTGTTTCTTTTCCATTCCCTGCTTCCAGTCTGCGTTGACTAGGCCCCAGTCTGTCTCGATCCTCACGCCGTCGCCCAGTCTTTGATCCCAACTCCCTCACTCCTGCCAGTCTTTCGCTGCTTCTAACAAGACCAAACAGAAATCAAACTCAGCATTCACCAAATATCCACGATGACTGATTAGGAAACGTCTGGTGGCGGTGTTGGTGTTGATACCTGGGGCACTGGAGGAGTCGCCGAGCCCACCTGGAACGATGGCGGCGGTTCGACTTCCAACGGTCACGGTGCCAAGGATGCCGCCGCTTTCGAATCGGGTGGTGGTGACTTTGGCAATGACCAGAATGGATTTACTGATGGAGAGTAAGTCTCCCCAGCTGCAGATCAAAAAGCAATGACATACTAACGCCAGCGGCAGCGGTTTCGATCGGGAGAAGGGCCCTGGAGATGACAAGTGCTTCGGCTGCGGTGAAACTGGGTATGTTTATCCAGTCCTTACGTCTAACTCCTCTAATTGTTTGCAGCCATCGCCGTGCCGATTGCCCCAACCCTCAGGAGATGGCCTGCCGTTACTGCAAGCAGCCGGGCCACATGGTCAAGGACTGCCCTGACCGTCCTCCTATGCTTTGTGAGAACTGCGGCGAGGAAGGTTTGTATTCGGGACACATTGGGTGATCAGCGCTGACTTCCAAAGGCCATATGCGAAAGAACTGCGAGAACGCTCGCAAGATTAACCGTGATGACATTGCCACTGTCACTCCCGAAGTTGCGTGGGAGAAGCTGAAGAAGGCTGCTGCCGAGCGGGACGTCGATGATGCCAAAGAAGCTGTTCAGGAGTACGTCAAGGCTCTTGACGGCAATGTCACGTACCGTGACTTGCAGCAGGCGCTTATCGACCAGGACATCGGCCTTTGGCTGATCGGGACCGAGAAGCCTCTCATCCCCATCTTCACCAACATGGACCTCCAAGGCAACATGGGAAAGAAGTACACGATCTCGTACCGGTTCTCCGAGAAGGCTGATCGCCCTCGCGAGCTTGAGGGATGGCCTCAGGATCGAGATGAAATCCTATCCCGACTTGACGATGCCGGTGTCGTTGTCGACAAGGGCATCCCACTTTGCCTCAACTGCAAGGAACTCGGACACACTTCCAAGTATTGCGCCCAGGAGAAGTCTGAGCGAGCCGATGCTCCCAAGATCTCTTGCTACAACTGTGGCGCCGATGGCCATCGTGTCAGAGACTGTGAGTCAGCCAGACACTGGTCAATTGCTTCGCTAACTAAACAGGCCCCGAGCCTCGCGTGGACAAGTTTGCGTGCAAGAATTGCGGGTAAGGCCTACACTTCAACCAAATACCATTCCATTTCTTGCTGACCGGGCTTTAGGAAATCGGGTCACAAGGTCGCTGAGTGTGAGGAGCCGCCCAACCCTGAGAACGTTGAATGCCGAAAGTGCAATGAGAGTATGATCCCCCGCTCCGAGTCGCTGCCAACAGAGCTAATAACACAATAGAGGGCCATTTCGCCAAGGACTGCCCTCAGGGCGGTGGTCGAGCCTGTCGCAACTGCGGTTCGGAAGGCCACATGGCCAAGGAGTGTGACCAGCCTCGCAACATGGAGGCTGTGACTTGCCGAAACTGCGAGAAGACGGGCCATTTCAGCCGCGACTGCCCTGAGCCAAAGGATTGTTGGTCGCCGAAGCATACGTACTTGATTGTGAAGCTAACGTCCTGCAGGGAGCAAGGTCCAGTGCACCAACTGTCAGGAATTCGGACACACCAAGGTCAGATGCAAGATGCCTCCCACCGATGCCGACAACTTTGGCGATGGCGGCTTCGAAGCTTCCGCTGGTGGTGGCTTTGACACTGGCGGTACCAATGGTGGTGCCGATGGCGGTGCCGGCGACGAGTGGAATGCCGGTGGTGACGGCCAAGGTGGCGCCAGCAGCTACAACGCTGACGGTTGGTAAACGATTCGTCTCTGCCATCTGTAACGCCTTCCATGGGGGTTCACGTCGACGTTTGAGGAATGATCTTGAATCAGATCCTGAAATCTCGAGGCTATCGGAATCGGAGTGTCCCAGGGCACTAGACAAGACGAGTTGCGTGGAAAGTTGAAGGAAAAATCGATGAAGGTGATGAAGGATCTCAGGTAGGGAAATCACTGGAACCATGATGGTCCTCATGTTTGTTACTTTGATAGATCTCAATGGGAAACCTGTCAGTCACGCTCAGAGCTTGGCAGTCCAAAGTACAGTCCAGTTGTGTAACACGCCATTGGTCGGAGAAGCAGCCGAGGCGCGATCAAGATGCCCCTCGACACCCCGCAACCTGTCAGCCGAGGGTCCGCGGCTTGTGAAATGTGGTAAGCGTGCGCCCTTGGACAAGGATTGCGAGGACATGTAAGATCATCATCCGTTGCCGTCAGTTTTCTCAGTTGATGCCTGCTTCTTACACTTGAGATCAAAGATCAAAGATCAAAGATACAATGGCAAACCCTCCCGTCATCTTATACCACTACGCCTACTCACCCTATGCCAGGCGGGTGGTTTGGTATTTGACCCTCCGGGGCATCCCCTACACCCAATGTGTAAGTCTCCGCTACGATGGAATCGAGTCAAGTCTAATAGCGCTATCATGTCAGATCCAACCGGCCATGATGCCTCGACCGGACATCTCACGTCTGGGCATCGCCCATCGTCGAATCCCGATCCTGGCCATCGGCCGAGACGTTTACCTGGACACAAGGCTGCAGCTGCCCAAGCTCGAGGCTCTGTTCCCGGAACTTCCGCGCCTGGGCGCCACCGACCCGGACCACGTCGCCCTCGAGCGGCTCCTGTCGTCCTTTACCAACGATGCGGGGCTCTTCGCCGCGGCCGTGCAGCTGCTCCCGACCGACCTGCCGTTCCTCCGGGACCCGGCCTACTTCCGCGACCGGGGCGACTTTGTCGGCCGCGAGCTGAGCGCCGAGGGCATGCTCCGGGCGAGGCCCGAGGCCCTGGGGGCGTTTGGGCGCGCCATGGAGCTGCTCGAGGCGACACTGCTCGCCGACGGGCGCGACTGGGTGCTCGGGACGGACCGGCCGAGCCTCGCCGACATCGAGGCCGTCTGGCCGCTGCACTGGCTGACGGGCATCCCGGGCGCCCTGCCGGAGGAGCGCTTCTCGGCGACGACGTTCCCGCGCGTGTACGCGTGGATCGGGCGCTTCCAGGCGGCCGTGTCGGCGGCGAAGAAGAAGCAGAAGGGCGCGGGCCAGCCGGCGAGCGTCTTGGGCGACGAGGCGGCGAGGCGGATCGCGGCGGCGGGGTCCGGCGAGGCGGACGGGGCGGCGGTGGACGCGGTGGACGGGGCGGACGCGGTGGTGGTCGCGCAGGGGCTGCGGCGCGGGGACCGGGTGAGGGTGTGGCCGACGGACACGGGGTCGTCGGGGAGGGACGTCGGGGTGCTGGTTGGCATGGACGCGGGCGAGGTGGTGTTTGAGACGGGGGCGGGGGTGCGCGTTCACGCGCCGCGGCACGGGTTTAGGGTCGTGAAGCTGGATTCGGGGGCGAAGCTGTAGTGGTGAGTTGTTTTGGCGGGATACTCCGGGTCATTGCGCGGTGGCTGGGGTTGTCTGGGAGGCCGCATCTGTTATGACTCGTCTACTGCCATGCTGAGACTCGGTGTTGGGATACATCGAGGCCTGTGAACATTAGGTTGGAGGTTGGGGGCAAGGACCGCATCACGAAAAGTGTCTAATGGGCTCATCCTCCACCATGTCGGGGGGATTGCGTGTCCCTCGGTCCGGGAGACGGCGCATGCCATCAACGAGACAACATTCACTCCACGACTCATTAGTTTACCCCCGAAATTCACACAAAATCTGGTCAAAGAACCCCTCGTGTAGGGTAGCCGCGATCAGGCCTCGGACCAGGCATGGCGTTGACATCATCATGTCCCGAGCAAAAAAAAAAAAAAACTGCAAGGGGATAGCTCCAAGCCCACGGTTTCGGACCTGGAGGGGTGGGCGGCCAAGGCGCATTCTTGGCGGCGTACGAACCAGCCTTGCACGAAGTGATTGACAGGAGAACGCGAGATCCGGCCTGGACGCAATCTCGTGGCATTGAAGCCTCCAAGGGAAGCGACATTAAGGCATGTTTCGTGGCTTGCGGTCGCGTACCTAGCTAAAAATTTCCACGAGAGCTCAGCTTCTAGGACCAGGGATGCGGGAAGTTCGTGAGTCTATCGATCGTTGGCATCATCGATTCATCGGGCAGTCGCCGTCTTATCGCGACCTCCCCGTGATTTCGCGTTTTGGAGTCGGAGAAAAGATCCGGCGTCCGCAAAAGGGAGGCATACAGTACCGGCAATCTTGGGCTTGGTGGTGGGTGTGCGGAAGCCATTTCGTCGACGCTTTGGTGGACTGGCTCGGCACTGCACCTCGAGGTTGGAATGTACGAGCATGCTTGCACATGTTCGTATTGATTGCAAACTTAATCAACGCGGCTTGGATTTGAGGCTGTGCCCCCCGAGTTCCTCGACGTCCAGTCTTCAGACAATCGCTGCTGAAGAATCAATTGTCCAGCACGTTGCGACGACGTGGGAAAAACGCATCGACTGACTTGCGTCATAATTTGTCGACGGCGGGTCTGTTTGGTGGGGTTTCTGAATGACGAGTCTTCTCTCTTCTCTCCGTCGTGAAAAAAAAAGGGCGATTTTTCTCAAATTTCCCCTGGAGCTCGCGTTGCGCTAGACGCTAATGGACCAACCGGCGCAAACGGGGTACCGGGCGAAGCTGCCATCTCATCCTCCCTCATCAGAGACAGACGCGAGGGCTGTTATTTGGGAAACGGAGGGGGAACGTCGCACAGCTTGCACGGGACCGTAGAATTGCCGGGGGAGGGGAACATTCCTTGAGCTGGCCAAGGATGCACTCCTTCTCTCAAACGTTGCATGCCGCTGCGTACTGTGCAAAGTCCGATTGTGAGCTGACGTCATGGCCTGGTCATATTGCGCTGTGGTTGGAGCCTTTCATCCAAGTACCGGCACAGTGTTGTAATGGACCTGTGCGAACTGAAAAAATACGCACTGTACGTAATACTCGGCGGCCACCGTTTGGCGACAGCGAGATGAACTGCTTTTTGGTTCTAGGTTTGATGGCTTTCTCAGCCCGGCTCCTGAATAGAGAGCAATCGGCTCGGGCTCTTGCGGATGGATAAGTGGTTGCATTGACCGCGTTGAGGAAACTTCCCTCTTTTTTAGGGCGCGATCGCGATGCGCCGCGACGGAGGTTGAAATAAAACCGACCATGGCTGCACACTGTGAGCGATGCGTTGTACGAATAGAAGCACTCGAATAAGCTCCTCTCCAAGCACACGCAATAACACACGCGATCTCCCGTAACCAGGTCGGGGAATAGCCAAATTGGGCGAAACCAGTCGAGGATGCGATAAGGTCCGGGGGTCAGGTTAGTGCATCGCAGCGTGTGCGATTTGTAGAATCTGCGTCCACGACACAGTGGCCAGCGTTGGAAACGGATTGACAGGCAACACAAGGTTTGTTTGCCACTAGCAAGGGGATGAGGAATAGCTCGGTTGTGAAGAAAACATCGAGGAGCACCAGAAGACGCCCAGAGCGAGTCTCCCAAATCTCGAGAAGTCGAGGGCAATGAGCACGTGTCAAGGTAAGTCGGTGAAGTCAGGGGGGATCCTCGAGGCGTGACATCGGCCGCAGATAGGGCCAAGCGGGCAGCATGTGCTTCGGAGGGAGGAAAGGGGGAGGTTTGTTGTGAAATCTGGACGCGTTTGATGGGTACACCTCCATCCATACTGTACCGAGCTTGGGTAGCACGTACAGTGCTTCGTCGGTACCTCCCTAAAAGGCAACCAAGGGGGTATAAACGCTCCATATGGGCAAGTACATACCTGGCCAGGGAGGTTCCGGGAGGAAATGGGCCGAAAGGGTGCAATTTTCTGTGAGTTGTGTGTGATGGGGAGAGGTGCGTTCCGTCGAGTTGAAGCGGGAATAGAATTCAGCCTCCAAAGATAGGTTCCAATATCAGGTGGGCGGAAGTGTCGGGTTTCCATTTCCTGCATGGCTCCGTTCTTTGCGGACCATTTCTGAAACGGACGAAGAGAAGAGGCTGATATGTAGATATTATTGCGGGCAACGGTCGAAGAGAATGGGCAGTTTGGGAGGTCGCGCCTCCTTGACGGCTCTGCGTCATCACGACGTGGGCTGGCCATTGAGGGAATGACGGTCATGGGCGCCTCGGGCCCACTCGCTTGCATCCTTGTGTGTTTCTCTTTCTTCTGGGAGGTTGCTTGTTCATGGAGTGTGGAGAAAGGGAAAAAAAATCGAAGCCCCCCGGCTTCCAGGTATCCAGACAGTGTGAAGATGCGACGCCCGTTTCCCTGTCCTCCACTGTCCTGCACTCACTCAAATCTCTTCGTGTCCGCAGGTGTGACGCCACCGAGGGGAAAGACGGATGGATCCTGGCCCAGAAATAATAAGGCTGCAGCCAACCACGCGAGAGAAGTTGAGTGCATTCCCCACTTCTACAATTGGGAAGTTCTGCAGCGAGCTTTGTCTTTGCACTGTGAATTCGGCTCCGAAGGGCGCCGACCTGAAGACGCTCAGAGCTGGATGTCACCAAGCCGTATGGGAAAGGTGCAAGGTTGGAGCTTCTCTCGGCCTTTGGGACGTGTCTGTTAATCCCAACTCGACTCTTGTAGCTACCCAGACCACTCGGTCGAAGTAAGCTGAAGCTTTCACACACACAGACACACACACACACACACACACGGGTGCGCACATAGACGCACACACACGGCGCATGGCTCAAACCGCGAAGCGATGCTCTCATTCGTCGCTCGAGTGATCGTCAAGGTTTGGGTTGGGTGAAATCAGACGATGGCATCGAGAGGCACAGTGCGAACCCACCGGGGGTCGACAAAGGAAGGCAGGTGGCGTTTTGTCAGCGAAGGCACCCCGGCCCTTCCCTGTCTCTGCTGGTTGGCCACTGGCACACAAGAGTCAAGACCTTCCAGGAGCCCGGCGCCCGCCTTCTTTTTTTTCTTGCGCCCTTCGTTTTCTGCTGCTTCACAACGTCATCTCTGACGTCTTCTCCAACCTGATCCTTTCACAATCCATCTCCGTCAACGCAATCCACCAAGGCCGCCCGTCTTCGTTCTGCGACGTCTCGACGCAATCGTCGTCTCTCCCGCGAGCGCACTCCACTGTGATACCGTTGGCTCATTCGAACACTTTTTTGTCTTTACTATTATCATTTATTTCTTCCGCTCCGAGTGTCGCTGCCGCTGCATAGCGCACCGCAGCGCTCAGTCCAGTTCGTCGCCCAACCGTCGTCCTTTCTTCGCCGTTGCGCGGTGCTTGGCCCCCGGTAATTAGTAGGGGCTGCGCTCTATCGCCTCTGACCTCATTTGGCTTTTTTGTCTTCCTCCATCTACATTCTGCCCTCCCGCCCCCCCACACCCAGCCAACCTTGAACAACCTTGCCGCCCCAGCTATAATACATCATCGTCATCATGGGGACTTCAACAGCAGGTGCAGGTCAGTCGAAGTCCCCAACGAAGTCTCGCAGTTCTCCTTCTCGACCTGGTGAGGCTCCCTTTCCCCATCCCTCCTCTCCCAATCCCTCTCTGGCGACTGCGCCATGACGCATCAAAACCTTCCTACCTCCCTTACCACCGTCCCGGCGTCCACCGCTCCTGCACTACGGTCTTCCGTCCTTTCCCTGTTCCTAGCTGTTCGTCCTAATCGCATACCATCGTCGTCATTCTATCCGTCTTTATTGACAATCATACTCACATATCATCATTCACAGATACTTCCACCGACGTGAAGATCGAACCCCCCGCGAAGCCAGAGGTCGCGTCGTCCAATGCCGAAACCGCAAAACCTCTCGCACCTCCACCTCGACCCGGTCAACAACAAGGTACAAACACTCCCGATTACTTCTCGGCCACCGTCAGCGGATCTCTCAGCCTGGAGCCCAATCCCTTCGAGCAGTCCTTTGGGGGAGCCCCAGAGACTCCGGGAGGCACAAAGCTGCCTTCGGTAGCTGCCCTGACGTCGCCGTCGTCGCTTCTTCCCGGCCCCAACGCGACTCCATTCAACTGGGGCGGAGGCTCCCTTAGGACTGGACCTCTTAGTCCTGCAATGCTCTCGGGACCTGCCAATGATTACTTTGGGGACACGCACCATCTTCGCGGCGGCTTCCCAACACCCAACGAGTCCTCTCTTAGGACAGGCTTGACTCCGGGTGGGAGCGGTTCTATGTTCCCGGCTCCCAGCCCCAACTCTCAGGCTCTGTTTGCCCAACTCGCCAGTGGCGGGGCGACTCCAAGCACTCTTGATTTCCATCGTACTGCCGTGAGCGCCGCGGCCAAACGTGACCAGGCCAACGGCACATCCCGACCGCCGGGACAGTCACAACCTCCCCCCCCTCCTTCAGTTACATCTCAACCTCAAGAAATGTCGAACGGCACCGTGGTTGTCAAATCCGAGGCCAAACCCGCATCGGGTCCCTTCGACCCTCACGATAACGACGCAGCAAACGGTCTGTTCATGCTGGCTCAGGGCAGAAATGGGGCACAGTCCACGAATCAATTTGCCGTGACAGGTGCGACGACTCACGCGCATCCGGCCCCCGTTGTTCCTCAGAATATGGACACCTCTCCACGAATTTCCAACGCCAACGGAGTTTCTGGCAGTTCTGCTCGTGGAGCAAGCGAAGGTAGCATGGTGTCTGAGGAAAGCGAGCAAGCCACCCGTCCTAATACACGCGGTAAAGGAAAGAAGAATCCTCCCGCGACGAACGGTCGACGAAAAGCCGACGATGCCCCCCCGAAGGCACCCCCAAGTAAGAAAGCCAAGGCGGTTAGCGCGCCTTCTGACGAGAACATGGATTTCTCCGACGACGATATGAACATGAAGGACGACATGGGGCCCAAAGGCAAGATGACGGACGAAGAGAAGCGGAAAAACTTCCTCGAACGAAACAGGTATGCAACACGCTCGTCGCTCATACGGTGGTCGGTAGCTAACGTCTTACAGGGTGGCTGCGCTCAAGTGTCGTCAGCGAAAGAAGCAATGGCTGGCGAATTTGCAAAGCAAGGTCGAGCTCTTCAGTACGGAAAATGATGCTCTCACGGCGCAAATCACACAGCTGAGAGAGGAAGTGGTCAACCTGAAGACGCTCCTCCTCGCACACAAGGACTGCCCAGTCACACAGCAACAGGGTCTTCACAATGGGTATATGTCACAAGTTGTGGAGCCCTTCAATCCTCAAATGAACCCATATAACATGGCTGCTGTGGGCGGCATGCCCAACCAGACGGTGATGGCCGGTCAGGGTGTTCAGCGACGCTTCTCATAGGGGGCCCCGAACTGGCCTGAACCCTCACGAAGGCTGGCGTCACCGATCAACGACGATAAATTGAGCTAATGATGATATATACAAAGTGTTGGGGGGTGCTTTGGCAGTGTTTTTATAATCCTTACCTTTTCGCCCATGTACAACAATTTGCGACGAGTGGAACATCCGGACGGGGATCGGTGTCTGGTGTTCGCGGTTAGCAGTGTGAGCCGTCTGTGGTTCTCTGCTGGATTCTTTTAGGGAAACGCGTCTTCAAGAGATGACCGGTCTCTCAACGGGACTTTCAGGCCCCGAAATTTCACTTGTACGTATGTTTGTGGCAAGGCACACGGGACGCACATCAAAAGGTGTTGGCCAGGCGAGAATATCTTTGCCCGGAGGCGTTTGGGAAATCGGAACTAAGGAGACGGTACTTCTGGTGTTGCTGGGGATTGATTGGTTTTCGGATAGCTGTAGGTAACAAAAGCTGCGCGGGATGGTGATGATTAGTTGCGAGTCAGCAATACGAAAATAACACTGCTTTGCCCCTTGCGAGAGAGAATACATATTCGTAGGCCGAATGGGTGTGCCTGCGAAATGTTGTGATGTTTTGGGCGCTGCCAGAGCTGGCCGAGTGGGGCATAGTGGACAGCCCGAATAGGCCTAGCGCGAGCGAGCAATTCATCCCTCATGTAAACAAGGTGATGCGCCTCAACCATCACAACCTCGTCGCGACCCGCAAACCACCATCGTTACCCGGAGCACGGCCGAGCCATCGCGAATTGACCTGGAAATCCCGTTGTGCGCCCTGAGACTCGTTCCTTTGCCGCTGCCGCTGCCGCACCGCCGTCACCACGCGACGCGCCCCTCCCGCCAGGCCGCCCACGCCAGCAGCCTTGCTCCAGGACCCCGACCTTTGACTGCCGGAGTCCCGTCTTCGCCTCACCTCAACACCACAACCCAGGAGTCCATGCGGTCTCGAATGCGCCACCCATGACGACTCTGGTGACGACTCGCCGCCCGCTGCAGATTCTTAGCATGAGCAACCAGGCGGAGCGACGGACGAGCAAGCGTCTCGCCGGTACGTTGCACGAACAGGACGCGACGAGCACGTCGGGCGCTAACCACCCAAAACCAGCCGCCGCCGATTACGAACGAGACGATGATTTTCAGTTTGTGAGGAAGTCCAAGAGGGCGAAGACGGAGAAGACGGACAAGCAACCGGAAAAAGCGACGCCCCCGCCAGAACCACCAAAGAAGTCGGGGCGGGGAAGGAGGGCAAAGGCACGCGTTGTCAAAGATGCAATACCCGAAGAGGAGGCCGTGAAGGAGACGGCAGCGACGGTGCCCGCGACGGAACCGACAACGACGAAGACGACGAGGAAATCGGCGAGACGGAAACCGAGCGTCGACGCGTCAAACGAGGAGCCGCCGCTCAAGGTTCCCAAGAGAGCGACCCGGAAGAGCGCGCGGACATTGGGGGAGAAGCCGGCAGACGAGCCACCACCACAGACAAATGGCGTATCGTCGCAGAAACCGAGTCAAAAGCGCGCCCGCAATGGAGAAGCACCGAAGCGTCCTGTGCCGAACGCGCCCAACTGGGACGAGTCGCCGCCGCCGCGCGCCGAGCCCTCCATAATCGCGCTCCCGATGAGTGATACGCCGGTAATCAATCGAAACAAGGAGATGCGCAAGAAGAACAAAGGCGGCCGGCGGAGCAGCTTGGGGATGCGGGGGAGACGAGCGAGTTCACTCATCGACAGCGGGCAGTCGGCGATTCCGCACCGCGAGGTCAACACGGCGGATTTCTTCAAGCACATCGAGGCCTCGCAGCTGGAGCCGCGGAGAATGAAGCAACTGTTGACGTGGTGCGGCGAGCGTTCTCTATCGGACAAGCCTCCCCACGGGACGGCGAATGCTAATGCCATACTCGGCGGTAAGATATGCTGAAACTCCCTGATGGATGCATCGTGGAAGCTAACTCTTGTCCAGCCCGCGCAATTCAAGACCAGTTACTCAAGGATTTTGGGAATCGGTCAGAGTTCTCGGATTGGTTCAGTAGGGACGACGAGGCCGTACCCAAGACGCCCGTCGTCCTACAGCCCAATCCCCGAAATATCGAGCTCGACGACAAGTTGGCACAGTTGGAGATCAACATTAAGAGGTCAGCAAACTCGACTGGTCGCGCAGAAGCTCTGTACTGACTCGACGATAGGTTACAAGACGAGAAGAAGGCATGGCAAGCAATACGGAAACCGCCGCCCGAGCAACCGCCTCTCTTCGAAGAGAATGAACCTCTACAGATTGTATTACCGGATTTCGACCTCCTGGACCCCGAGGAGGGGGCGATTAGAGGCTTCCTGGCGGACGAGAAGTCATCCTTCGAAGCGGTCCGATCAAGAACGGAGTCGCGGTTACGCAAGATCCAGTCGTCGCTCGAGTTCCAGGTCGACCAGCTCTCGGACAACGTCCACAAGCTCCAGCAACGCGTCCAGGTGGCCGGGAAAGAGGCGGACAGGGTCCTGGGCTCCAGCGCGCTCCGGCTCCGGCAGCGCGAGGAGCGCGAGAGGGCCAACGCGGGGACAAAGGAGATGCCCGTCATGGAGGTGCTCAGGAGTCTGGGCAGTATCCTGCCTGAGGGCGGCGGGTGAGGGAGGGAGATACGGACTCGAAAAAAAAAAAAAAAAAAAACTAACAAAAAATCAAGCAAATATCAAGTTCATGGTTGACTCTAGACGGACTACGAAATTGACGACGAGACGAGTTCCTTCTTCTTTTCTCTCTTTTTCTCTCTCCAGGCTTGGGGCATGGGAGGCTTTCTTTCTTTTTTTCTTTTTCTTCGCCGTTTCTTCCTATTTTGTTTCTCAGTCCTTCTTTCGGAGTTGGAGTTGGCATCCTGCGGAGTTTCTAATGAGGAAAAACAAGCGCACATGGCACACACACACACAGGAGAGGAAAGGGAAGGCTTTTTCTTTTTTGGTTTGGGAGGTGTTTCATCTTCTTCCGTTTTTAAGGAAGGGCGGGATGGACTAAAGGGAGGAGGGAGGGCAATGAGCGGGATCACCATCATGTTCCCTTTCCTTTGTCGTGTTCTTTTCGTTTTGGTTCTCTCTATATATGCATCTTACAAGAATACCACCCACCTGTCATAGCACCCATCCATCCATCTCTTGTCGTCGTTTTGGCAACTGGGATATGAAAAAAAGACCTTGTACAAACCCCCCCATGTTGCCGTTTATATGAAGGCGTGTGCTTTTCCCTATTTCCTATCCGTACATCATTTTCACATTCCCCCATTTGCTTTCGCAGTCGTTCCCTCGCCCCCCCCCCCTTACCGAATCTCCAGATCAGGCATAAACTTCATCCCCGTGCCCTCGGCGCCATTCACGCTCCGGCTCCGCACGTGGTCGCGCAGCATGCGCAAGATGTCGCTGTCCCTCCAGCGCGCCGGCACGGGGCGGTGCGCGGGGCGGAAGTTGCCGACCGTCTGCGCCCACTCGCCCTTTGGCGGGTGTCGGGTGACCTCGTCGGCGGCCGGGGGGGTCGGCTCGTTGGCCGGGTTGGTGGACGAGAGTTCCTCCTTCTGCGTGGCCCAGTAGTAAATGTCCCAGTCGTTCTCGTCGAGGAGGAGGTCGTACTGGTCGAGCAGGGCGGGGGGCAGGGACGAGAGGTGCTTGGAGGCAAAGGTGGAGAGGAGGAGGTCTGATTCGAGGGTGCCGCGCTTACGAGACTGGTCTGGTTTTGTGTCAGGGCTTGTCAACAAGGGAGACAAGAACATGGAGGGGGGGGCGGGGGGGGGGGGGGACGTAANNAGGGGGGGGGGGGGGGGGGGGGGGGGGGGGGGGGACGTACAGACGAGACGGGCTCGCTTCGTGGCGTCGTCCTCGCCGACCCGTCGCAGCGGCTCAATCTTGAACTTTGCGCCCTGCAGCTCTCCGACGCCCAGCTCGGCGGCCTGGGCGGCGTCGTCGCCGTCGCGGGCGGTGAGGCGAGGGGCGGCTGCTGAGAGCGAGCGGACGGGGACGAGGACGGGGAGGCGGCGAGCGGCGGCGGCGGCGGCGGCAGCAGGTCTTCGGAAGGCGCGAGAGGCGAGCGAGGCCATGGCTGCGGTTTGTGGAATTGGCTGTGGAATTGGAGGGAGTCTGTTCGGGGTGGGAGCGGCAAGGCGGGCAACTGCGCGGAGCAATGTGCAATTGGGTCGGGAACGATGCGTTGAAAGGCAGGCAAGGCAAGGCCAAGGTCGTGGTTGAGAAATCCGGGGCACCCAGAGCCGAGGCCGAAGATTTGGATGGATTGCTAATGTTCAGAAATCCTGGCCATCGGGTGGGTCCGGGGTTGGGAGCGGCGGCCCGCCACAGGATCATAGAATAATACATCTTTTACCAGACATCAGTCGTCTTTTCATCTCATGTCGTTTTTCCTTGGTTGGTAACCTGGTATCACCACCCTCTATGCCACCATTCCATGTGCTTCAAACGTGCCTCCATCCATGCGCTTCAAATATGCTCTCCCCTCCTCACCCTCGGATCTAACTTGTACGTCTCCTCGTCTACCACTTCTCATCTTCACTGCTCATCTTCCGCCGTCTCTATTCCCGAATGGGCAGCTCCGTGGTCTCGGCCTTCTTTTCTTCCTTCTTCTTGGGCTCCTCCTTGACCGGGTTCTGGTTGCCCTTCCACTCCAGCTTGCGGGGCTTCATGAAGGACTCGAGCACCTCGTCCGTCACGAGCTTGCGCGCGTCCTGGAACTCCTGCACAAAGGGCTGCAGCGCGTCAATCGCCATCTTCTTGAGCTCTCCCGTCAGCAGCTCGCCGCTCTTGTAGTCGTTGTAGATCTTCTCCAGCTTCTCGTCGTCGTCCTCAAAGTACGTGAGGTAGATGTACGACACGTCCACGTCGGGGTTGCCTCCCAGTCTGCGGTGCTCCTCCACGTTGACCTGACCGCCGCTAAAGGCAAACTTGTTGATCTTCTTCTGTTGGACGACACCGTATTAGCGCCATCCCATCAACCGGAATCTCACGTAAGCTCCGTCTTGCGAGTACGTACCTTGACCTGGTTGGGAGTATCCGTCATGAAGATGGCCGAGTTGGGGTTCGACGACGACATCTTTCCGCCAGGACCTTGCAGGGCGGTGAGGAACTTGGAGTGAATCAGGGCCGGCTTCGGCGAGGGGTAGCGCATGCGGTGGGCGTTGTCTCGAAGAAGTCGGAAGTACGGGTCCTGGTCGATGCCCATGGGGATCAGGCAGGGGATTTTGGCAATGGCCTTGGTTCGCACCGCCGCCGGCGTGTCTGCCCAGATCTCGGGGTACGACGTCGCAAAGGCGGCCACGCACTGGACCGAGGGGAAAAAGATTTGGCCAACATTGGAGCTACGGCATGCGTTAACCACCGGGCGATGCCGTTGAGGAGCCAGATGTGCTTACCTCTCGTTGAAGCCGAAAGCACCGCGGACCTGGTTAAAGGTGACGAGCTTGGAAAACTCCCAGGCGTTCATGAGGAAGTGGTTGCTCAAGTACTTCAAGTCGCTGTACAAGAACGTCTTCTTCACGTCAAAGCCCAGGGCGATGATGTCCCGCGCATTCTCCATGGCGTAGTGCAGCGTGTCCTCAAACGTCAGCGCCGGCTTGAACAGGGCCTTCTCGTCGTCCGTCAGCATGAAGACCAGGGGCACGTCGAAGACGTCCTGCAGCCACTTTGTGAACTTGAGGGGGATCGTGTGGCCCAGGTGCAGGCTGCCGGTGCTGGGCCCGCGGCCCGTGTACAGGAAGAAGGGCTCGCCGCGCTCGTACCGCGTCAGGATCTTGTCGAAGTCGCGGTGGCTGAAGAAGAGGCCGCGCCGGAGCCAGCGGTGAGGCTTGTGGCCCGTCACCTTCTCGAAGCGCTCGAGGAGGGCGTGGTCGATCTTGGACGTCTTCCATTTCCTTTGAAGCGTCAGCGATCCGGCCCGGTACGATTTTTGAAGGGGGGGGGGCGCATACTCGCAGATGGCGTCGTAGTTGATGGCGACAATCTCACCGTTCTCGTCCTGGCCGCCCTCGACGGACCAAGGGTTAATGTCCTGCTCCTGGGCAGCCGGCTTAGGGGTTTCCGCCATGATTTCCGTCTAAATGGTTGTGATGCGTTTTGACAAGCTGGTGTAGACTGAAGTTGTCTAGTTCGATCGCGGGGTTCTTGGTGTGGAGGGGCACTCAGAGTCACTCTTGCCTTTAGATGAGTCGAACTATGCTTATCGATTCCACCAATTGTATCAGCGATACGGGTTACATAAGCGAGGTCAAGCCACTTTCTATCCTCAATCAGCCACGTCAATACGCACGCGCCACTTGCGAGACTCCTGATGATGGTGGTAAAGGAGGGAGTCGCGTGCTTCAATTGAGTCGCCAAAACATGGAGGAATTCGATATAAACTGGCTTGGAGCGTCAATTTGTAGTTCCTCCGTATGCATTAAGCAACATCTCGCCATCGCCTTCTGTTGCGTTCGAATCATTGATATGCAAGTAGCCACCCGTCTACATCAAGACCAGAGCAACAAGCTTGAGGAACAATAGGCGTATTATGTAGCATTTTTCGTGACTTTTGTTACACTCCAGCTCGTCAAGGCATCTCGGTATAATCACAGGCTCTGCCCTGTTTCCCTATCCCGATCATGTACATGCAACGGATTTCCAACGCCAGTAGCCTGGAGAGCACTCCCACAATTAGACCCAGCAGGACCGACCCCCGGCAGTCAAATGCTGCCTTTTCAAGTCCCTTTGCGCAAAAAAAAAAAAATTATACAATCGCATCCTCCGCCCGAGTAGTGCCTCATTGACGCGGAATGAAGGTTTCAACGTCGTCTAGTGGAGATAGGATACACGCTTCGTAAATCAAAAGGGCCCTCCTCTTCGTCTAGATCAAGTGCTTCGATCGGAAGTAGGCCCGGAGGTACATGATCTGCCAGCCCCAGAGGCCAACCAGCAGCCAGGTGGTGGCGATGCCGAACCACTTGACGCGGTTGTTGGTGCTCTCGTTGGTGTCTCGCAGCTTCTGCTCTCGGGCGCGGAGGTATTCCATCTCGGACACGATCTCGGCGGTGACCTCCTCGATGCGGCGCAGCTCGGCCTCGACGGGCTTGAGCTTCTCGGTGGCCTGGATGGCGGACCAGTCCTTGGCGTCGGCACCAATGTCAATGTCGAGCTCGACGTGGCGGTTGGCGTTGTTGAGTCGTTTGGCTAAGGGTGCGTGTGTGTGTTAGTCGGGCATCGTTTGAAGGGCTGCAGCTCGAATTGAGGCTCGCGGGAGGCGTGACGTACAACCAGTAAAGACATTCTCAAAGCAGACGTCAAAGGCGGCGGAGGCGTGGGAGGTGAAGACAGTCCTCGACTCCCCAACGACATCCCTGGGACGACCATACTCGTTGCCAACGGCATCTCGAATCTAGACACGGGGGGGCATTAGCTCTGAAACTCCTCAAGCTTGGGGTGAGCGCGGCATACGTGAATGTTGAGCATCATGCCATCGCCCCTGTACCCGTCGACGGTGGCCGTGACCACAACGAGCTCATTCTCGGAAACAAAGTTGCGGATGCATCGCTCCCTCTTGGACGACTCGGGCTGCGCCGCAATGTCGAACTTGAGGGCGTGTGCGACGCCGACGAGGAGCAGGAGGTTGCAGAAGCACTGCAGCAACGAGCGTTGGGGCGCCATGGCTATAATTTTTGTCGTTGCGGGATCGTCGAAACGGTGAAAGGGAAAATGGGCGTTGTCGTAAGGGGAGGGAAGGGAAGTTCTACAAGCTGGCTTCAAAGCTCCTGTTAGCGACAAGGGGGGGGCCATCAAACTTGAAAGGTGTCCCGGTCGCGCTGCGGACCCACGGAGCGGGCTGCGAGAGCTGACGTCTGTGCACCAATCACGTCGCGGCTTGGCGCTGGCCTTGTCTGGGCCATCACGTGTGGGGCCAGCCTCGTCAACTTTTGGTGCGCTTCCTCGCCCGAGCTTCGCGATACTCACCACCCAAAGCGCCCATACCGTCCAATTCGCCATTTCGCAGCACCCTTCAAGATGCCCAAGTGTAAGTCCAGTCGTGTTCCTTCCAATCAGTCTGTAGGATGTGATACTAACGTGTCGCAGTCTTCTGTAAGTCCCGCCGAAAATCGCCTCCCCGACGCGCCTCGAGCTGAACCACCTCCACCAGGCGACTACTGCGATGTCTACCTCACGCACGACTCCATGAGTGTGCGCAAGGCTCACAACAGCGGCCGAAACCACCTCCGAAACGTAGTCGACTACTACCAGCGTGAGTCCCCTTGCCCTCGCCCTCGCCCTCGCGCAAAGCTGACGCTCCCTCTCCAGAGATCGGCCACGAGAAAGCCCAGTCCGTCATCGACTCCATCACCTCCTCCTACGCCGCCGAGGGCCAAGCCCACGCGAACCCAATGCTCCCTCAGAACCAGCCTGGCCACGCCTTCCCGCCTCCCTTCCCGTTCCCCGGCGGTGTTCCTCCTCCCTTCCCCGGCATGCCCGGTGCGCCTCCAGGCCAGTTTCCGCAGGGTCTGCCACGTAAGTTTGGCCTTCTCCATCGGCGCATCTCGCAACTGACAGCTTTCCAGCACCTCCAGGTGGTCGCGGAATGCCGTCCATGCCTCCCTTTCCTCCTGGTCCCAACGGACTGCCTCCCGTCCCTCTGAATGGCCTCCCCTTCCCCCCACCGGGTAACCTACCCTTTCCGCCCCCAGGCGTATCTGGCACTCCCGGTATTCCTGGCGGTGCTCCAGCCTTTGCGGGCCTCCCCAATATCCCTCCGCCAGGCCAGTTCCCTCCTGGTGGTATGCCTCATGGATTCCCTGGTGCACCCGGAGGCCCGGGTGCTCCTGGACAGGACAAGCGATAAGCCTTCAAAAGAAAGAATAGGGTGTCTTTAGACTGATGTAATCTGTAGCATTACCGGCGTATAGGCGTTCTCGGGTGGAATATGACTGCTTTACCTGGTAGTGTCGAGCATAAAACCTCTTGCCGTCATCACTTGGTCAAGTCATGGGGGAAAGAATCAACCATTGGTATACTGCCTAAATAACAAAGTGCGTTGCCCAACCCAGAAAGAGTGACATTGGATATCGCTGCCGTAAACGCTCCGTTAACAATATTGGTGGTATCTCAAGGAGCATCGTCCCAGCCTATATAATTTACATGAAAAGAAACCGCCTCCCGCCACGAGCAAAGTGACAATGAGGAAGACCTGCATCCTAGCACATCTCGTCTTCAGACCCTCATCCATCGTAAGCAAATTGCGTAAACCTTCGTTGAAAAACAACTCATTTCATTTCCATGTACCAAAATTTCAATCGTAAAACATGAGGTCGTGTCGATCGTAAACCTTCCATCACGTCTAGGTCTCGTAAATATCTGCACAGCAGATGTAGGCTACTGGTTAAAACATGTCCTGTGGACTGTTGTGCTTCAACTTCAGCCTGAATGGCCTGAATGGCCTAAAAGTGTCCCTCGGGGTGGTACTGGTCTCGAAGTGGCCTTGCCTTGATAACCTCACCGACCCCGTCACGGACTTCGCGTGGCCCACTGATCTTCTGTCGAAGCTCTCGTGTTCGCTTCTCGCGTCGTTTCTCGCTGATCTTTCGCGGAATGTTCTGAATCTCCTCCAGTCTGCTTCCAAGAGAGAGTCGGCGCTTTTCCTTGTTGGCTCTCCTGTGAATGCTATTCCGGCGCCAAAAGGGTCTCTTGTCTTCTGGATCAGATACGACCTGGTAACCCCCATCGAAATGATAGGTTCGCCTGAGGGATTCAAGGCTGGACCGATGCCTCATGACCCGAAGATTCCCACTAGGTGTTCGTCGGATGGTGCGTCTCTCGGTGCCCCACTGATCATCGGCATAGTATTCCTCTTCCCTCGGAGGCAGAATGGCAAAGGTGCGTTTCATCCTCTTGCTCAGGTTTCTGTGGGGTCGGTTGTTGATTGGGGGATATCTATACACCTCGTCGACTTCATCTGGGCCGTGGTGGTCGTCCTCGTCGTAGCCGTCCTCGTCACCCGACCCCAGGGGACGCCAGAAGGGGTGCAGTTTATTTCCTTCCGCTGGATCGTCCTCGGGAGTAGGGTATGCGGGGTCATGCTTCATGGCTGGGTAGGATTTACCACGAGGTCCCCGCAAGTGGCCATGGCGAACGTGTCGCGACAGTGACAATGTTCGCGATATCAATGCATGCACCCTTGGCGAGGATGGTGGGTAGTCGATGGAGTGACGGCGCCGTCTGTTGAGGGCACGACGGACAATCGATGGTCGACGGGGCGGCTTCTCTTTCATCGACTCGAAGTAATTGCCCATCTGAACCATCCGGTCATCAGCTGGAGTCATGCCCGAAGGGGTTGCTGGGATGAAGTGAATGGCCGGCGGATGGCTTGGGGGCCGAGGTGGTGCCCGTGGGTTTCGCAACGGGGAGTCGACGTCGTTGAACGAGAACAGAGGCTGAGGGGGGGTGAGAGGGCCGTCGACGTCGTCGGCGACGGCGAAATCTTCCTCTTTCGCTTCGGTGTTGGGCTCGATTGGCTCATCTCCACCTGCTTCCTTTGGAGTCTCAATGGAAGACTGCGAGGGCTTGTTGGAATGATCAACCATCAACACCGACGAGTTTTGGTGAGGATACATTTGAACCGCCATCGCTTCGGAAACTTCCAAGGCCGTTCCATTTGTCTCGACAGAAGCCAGTGAGAAGGGAGTCTTGAGAGAGCTGTAACTTTTGACATTCAGAAACTCGGAATGACGATCACTGCTCAGTCGTTGCCCGATCGTCTCCCTGTCGGAGTTGTGGCTACTCAGTCGGCGGTGAGATGTATCCTTGTCAGAGTTGTGGCTGCTCAAGCGGCGCGATGTATCCTTGTCGGACTGGGCAGCACTCAGCCGGCGCTGGGCTGCCTCTTTCTCAGAGGTGTGGCTGCTCAATCGACGGTATACCGTTTCCTTGTCAGACCCGGTCGACAGAGTGGCCGGGGTGGCCTTCTCATCCGGAAGCCGAAGAAAAGGAATCCGAAGTTCTTCTTCGGGTTTCTTCATCAGAGATTCCTGTAGGGCATTGTGAAGCCTGATGCTCTCCGAGGTCAACGAGCCTGCACGTGAAGCATTTCGACTGGTTGGGGCGGACAGAGAAGAAGATCGAGCCGGAATGACTGGAGGGAAATCGATGGTGCGCTCCGACCGGTCTGAGACGGACTGAGCCCGGCCGTGTCGAGAGGGTCTGGAGGAGTTCGTCTCTGAAACACTCGCAGCCTTGGTCTCCTCCTTGACCTCCTCTTTGACCTCCCTCGCGGTCGATCCATCTCGGGGAACGGAGCCAACGCTAGGGGTCCGTCGACTCGAGCGGGATCGCAAAGAACGCTCTCTACTCCGGGATTTGTTGGATGATCGGCGGTCAGGAACGATCACAACTGGGATTCCCCCATTCTTCCAAACCTCGCGCCTGGCCTTGTTGCTCGAGATGGAATGAGTGGTGGTGGTTGAGATGTAACTGTCAACCTTGGCATCCTCGGGGCGTGGTCTGAAGCGTGCTTCTCTCGCAGTCTGTTCTGTTCTCAAAGAATTGGCGGTCAGGGTTGGAGAATCGACGATTGGAACCCTTGGGGAATCCTCAGAAGGTACCCTTGGAGAGTCGTTGATGGGCGGTCTCAAGGCAACTTGCTTGCGCACATGCCTCAACGTTCTCTGCCGCTGAGGCGGTGGAGGCCCATCGACGAGAATGGCTTCCACCACAGTGGACACGGTTGATTTTGTCGACTTGGCCGACTTGGTGGAGATTGCAGACGCCCGTTTGGCATCGGAGGAGCTGAAAGAGGTGGCTGTACTAGAGGGAGCAGTCGACGTTGTACGATCCGAAACGCCTTTTGTCGAGGAGACGGTCTCAGGCTTTCTGTGCAAGGGCAGGTGTCGCGCAGCCTTGGCAGCTTGAGTCGGTGACACCATGTCTGGATCAACGATGATTCCGACTTGCGAGACCGGCCGGATCGAGTCGACGGTTTCGGGTCTCTTCTTGATAGTCACCATTCTCATCAAATTGTTGTCCCACTCCTCTTCCACTTCACTCACAGAGCTCCAGTCGCCATCAAAGGTACCAAAGTCTCGGGAAACCCTGTCTTCGTCTTGAGGTGTAAGGCTAGCGAGGGCCAGACCGAGACCAGTTAGTGGGATTTGCGTGCGCCTCTTGTCGGAAATGTGGCGAACAGTTGATGCAGAGGTTTTGGTGGCAGCAGATTTCCTCTCCTCGTCCTCGGAGGAGAGCGGCTCTTCGCGGGCGGTCTTGAAAGAAGTGTGAGACCCCGCAGCTGTATTCCTTGACGCGGTGCGATCGCCCAGGGCCGGACGCAGCAGTCCTGAGCGGCTTGTGTTATGGGGCGGAGTCACGTCTGGCGTGGGCGGGCTTCTTTGATTCGGGGGAGTCGCAGGCGGCCGCGGCACAGCATTCCGAGGCTTCTGGAAGGTGGTTTCGGCAAAGGTAGGGCTCGAGGGCAATCCAGAAAGGCTGGATGACTTGCGAGAGTGCCTTGGCGGGGTGGGCGGCAAGTCGGGGCCACTTCCTATTTTCCTCGACTGGTGCTTGAGAGTTCGAGGACTCGACGGTTGGGTACCGCCACGGATTCTGAACGATTCGTCCCTTCCGGCGGGACGGGACGTATTAATCGTTAAATCATAATTTTTCGGTCCGGCCCGCGAGTTCTGCGTATACTCGTATGCTCTATCGCTGTGGGGGCGAGGCAGGACTTTGTGCTTCTTGAACTTGCGTTGTCCCCCGAGGCTGCTCGAGTCGAGGGAAACATTGGAATGGCTGAGAGGGCCCGGCATGGCGGATGAAGAAATGTTGTTTTCGCCGGCGGGCAGGGTTAAGCGAGTTGATAGGCCGCGGTCTGCTTAGCAGAACAGGTTTGCGACGACGTCGTGGTTGGCGCGAGCGGCCGTAGGCATGCTGGGGGTGGTGGCTCGTTTGACAAAGAAGGCTGGAAGGATTGGTACAAAGGCGATTGTCTGGGCTCGCGGGGGCAACCTAGGCGGCGATCTGAGACATGCACGCGTGCAAGCGACGTTGGCGGGCAGCGATGGGAACGTCTCGAAGAGGGCGCGACGAGTCGGTTTGGATGCGAGGGTGACCCGATGTGCAGGACTGGATTATGCCGGAATCACGATGCTGGATTGATTGGCGATGGGAGATGCTGGCAAGACATAGTTGAAACGGTCGCGATTGCAGGGGAAATGCAGGCTGCAGAGGCCGCGAATTCGGTGGCGAAAGCAAGGGAGCGTCTATGCGACGACGGACATTAGGTTGAGGAGAGGCAGAGGACTGGCGTTCCTAGGAGCGGAAGAAGGGACAAGGTGAGATGATGTCGAGAGTGAGTTGAACCATCTGGATGACGGGGGCGATGGAGGCAGATAGAAGTGGAGAGGAAGGATGGTGGCAGTACTTTGTGAGGAGGAAGCAGCGTCGAAGGGAGGACGCTAGGTCCAGTGGCCTCAGCAGGTGGCCTCGGCGGGCTCAGCGGCCCCCATTTTCCAACCTGGGCTACATTCCACAGGTGCAGTGCGCTGCATTCACAGTGGCCCATCCACCGTGGCCCCGTCCAAAGCACGCATGGCGCAGTGGGCACTGGACAGGACTTGCCGCGGAGGGTGCGACGGACGGCCCAGCAGACGGTCCAGTAGCGGTGATGCAGTGGTTGAACCCTCGTCCCTCTGCTGTGGTTGGGGGACTTGGCCAGAGACTTGACGCAACGTCAAAGCAGGGGGAACCCCTCAGTCTCTCCACCGCCTCCACCCAGGACATGCTTGCATGTGCATGCCATCAATGGACCAAGTGCTTTTCAGCTGCCATGGGGACAGATGCCCATGCCGTCCAGGGCAGTCGACTCGGACGACGTGCGTGGAATTATTTGCGGTGGTGCGCGGTGCAGCGCGGTGCGGTACGGTACGGTGCGGTACGGTGCGTTGCGTCACGTCGCACGCTATCCTCGGAGGAGGACAACAGCAAGCAAGTCGAGGACAAGGGAAAACTTGGTTTTCTTGGACCATCCCATTGTCGGCGTCGAGACGGGTCCTTGCTGGCAAGATAAGTTGCGTCGCCCAGGCCTCTCTTTCTTGTCTCCTTTGAACCCATTCAACTAAAGTACCGCGCAGCAACTAGCCCGGTGGGGACGGCAGGCGGAGCGCGAAAGGAACATTTGGAACAGCATGGGATTGGGCTGATGTTTCTTTGTTTCCTTGGTTTTTTTGCTCACGGCGAACGCTGACAGGCTCCCGGGCTGCATGTTGGCTGTGCTAAGCGCGCGCCCTCTCCGAGATATCATGATGACTATCAACGTATCTAATATTAAGGAGTAGAATTCGCACCTGTCACATCACCTCTGCCGCCTCTTCTCTTCCTTCGCACCGTCGCCCTGGCCGATACGTACAGTACGAATGTTCTTCACGACCAGGTACCTTGGTACTGTTCACACAACATCTCAGAGCACCTCAGCTTCAGCACTCCGTCGCAACGAACGACAATGGAACCCCCACCCTATCTTTGCACGTTAGCGACGCGCGCGAGTCGAAAAGGAGGCAAGCCCGATTGTGTGACTGAGAGAAGGGTGCGGTGATACCCCTCCCGAGACGCCAACCCTCCAAGCCAGGTCCCCCTCCCCTCCCCCTCCATTCTGTCACCTCAACACCGACCCCGTCTCATCCAAGTGAGAGATGGCGATCGAGATGGAGGGATAAAATTTTTCGTCTCACCTCGTGCTCGTCAAGGGCGCTACGTGAATCACCCTAGACCAGACTTCCCGACGAATAGGCCGTGTCCGACGCAGCTGGAGACGTCGACCAGGAGGATGCCACTAGCGAGGGACTGCATTCTGCAGCGTCCTGCATGCTTGGGTGAGTGTGACGGACCACTCACGATGCGCGTCGCCCTCGTCGTCGGTCACGGCCCTCTCCCACTCTTGCAGGTCCATGAACCGAATGAGGACCGACTGCTGCACGCGGCCAGAGCTATGGCATCAGATAGGCAGGTCCTTTTCTCTCGTGCGTCTCTGGCCTCGTTTGGTTCCCCCTCCGTCCGATGGCTCGACTTCGTCTCCTCCGTTCGGCATCTGGGCGCCTTGGAGCGGGGTGGAGTTGATTGCCCGGCCCGGAACAAGGCTGCCCGCTCTCTGCGATGCTGATGGATTCGAGTTGCAACATGAGATGAGACACGGCATCGTCTCATGCGTCCCGCATCCCACCGTGAATGGGTGATTCTCCCCCAATTCTCACCACTAGCAGCCCAAACCTCCGAGTCCCTGCATCTTGTGTGTCGGCGATTTGTTTTCTAGTGTTTTACCTTGACATGCTCCGTATGCCTTCTTGCATTCATGCACCAGTATGGAGTGCGGAAATATTTCATATTCACCTTATTCGAGGGATTGGGACGTCATGTCGTCACGTCTGACCAAGTCCATCAAAATGTGTGGATGCGTCGTGTTTTCCGCCATGTCACGAGTTGACTCGTGTTGTTTCAAACGGCCTGGCACTTCCCCTTGCATTCGAGGTGTGCGTCACAATGTTTTCGAGATAATTATCTCTGTGTTTATTTTGCGCACTGCACAATCCATCTTTTGGTGTTTTTGTGCCCGCCTCGCCGTCCTGCGGAAATGGTGCCATGTTGCATGAACGGGCATCGCGATTGGACATGTTTTTTGGTGGTGAAGTGTCAGGGCCGCGACGTGGTCTCCCTCACCCCGAGCAACGACAGTGTTCGTATTAGGTGACATGTGTTCTCGCCCGAACCCGATGGACGATCTAATATAGATATCCATCTTTAAAATACATCCCAGGGTTTACAAATAGGTCGTCAAGGCTTTGGCTGTGGTCATGAGCTACCCTTGAGCTCGGTCTCATACTGTGGCGGCCGTATTACGAATAGTGCTCTTGTCGCATTCACGCATCGCCAATCAACTCGACCGGCCCCCAATATGCAATGTTGGTCATTTCAACAGAGGTCGTACATACGCCAAACTAAAGCCGTATACCCTTCAGCTCTGGTGTATTTCTATCACAAGAATAGAGCGAATGAGAAGGAAGACTCGACACACATCCGTATTTGGAAGGACACCCTTCACACAGCTCCTGCCCTGACATCGACGTGAGGGGCAGGTCCGTCTCCATGCCCACTACTCCGTACAGGACGCGCACATTTTCAGCTTTGAGCCATCCTCTTCGACTTACTACGTTCACATCTCGCACCGGAATCAGCTTGCCTTACGCGTCGAGACTTTGCGAGAGACGTCGGCTTCGTGTGTTGTCGTCCCGCCGAGGAGCGTCGGCTCTGCGCTCTGCCCGTATTCGAATCCGCCAAATTCCAGATCCGATCCACACCTATTCACCCACCCAGCAAAGACCCTCGTTTGAGGCCCGTCTGGAGGGCATCCATCATGGGTGCGTGACGAGTCAGACCCCAGGGAATGTCACGATCCATGTCAGCGACTGACTGGATCCGCCTCTGGGCAGCCAGTTGCGAGGAAACTCGCCCTCGGACGGTTGCTAGACGACAGGTTGAGTCTGCAAAGATGCCGGCCGGGTTACACGCAGCAATGGCAAAACCTACCAGGGAGAGCGCGAGATATCTTCGGTTCGGCTGGGGTGCGCGTCCGCCTTGTCATGTTTGGCCCAAGTGGGCGTTCCAAGAGCACTGGCACATCTCATTCTTTGTCCGATGACCAAGCTCACGCAAACGCCGGGCAGGACCGATTTCGCTCCGATGAGTTTTTGTGCCTCTAGGGCACGCGCCCAAACGCCCTCAGAAGCCTGTGAGATTAAGGAGGGAGGGTTGAAGGCTGCTTACCGTGGGGTAGAGGACGGTCTGGAACAATGACACGGCCGGCAGGTTTTCGCATTACGGTCTCCGGGTGAGACATATGACGAATTCACCTCAACCTATTTTCGAGGAGGCCTGGGGAGTATTTAACATTGGTGGTGAATGGAACCCCACCGAGGCAGTGCGCACCGGATCGAAGACCGAGTAAGGATGGCTGGGCAAAGCTGTGAGGCTCTAGTCGAGTCGAGCCACCAGTTTGTTGATTCGGAATCATCTCGGCCAGCTGGGTACCAACGCCAGAGCTAAGGTTCTCACGCAACGTTGCGAGGTGGGTGTAATCAAGATCGGAAGAGACGGCCGCCCGACCATGACTGGTGGCTATTCTTGTTTGGGGACTTCTTGGCACCCTCTTCGGACACGAGCCCGACCGATGACCAAGTTTTACGAGTTGCGGACAAAGAGGGATAGGCCGCAACGGCCAAGACTTCGGGAGGACTGAATATCTCCGACTCCAGGGTCTTTTCAGGTTTACAATTGCTGACATGGACATGGTCCCGATGCCCTTTCAACCACCCACGTCGGTGGATCTTTACACCTTATTTCCTGCGACCCAAGATCCAGGGCCCCAGGATTCGGACAGCTAAAGATATTCACCATGAGGTCACGGTTGGAAATGATGCCAGCATTTTCCACGTTCAACCCGGGGACCTCGTAGGGCTTGGCGGAACGATCACGGCGGGACTGTCCGGATCGGATAACGGCAGCGCCGGTCGCTGGCGGGCGGCCTAAACTCGAACAGACCAAGTCGTGTCCCAAGAATAGCACTCTCGAGACCTTGCCTCTGAGGCTCGTGGCTTGACACTTGTCAGCAGTGCCACACTCTGGCCGTCCGGTGCGGGTCGGCCGGGCGTCGGTCTCGTCAAGGCCCGACAATTCGTCGACTTCGCCATGTGGCGCAACACTGCTATGAACTATGATCAAACCAATTCCTCCGTTGCTGACCTACGCGGGAACCTGAGCGTATGCAACGTTGGCCTAGTCCCGCGGTAGCTCGATACGCCTCCCGAATTGTGCCTTGCAACGGAAAATAGCAGAGTCCAGTATACGCATTTGGAACATGGAGGGCAGCTAACTGTGGCTGTCAGCAATACGGCGACCCACGCTTGCCTACGCCTGGAAGCCCAGACCTCGTATCCCGTTGCACATTCATCCGGCTTCCACCATATGCTATCAGTCATGCAACTGAGGCGGCCGCCATTGGACCCCATGGCCTTCGACATGGAAACTCTAGACCAAGTGAGGAAAGAAGCCTTGGCTGTTCGACTTGGAGGGCACACCGGGGCGATGTTGGAGAACATCGGGATATAAGGACGACCCTTCCGGATGTTCAGCTGGACTTCTTATCGTTCAGCACACCATCAGTCTTTCGTTCAAGATCGACCTCGTTAAGAAGACCGACCTGTATATTTCCTTGATCAGTCTCAACTTCAACTTTCTTGACGACTCAATAACTTCATTCGCTAAACTCCACCTCACAACACCGATACTCAAAATGAGAACTACCGGTCTGCTTGTCGTCGCCGCCGCGGCTGCTGCCCATGCTGGGTACACGGAGAAGGACGGAAAGTACTACTGCGCAGAGCCAAACGCCAGCTACTGCCTTGGCGGAGACATCATCCTCCGATGCGATGCGTACGGTGTTGGTACGCCCGGGCGATGCTCAGACAACAACTCCGGATATACTCCTGCAAGCTGTTACGAGAAGATCCACGGTGAAGCTGTTTGCGAGGTAAGCTGAGTTCGGTCAATAATACGTCGCGTCGCTAACTCCATGTGCAGCCGAGCCACCCCAGCAGTGTTGTCGACACTCTGACAACCATCTACACTCATCCCGTGCCCGAGACCACGACAAAGCCTTACTACAACACCACGATTCCCGGACACCCTGAAGAGTCTAGCAAGCCCGGACACCCCAACTACCCCAGCAACTCCACCCAGCCAGGTCAGCCAGGCCAACCTACTGCTACCGGATATACGACAAAGTGCGTGACGATTGTCTACCCCAACCCTACAAAGACGGGCGAGTCCAAGACACGAACAATCACGTACACGACGGCCGTGTACCCTCCCGGAACCGAGACGGAGCAGCCTCACTACCCTCCTCAGACCACCATGTATCCCGTTCCCTCTGGCTCGCCTCCCCGTCCTCCTCACAACGGCACCTACAGCGGCCCAGGAGGAAAGGGCATCTACGCCGAGCAGAACAACCAGGGCCAGCAGGGCAGCAGCCCCAACGGAGAGAACAGTGAGCAGGGCGAGAACGGTCAGAAGGGTGTCGAGTCTGCGTCGGAGACGGAGACCAACATGCCCGTCGGACCCACCGCGACTACCGAGCCCGAAGTCGTCACCGGCGCCGGTGTCGCAACGAACCCGGTCAGCGGCCTCTTGGCTCTGGCGGCCGTTGTCGCTGCTTACCTCATCTAAGCATGAAGTCAACTCGCGTGACGGCATGCGCCTTTCATTTACACACACTCCTTTAACGCGACACGACAGCGAAGCAATTGATTGGGATTTGATTTCATTATTGGTTCATCTCGCGAAGAAAAGCGCCGGGCGTTGGGACAGAGAACTGCGCAGCAGATAGGTCATGGGATATTGATTTGAAAAAGGCAAAGAAAGCGTCTATCTATGATACAAATATACATACGCGCAGCCATTTAATCTTAGTCATTATACAAAGTCATTCATTACACGTTAGGTCGGCTCCGATGCATCACAACGAGACGCCTTGAGCAGGCGAATAGGCGACGACTGGCGGTTGCTTGCACGATTCCATCCTCCCCCACACCTTCGGGCCTACTTGGACGTTTTGGTTGAGGAGAAAGTCAAAGACCCATGCTTGTGGCGCGACGTTGCCGTCGGGGCTCACGTAACTGAGATAGAGGGCGTAGCGGAACATGGTTTCCCGCAGGCTCTCGGGCGTGACCTTGACGTGGGCGTCACGCTCCCCCAGGCTGGCCTGCAGGGCCTCGACGGTCAGGTGCTGCTGCTTCTCGCCCTCGCCCCCTCCCTCGAGCGGAGCCCACGACTCCCCGGCGTGCAGGGCGACCCAGAGGGCGAGCAGGAAGGACTCGGCGATGGGCAGGCGCTCGGGCACGAGGCAGCGCGGGGACCAGAGGGCGCGGGAGCGGCGCGCGGGGTCCTGGAGCAGCGTGCGGTAGAGCGTCTCTTGTGCGGCGTTGGCGTCGCGGGCGAAGGCGGCGAGCACCGAGAAGGCCCGCCGCGAGAGGATGGCGTTGAAGGTGCGGGAGGTTAGGCGGGCCGTCGGCGCGCTGGACGGAGGGACGTGGTGGAGGATTTCCTCGACGAGTTCGAGGGGGAGCTTGTTCATGGCGAACGGTGATGTCAGAGGAGGGCGAGGAGGAGGAGGAGGGAGTAAGGTGACGAGGGCGAACAGTGCTTTCTCGCTGGGGGTGACGGGGACTCGGAATTCCGCGAGCGCGGGTAGGGTTGGGATGTTTGTTTGAAAGGAGGATGGAAGATAGGAGGAGTGTTGAGTGAGACTGAATTGGTTTCCGGAGAGGACGAGGACGAGGTTTAAAAGACGAATTCCCTTTTTGCAGCGGCTGTTGGTTGCGAGGCTGACTAAACCGTCTGGGCGGACGGATGATGAGTTGGCAGGGGACGATATGCAGACAAGAACAGAGCCGGACCGGAACCGCAATGTCAATTTCGAAGGAAGAGAGAATGGAGTAGAGCTGAGGAAAGACGGAGAGAGGTCAGAAGAGCAGTGAAGAATGATTTCTAAATAACAAGTCCGCAGATGAGAAGCCGTCACGAAAGGGGGTTGGTTATTTATATAATACGTCCTGCTTACAAAACAAAAATCAATGCCCGCCCGTCAAACGAAGCGAAGGAAAATGCATCTCCTTAGCCCGGAGACTCATCATCATGGACTTCATCTTCCGCACACGCGAGACCAAAAACCTGATTTCCAATGTCCGGCCGAGACGAGAGAGAGAGACAGAGCATGTATGCGTCAGAGCAAGCGAACGACCGGCTCTGGCTCGGCAGACGGGGGGGGGGGGAAGAGCCCATGAAGAAAATCCTTGTCTGGGCTTCCAACAAGGGGTGGTGAATGACCTCTCGGATAAGCTGGGGTGTTCGAGCGAGCCAAAGGACAAAAGAAAAAAAAAAAGTCTTACGATACCGTCGTCGACGCGTGACTCTGCTCCCCCCCGAGGGCGGCTTCAAGGGTGTTCAAAGATTGGGACCGGCGGGATTCCAATTCGCAATTATTAAGTATCGCCGAGAAAGTGTGCAAGTCAGAGGGTTGACCCCCCTTTTGGTGCTCGTGACGAGAGAGTTGTCAGATGTCAGATGCCAGACTTACTTACACGCTCCAATGGGAGAGAGAGAGAGGCCTATCTATCTAGAACCCCTTCCCCTTCAGATGACCTCGTCCCCCGTCTCGGCCTCCCACCACTCCTTGACGAGCCTCAGCCGCGCCGTCCTCTCCCCGGCCAACCGCCTCCCCTCGTCCGTCTTCATCATGCCCTCGAGCCGCAACAGCTTCTCGTCAAAGTGCGCCAGCGTGTCCTCCAACCCCCGGCCCCTCGCCCCGCCAAAGGCAAAGGTGCGCGCCACGCCCACGGCCCCGAGGGCGTCGAGCCGGTCCGCGTCCTGCACGACGCGCAGCTCCGGCACCGCCGCCGCCAGCGCCGCCGCCCCGGACCGGTCCGCCACCTCGCCCGAGTAGCTGACGCCCGAGCAGACGGCCTGCACCGCCGCCGCGAGGTCCGCCGCGCACCCCAGCGACGTCAGGTACGAGGCCACGGCCGTGGACGCGTCCTCGCCGGGCGCGAGGTACTTCTTGTCGCCGACGTCGTGCAGGAGCGCGGCGAGGTGCACGAGGCCGCGGTTGGTGCCCGGCACGTGCGGCTGGATGTGCAGCGCGAGGCGGACCACGCGCCGGATGTGGTTGAAGTCGTGCGAGGCGTCGTACTTGGACATGTAGTCCTCGACGTAGGCCGTGACCTTTGCGATGAGGGCGTCGTCAATGGTAAAGTCTGATGATGATGCCATTGCGAGGTTGTCGGCTCGGTTCTTTTCCTTGTATTCGTACTCCGTAGATGAGGGAGAGAGACCTTGTTCTTTGTTGACTGTGGTTGTTGGAGGAGGAAGAATGTGTGAGGTCTCACTTGCCCATAAATACCGACTCTTTCCAATCAATATCCGATAAAGGGAAGAAAAACCCAGAAACCCAGCTGTTGCCCGTAAGATTCACATCAAACCAAACTGTTTCGACCAGGCAACCGGCGTTACTAATCGCCGATCCAGCATTGGTGCCTGGTATTCACGCCCTCGCGCTTCGCAACGGTGTCTCGGCGTGCACAAACAGACCCCAACGCTTTTGATGTGAGTCTTCATAAGAAAAAAAGAGCAAAAAAATCAATGGTACCTGTGTATCACAGGCGGCGGATCTCTCCCGCCGGGAATTGAACCCGGGTCTCAAGCGTGACAAGCTTGCATACTGACCACTATACTACGGAAGATGCCAGGCGTTTGAACGCCTGTGTAGGTGGTTGTGTTGGGAGGGGTCGAGATAACGGTGGATATAAGGCTAACGGCCCAACGGGTTTTGCTCTCTTCCCCTCCCCGCATCCGAGTGTCCATTGGTTTCAGCAACGGACCTCAATCTCTTGGTTTCTATTCTTGACCACCCAATCAGACTCCAAAGTCTCGTTTATTGCCATCACAGGCACGCTCAGACGTCGTTTCTTCCCGTTTCCTTGACTCATTCCTCCGTCAGCAATTCCATTGCAATTCCCTCCGTCGGTTTGTTACCCCGCCTGCGCACCCAAATTCTCTCACATGATGGATTCGATCCATAATCCATGGCCGTCTTCACCCCGGTTTTCCACAGTCCACCACCCTGCCCTTCAGCCTCCCCCGAGGAAACATCAACTGATTCCTCCTCTCCCCGATGCGACACTAAACACTCTTAGTGCTCAAGCCCACGTAAAAGGCTGGGAATCACACAGCCGAGCGGCAACTATCCCCATCCGCCCAATGGACGCCGTCGCCCATTGGCGCATTGCTTCCCGTCACATCAATGGCAGAGTCCTCGGTGTGTGTTACACTCGTCAAGATTATCGAAGCCATCCAGCCGCAATCACAGGCTAACGGGTGATAACGCCAATACGAGGGAGATGCCTAGCTCGATGGAGGCCGTGGTCCCGAGTGGACAAGGACTTTGCGGACGGCTTCAACCTGCTTGCCTGCACAATTCTCTCCACACACACATGCAAGGCTCTCCATCTGGTCGTTTTCAGCTTCCAAGGTTCGCACCGAAGATCCTTGCTCCCCTTTTCCTTCCGCTCCGCTAGGCAAAAGCCAAAGAGACCATGGAGCCTGGAGGGGGAGCGAGGCCCGCTCTCCGTGGAACCGCCTTTGCATGCAGAAGCCATCACCGCTAGAGAAGAGAGGGAAACAAGTGCCGTGTGACTGCACGCGCTCACACACTCGCCGGGGCTAAAAAGGCAAATGGCATGCATGAAGCCGCAAGGACGGTGTCGCTCGGTGGACTTTGACGACTTTGACTTTGAGACGCAACTTCTCAAGGCAGAGGCCGACGAGTGGGACGGCTGGTCAGCTTTGTCCGAGGCACGAGCATGGCCGCAGGAGACGAGGCCTCTGGTTATGCAATGATGCATGCGCGAACATGGGCTGGACAGGATTTTTCCCATTTCTTCAGCTCCCGGTCGGCGAAGGGTCCAAAGCAAGGACGAGAGAGGGTGGAGAAGCGAGAGTCTGCGGCAGAGCGAATTTTGCCCAAGTCGTCATCGGATGACCATGTTTACTTCTTAGAAGGAGAGGGCACAAGCCAGGGGGGCTGGTCCAGTACGCGCTTGTCATTACCATGGCGGTCAACCTTGTTGCCTGGGCTGGAGCGTCTGGTTGCCGCGGGAGTCGACGAGGGCGTCGCCCCTTTGCGCTGCATAACGCCGACCCTTCATGACGTCTCGACGAGTGTCGATTAGATTGACCAAGAAGACGACGCCCTCACTGACTGGTCCGAACCAACGAGCATGAACCGCAAAGTAGCGGCACGTCAATCGACCTTGGCCTCCGACTCGCTCGACGGGCTGCACGGTCACGCCGTGTCGACGCATCCAATGAGGGAGGCGGCGAGGGGATCACCGGCATATGGGAGGGGACGACTTGGTGCAGCGTGCATGCATGATCTGTGAGACCCCTAGGAAAGGGATTTTTCTTCGCTCCTCTCCTTGGACCAAGAGGGAGAGACGGGTCTCTGCCATGGGCTTCGGGAGTGCGTGCAGTCGCCTTGGGGGCGGCTATCGCTTCTCATTGGCCGGGGAGTGCGGGCATAGCAGCCACAGCAGCCGTCGCCCACTGGCCCAGCCCCCCCGCGGTGCCACGGCCCAATCAGAGGCGCGCAATAGACGCCGGAGCTTGTGGTGCAGCGAGCCTATCGCGGGCCTTTCTTCGCTTGTGGGGGCCCGTGCCAGTGGAGTGGAGGGCCTTTCTTAACCGCCGACGTCGACGGGGCGAGATGGAGATGTGATGAGCGGCATGAAGGCTGCCGAAGAGGAACGAAGCAGTTTGGAGCTGACGTCTTGCATCCATGCTCACGTTTCCCTGGAAGCGGGACCGAGTTAGTGTCTCTGCGGGCCTCGCCCTCAGCGAGCCCAGGTTCCTGTCTTGGCCGTCATGCAGCAGCAAGCAGTATGTACGCATGGCAGCCATGGCACCGCAATCCATCCATGGAATATGCACTGCGATGCTGCTGCGATGCTGCTGCGATGCTACCGCAATGCGCCTGCGCGACGAGGCGTCCCTCCCGGCCTCGAAAATCCTTCCCGCCCACCAGACCGACGCCGCGATGGCTGCCCGCCCGGCCTCATGCACATATAATAAACACCCGCCCCCAATCCGTTTCCCTTTCTCTTCTCTTCTTCTTCAGCAAGCCTCTCAACACCGAAATTCCATTTCCGTTTTTCCCCTTTCACTTTTTGTTTTTTTGTTTCTCCTTCTCTAGGGCTGGTCTCTATTTTCTGCTTCTAATTCCTGTCTCTTAATCTGCCCTCGTGGTAACTTCCCTCTCAACACCAAAAAATCCTTCAATTTTTTCAAGTTGCCGGTCAGCTTTGGAGACAATTTTCACTCAACGACTTTTTTCTTTATTTTTTTTTTTACACCTTCATTCTAATTCACGATTAATTACGGAAATCTGGAATTTCTCTTGCTCGCCAAACGCTCAATCGACAAGCAATTCGTTGGTTTTTACGCACCTAACCAACAATCAACCTCGCAGCACCCGCCTAATAATACACATTTCTCAAGCAATAATGTCGGCCATTCAGCAATCCTTCTCCATCCGCGTCTCGTCGGGCGTCAAGACGGTGCACCTCCTCGGCTCCTGGGACAACTACGTCGGCCAGCTCCCCCTCTCCAAGGACAAGTCGTCGTCCAAGTCGGGCTCGTGGAAGGGCACCTTTCGCTTCCAGAACTCGACGCTCGAGCACGGCCAGCGATACTGGTACTACTTCATCATCGACGGCTACCATGTCGCCCACAACCCCAGCGTCGACTCCACCGTCGAGCCCACCACCGGCCGCGAGCTGAACATTCTTGATGTCGGCCGCGAGTCGCGCAAGTCTTCTTCGTCCAAGTCTTCGTCCAAGTCGTCGTCTTCGTCCAAGTCGTCCTCGTCCAAGTCCTCGTCCAGGTCTAGCAGCAAGAGCTCCTCCAAGTCTTCCAAGGAAAAGGGACACCGCTCCTCCCGCTCCTCGCTCTCGCTCGACATCCCCAAGGGCCGCCCCCTGTCCGTCTCCCAGATCCAGGCCCCCAAGCCCATGTCGCCCCATGCCACCAAGAACATCTTGAACGCCGACTACTACGACGCGGAGACCATGGACCAGCTCTCGGCCCGCTTCGGCAGCGCCGGCCTCGACGACGACATGTACGTCTTGTCGCCCAGCTCCGCCACCGGCTCGTCCCTGTCGTACCGCTCCGACGGCTCCCGCCCCGGCTCCGGCTACAGCACCCCGGCCTCGGACTGCAGCTCGTGCACCTGCGAGCGCTACGGCATCACTCGCAAGGGCGAGCGCATCCTCCTCGACTGCGGCGGCTCGCGCTGCGGCTACGACTCGGAGAACTGCTCCGACATCGACTCTGACGACGACGAAGAGTACGAGGTTTCCTCGCCCGCTTCCAGCTCCCGCCGCCACGGCATCATCGTCAACTAAGCCAACGGCGTCGGCTGCTGCACCCGCACTCGAGAGCTTCTTGTTTAGGAGGTTGAGAATCCCCCTCACCCGTTCATTCCTTGCCACCCTCCCGAGCAACCCCTGGCCGCGCCCTCTCGCGCCGGGCTGACTCGCCCTCCCCCAAATGTGTTGCCAATCATTCGTTTCGACCCCTCACGTCCTCCATCGCCTCGGGGATGGATCTGCCAAGCTGGTCTTGGTGACAAAGCCTCCCTGCGTCCGATGCGCGTGATACCCAATGGGTCGATGCTGCGGCCCCCCCGCGTAGGCGTGGCTGCTCCCGTCATGCCTGCGCGGAGAAAACAACAACCACCTCCTCTTCCCCCCAAGAGGTCGTGTCGGCGCCTGAGTGAGCTGGGAGGGAGACAGCTCAAGAGAGCTTTCCCCCACCCACAGGCGCCACCGATGACAACAATCAGAGCCCCGTCTCCATGCCGCCTGCAAAATGCCGGTTTTGAAGATCCTTGCTCTAGTCAAGCTGGCGGATGTAGTTCCAGACCTGACAATAATGATTTGGAATGGTCCTGGAACTAGCCGCAATTTTTCACCCCGTGGCGGAAATGTCTAACGTTTGGAACAAAAAGTCTATTAGACAGATAGCCGTCGCACCTGATAGAGGACGATTTGAATCTATTGATAAACCTGTCAAAGCTCCAATTGCCGTGTGCACTGGTTGCCATATGTGACTGTACTTTTGAATACATGTATGCTACCTCCCTCCCTCGGTTCTCTTCCCAAACACATCTCGCTCCTTCGGGACAATGATGAAGCCGCCAAATCAAAACCAACAAAAGGCGGGGGAAAATACGGTTCGACGGCGGGGTAGTCGACCATTGCTGGTGGATTAACTAGAGCTCATCCATGTGTCGGGGTAAATTCGAGGGAAAACCAACTTGCTCTCTTCGTTCTTCCTCTCCATCAACCCCCTTTTTTCGAACCTGCTCCTTTTGCACCGTCTTTCTGCACGAGCCCCCTGCTTTTGCTTTCTGCAGCTGTTGATTTGCTCATTGCTTGATTGTGTTTTTTTTATTCCTCTTTTCTGATTGCTTCGCCCAATTGCATTCCCAACCCCCTGGTTATCGACCCATTCACCGCAAGCGAGTCGACAACAGCTTTCCCATCCTGCACCTCTTTTTTTACCACTGTTTTCGACCAATCTCGAGCAGACAAACACCACTCCCACACACATACCTACGCGCAGCAACAATGGCCGACGACCAGCTCATCCTCCCCATCATCGACTCCCACATCCACATCTACCCCGCCTCCGAGGCCGACTCCCTCGCCTGGCACACCCCCGACCACCCCCTTGCCGGGCAGCACTCGGTCGACCAGTACCGCGAGGCCACGCGCGCGGCCGCCCCGTCGCTGCTGGGCTTCGTCTTTGTCGAGACGGACCGCAGGTCCAACGTCGACGACTCCCCCCTCCCCGACGGCACATCTGGCTGGGACGCGCCCCTCGACGAGATTCGCTGGGCCAGCCGCGTCGCCCTCGGCCGCCCGCGCGACGGCGAGGGCCACGGCCCAGCCGACGCCGCCATGTGCCTGGGCATCGTGCCGTGGGCGCCGCTGCCCGGGGGGCCTGCTACGCTTGAACGCTACCTCGCGCGCGCCGAGGAGGCCGCGGGCGACGACGAGGCCTGGGCCAAGGTCAAGGGGTTCCGCTACCTGCTGCAGGACAAGCCCCACGGCACCATGCTCGACGACGCCTTCGTCGAGGCCGCCAAGCTGCTGGGCCGCAGGGGCTTCGTCTTCGAGGTCGGCGTCGACCAGCACCGCCGCGGGAGGAGGCAGCTCGAGGAGCTGGTGAGCTTTGTCGAGCGCGTGCACGACGGCGTGCCCGAGGAGGAGCGCGTCACTCTGATTCTCAGTGAGTCCCCCCCTTCCACCGTCCCCTCTACTGTTCCCCTCTACTGCTCCCCTCTGCCATGTAGACTACCCATGGAAAAAAAACTAACACCTCCCTTCCCCCCTCTCTCCCGACCACCTCTGCAAACCCGACCTCTCCATCTACAACCTCACCTCGGACCCGGGCTTCACCGCCTGGCGCACGGCAATGTACACGCTCAGCAAGGACGCCCGCGTCTACGTGAAGCTCTCGGGCGCCTTCTCCGAGATGCCCGACTCGCTGCGCCGCCAGCCCGCAAACGCAATCTTCGAGGCGACGCTGGGGTGGCTGGGCGTCGTGCTCGCCACCTTTGGGCCCCGACGCATCATGTTTGGCAGCGATTGGCCCGTCTGCGAGGCCGGCATGGGCGGTGCAGGTGCAGGTGCAGGCGACGGCGGCGACCAAGATGGCGCGTGGGTGCGCTGGCGCGACGTCGTCGAGCGCATGTGCTGGATGGCCACGCTGGGGGACGAGGAGAGGGCCATGATCTTTGGCGGGACGGCCAAGAAGGCCTATAGTCTGTGAGGACAGAGAGATTGGATGAAAGAAGAGTAAACGATGGGGGGGGGGAAGGAACCTCCATTCAACTTTTTTCTCGTCCTTTTTTTTTGGGTTTTTATTTCACGCCGTCACGAACTTGTTATGATATGACAACATCGCGACCCCCCTCCCCCCGTCATGACACCATCATGGATGCTGCAACAACGCACGATAAACAAACAAATACGGAGTAGCTTGGCCCGTTTTCCAGCATAAGAGCTCCATCTTTCTCCCCCCCCCCCTCTCCATTCTACCTACTACAACTCTACGTTGACCATGAGGCATTAGTTACTCTTTGGATACCACGAATGATACATTCATCTACCTCGAGTGACATCCTACTTAGACATACCCTTCCCCCCCATCTTCGCTCTGCACGCCCGCTGCAGTCTCGAAGCCGACCCCGGTGAGGACGTTGCCAGGTAACTAGAATAACTGGGCGAGAAAACAAGTAATTGGGAGGTCCAAAAGTCGTCAATTAAAGCGACGGGAAAATGTCATCCTACACAAAAAAGCCCAGTCGCCCGCCCGCCTTCGTTTGCACCTTGAATTTCCCAACGCCATGTGTGTAATAATAATAAAAAAGAATACCCATCGCCTGGCTCACAGGTCGATTCGTCTGTCCCTGCATCGTTAAACCCCCGAGGCTCAATGCTCGCAGCCGAATAAAAAAACAAAGATCCAAATCATACAGTCTTTCAAGTCTTCATCAAGTCTTTTATCACTCGTGCCCTCGCCCGCGGTAGCTGCCCATCTTCTCAATGTTGCTCATGATGCCGCTGCGAGGGATGCCGGGGCGAGGAAGCCCGCCCGTGCTCTTGGTTCGTTCGTGGGGAGCCCGCAGGCTGGACCCGGGAGCCCTCAAGCCCGACCCGCGAACGCTGGCCCTCAGGTGCTCGAGGTTTCGCTTGGGCGTCTTGGACTCGGGCTGTCGCTCCTGCGGCGGCGGCGCTTGCGGCTTGGCTGGCGTTGGCTGCGCCACGACGCTCTGCATCTTCATCATCTCCTCGGCCAGCTGAACCAGCTCGCCCTTCTCCACGCGTTCGAGCTCCAGCATGCCGCGGAGCTCCGCGTTGTCGTGCTTGACCGTCTTGACCACGGCTTCGAGCCGCTGAATGTCCGCCGTGAGTTCCTTCATCGAGGCGCTGTCGCGGACCGCCTGAGCCTTGAGCTCCTCGGCCTCGGCATTCTCGGCTCTCATAATAGTCGTGTCTTGTCCCACCCGGAGACGCTCGTTTTCGTGATAGAGCTCTTCGATCCGGCCTTCCAGCTCCCGAACCCTCTTCTCCCAACGATTCTCGTACGACTTCTTTAAGGCCGCAACCTTGTTCTCGTGCTTGCCCTTGTAGAGCGCGTGTAGCTCGCGGGCAACGCGCTCGACGGCCATTTCGACATCGTGGTTGGTGTTCTTGGCCTTGTCGGGAGAAGCCTTCTCCATCTCCTTTCCAGCTCTCATGCCTGCCATTTTGCTTTCCGCCTCTTGGTGCATCATCTCTGCCATTTCCCTTCTCTTCTCGCTTTCGTCCAACTTCTCTTCGAGCTCTTGTTGCGCTCTTTGGCTGATGACAATCTCGTCTTTGACTTTTCGCAGGACGCTCTCTACCTCTCGCCCGCGAGTCTCCCAACCTTGCTTCTCGTCGGCGAGCTGCTCCCTCATGGCACGTTCCTCGCGGACCTGTTCCATAGACTCGCCGACTCGCTTCTCGGCGTCGCCGACGGCAGCCTTTAGGGACTGGACCTCGGCCTCCTTTCCGCTCAGAGACGCCTTGAGCGAACTGATTTCAGACAGGAAATTCGACTTGAGAGACTCCAGCTCGCGGGGAGTGATGCTTGGCACGCTTCGGGGAGTTGGCATGGGGGGGATATCAAAGTCGATGAGGTTGGCCAGTTGTCGTGAGGGCGTGGCAGTCGTGTTCGTTCGTAGCGGCGAGGGGTTCTTCCCATTGGGCGTCTTCTGCGGGAACCTCAGAGACTCGGTGAAATCCAGCAAATTGGTCGTGTTGCCAGACTCGTGCATGGACACCGGTCGAGGAGTTCGGGATGGCGAGGGCTCGGCCTTTCCGGTGAAACGCGGGGTGACGTCGCCAATGCTGGACATCTTGCCGGGGCTCATGCCCAGCTTCGCGAAAGTTGTCATGTCGGGAATGGCCGAGAAGGTGCTGAAGGTGCTCATCATGGTATCGTCAATGCCAGCAGGCTCGTCCAGGTCCATTGCGGTTTGTGGCACCACGTTGACGGTGCCCGTGGTGATGTCGTGGTCGTCCTCGACGTCGCTCTGATCATCTTCGAAGATCTCAATCGCACGCTTCAAGCCCACGTTCTGTCGCAGAGCGTCTTCCAAACTCATGGTGCGCTCCTGTAACGGACGTGGCGACTCGACGGGGCTGGCGACTTGACTGGAGACCTGACTGGTGGCGACCTTGATGGGGAATCGTTTCTCGGGCGACACCTTACGAGAGCCTCGAGACAACGACCCGGTCCTGACAGGGGACGCTCGCGATTCAATCGACTCCCTCTGGTCGGCGAGGATCTTCAAGGGGGAGAGGGTAGCCCCCGAGAGGACACGGGAGTGTCGAGACTTGGAAGGAGACACGTTTTCCTTCTCAACCAGGGTGGTCTCGTTGACGGTCGTGATAAATGGGGAGGACCCTTGCGAAGGCTCAGAGACTTCAGACTGGCCGGATACGGCTCGCACTTCGTAAGAGTCGTCGCGGCCCGTAGTCGGAGGCGTCTGGATGTTGAGGGAGGATTCCGTAGTTGGAGAAAGAGGCGAGGCCATCATGAAGCACGTTGAATATCGAACCAAAACATCAATCAAGAAAGCGCGTCTTGAAGGTGGTGAGGAAAAAGGAGTGCGTCCGGAGGCGCTTGTTATGAAGTTAGTGCCCGGCTTAATATTACAGCGTTTCATCAGAAGCAAGGGTCCCAGTGTTGACGCGTTGACCCGACAACTATTTTTGCGTCACCACGTGACCACCTCCCTGGCTGCAGCCAACGACATCCAGAGTCACCGGTCAAAGTAATCCATCTTGTTACAAGTCTAAGCAAGAAATTCGACATGTTCACCAAGAGATCCAAGACTGGCCGCATGCATCCGAGACAGATCCATGCATGAAGCATCTGCAGGGGAACTACTGCGACCGCATCGTACATGTGCCATTGCCCTGCATCATCTTTTACTAAGAAATCACTGTTTTTAATCACAGCAAACACTCTCACACAAAACCGTCTTGTTCGATTGAAACCCGTCACACATTAGAAAAAAAACAGCTTTTATTGCCCTTCATAAAGTCGTTACCTAGTAAAGCAACATTTCCAACACACCACCGTCTTTGGTGCTTTTACCGAGCATCAATGGAAAGGGAAGATGAAGGAGTCGTAAGTCGTCATCGAAACAAAAAGAAATCAAGTGTCCCAGGAGTCTCTTTCGCTCCCGCACAAATCTTCCCACCGGAAGTATCGAAAAAGGAAAAAAGTAAATGAATGGGAAAGCATGTCGCTCGGGTTCTCGCCCAAACTCATCATTCCCGCCTGAAGGTCGTTACAGGCAGTGCTGTCTCTCATCCCATGCACTCATGTCGTCTCTCGGAGCAGCCCGTCAAAAGGGGAAGTGTTGGATGTCGTGTCTCTCTCAGAAGAATTAAGACCTCCATCAAGCCGTGACTCATCAGCCATGTACATCCATGACAATGCATCGTAGGTAAACATGAGAAGGGAAGTCAGATGGCAACTCGTCCGCGTGCCCAGCAGTCGAGAGAGATGCCGGCGAGCTGAGTGAAACCAGGAAAAAACAAGACGCGAAGAAGCCATCAAGGAGCGAATCGTGCGCCGTGAAATGATCAGTACAGCAGCGTTATTCATACAAGACACCCAGTGCCTTGCTCAGGTCTTAGCGGCGCCTGTTGGCAATGGCCGAAGAAGGTCGGTTCATGGCGTCGTATGCGGGAGCCGTGACGCTGGCCTCCATCAGAGTCTTCCGTCTCTTGAGCTCCATGCCAGACTCGCTACCGGGCCTGGGCAGCTCCTCCTCGTCGTCGCGACCACGCTTGAGCACACCGCCGGCTCCATTCATGACAGATGCCTGGGTTGCGTAACCATTAGCCAGGCCGGCCAGATCAGCCGCGGGGGCGTAGACATCGTTGCCGGAAGCCCCGTTTGCCGACCCTCGGTCATTGCTCATTACATTATAAAGGTTACTGGTCGTCTGCTGTACGCGAGGGGGGGTGGTGTTGTATCCAGGCTGCTGGTAGTACGACTGGGTGGGGGCAGTCGTCCTGGGCGTCGCCCGCCCAGACGAAGGAGGGTGGTTGGGCGAGCCGTTCATGTCGGTCGACAAGTTGCTGTCGTTGGCCAACGTTCCGACACCAGGCGCCGTGTAGTTGTAGTTGTTTCGGCTACCGTCGTATGCACCGCTGTCGTGGGTGTACTCGGCTTCGTGCTCGTGCTCCGTCTCCTCTTCGCCAGTCTGGGTCTGGGCGGAGTGCTCCGAGTTGATCAAACCGGGTGGGGGCTTGGTGTCCTGCGGCTCTGCCGACGGTGCAGATGCCGACGGTCTGCTCGTTGGGGGGGCCATCTCGCTCTTCTGATACGAGTTGGCCTGGGAGTACATCCGGTCCTGCGCGTTGGCGCTGGATGGCTGGTACGGAGACTGCTGCGAGGATTGAGCGTTGTATTGCATCGGCCGGGAGCCGTCGTATTGCTGAGCACCGGGCTGGTAAGACTGCTGCATGCTTTGGATGGAGGAGCCGGGAGGAGTGGTGGCTGGGGTCGTGGGCATCGAGCGTGCCGCGGCAAGGCCGTTATCCATGCCCATGGCGTTCGCGGTTTGGGGCCCGCTCATGCCCTGTCCTTGCCACGCAAAGTTTTCCGAGCTGCCCATGTTGCCCATGGCGCTCGACGCGCTGGTGGGAGGAGTCGGGAAGGTGTGCGCGCGATCCAGCGAGGGCCGTCCCATGCTGTGCGAGGGCAGAGACGTTTGAGGGCCGGGGAGGGCCATGGACGGTGGGTGCGAGTGTCCTATTGAGGGTAAACCCTGTCCAGTACGCATTTGGGACTGCTCGTGCTTACGTCTTTCAGCGGCAGCCATGACCTGAGTGGTGCGGCTCTGGTTCGTAGGGTGATAGAGGAGTGCGCCAATGTTATGGACGAACAGCGGGTACAGCAGCTCCGTGATTTTCTCCTTGTTGGCGAAGTCAAGGGCGCGGTCGTAAGGAATCCTGTGTCTCGGTTAGAAATGGCGCCATGTCTCAACGGTGCAGATGGAGCTTACCAGACGCCCTTCAGATGCATAGGGCCTATCTTGACGACATGGCGAACCTTTTCGCTCTTCAAGATTCCATCACGGCGACCACGAGTCATTCCTGCGACGTTGAGCAACTTTGTTCCGTTGATCATGTGGTTGTCTGGAAACTTGGTCAGCCCGCTCATTGCGAGGGCTCATGAGTCCCTACCTTCGCGTCGAGCGACGCAAATACCGCGAGCCTCGACTTGGAAGCAGAGGCTTCCCTCGTCCTCCCACAGCGTGGCCGTCACTCTGGGCTTCATGCCCGGGGGCGGATGCTGTCCGGTGGTGTCAAACCCGGTTTGGTAGCCGCTCTGCATACCTCCCTGAGCGGCGACGCCCGGCAGAGGAAGAACGTGCTGGGTCATGGGATTCGCGACGGACGGGGCTGCGGTTGGGGGCGAGGTGATGCCATTGGCGTAGTTGTAGCCCGCGCTGTACTGAGGCGACGCCGAATATGAAGCCGGCCCAGGCTGCAGCAGAGGGGGCTGCTGGTGTTGCGAGTAGTGAGTAATTGCGTTCGACGTGACGGTTTGCGGCGCGGCGGCCTGTCCGGCAGACAAGTGCTGCTGCTGCTGGGCGTAGTACATATCGGCGGCGGGCTGATTCATGGCGTCGTAGCTGGAAATGGTGGTCGAGGGGCCGGTAATGGCGTTGACGGGCAGTCCCGGCGAAGTAGCCTTGGGAACGGTGGGGGTCAAGGTGAAGGAAGACTGGGAGCTCGAGTGAGAGCCGTTGGAGGCAATGGAGCTGACCCGAGGCGACGAAGTACCTGAGGAATAGGCCGGTCCCGGCGGAGGAAGGGGCAGAGATGGCAATCTGTCGCTATTCATATAGGCGCGCTGGGCGGCGTGGGCGTTGAAGAACGGTACGTCGGACGGACCCCGGGTCTGCCTTTCCGAGAGCAATGGCAAATCCAGCTTTCCGTTGTTTCCTAGACGTTGGAGAGGACGGATCTGGGCCGTTGGAGGCGGGCTGCGCTACCGAGCGACTGGCGCGCGCAAGTCGATTCTGTCTCGGGTTCTGACGAGGACGAGAACAAACTCTGGGCGAATTGGTCGAGGGGGGGGTAGATGGATCGAGATACGGCGAGAGTTGGGGTAAAAATGACCGGTTGTCGAGACGGATAGGCAGTTTGGGAGGATGGTATGCTTGGAAAAGAGCTGTCTAGGCGAAATTCGTTCAGAGGCGTACTAATCGTAACAGGGCATCAATAATCAATAAATCGTCTCAATCGCGACATCCAACGAGAGGCTGTGGAGGAAAGGCCGGGTGTCAAAAATCGGGAGCTGGAGCCAATGCGTGGTGGGCAGCTTTTTGGCGATATTGCGATGGCCGAGCACGGGGAGACAGCCAGTGGAAGTGAGCGTGGACGGCGAGCAACAACGATGGCTGGCTGTGAGTCGGGCCTGGTCTTTGCCTGCTTGGGAGGAAAAAGACGTTGAGGCTAAGAGGGAAGGGAAAGAAGAAGAAGACGAAGAAGAAGGTAACCAAGATATGGGGTAGGAGGGGTTAAAGGCGCCCAGATGGAAGAAGATCAGGTCGGGATGAACAGTCGCATGCAAAGAGCTGCCAATGTTTGGGGACTTGACTTTTCTTGTCTTTTTCTGGCGTCGGGGGGTGGGTGGTCACCCGCTACTGCAATGCAGAAGGGTTAGCTGCGTTGGAGATCGGGGCGGAGAAGGGACAAGGGACGTTGAAGATGTTGCGCAGAAGAAGCAGAAGAAAAGAAGCCAAGGGAAGAATCATGCGAGACGATACACGGAGAGTCGAGGAAGAAGAAAGAAAAGTCCCGGGGAGGGGGGGGGGATCCAGAGGACGAGAAGATGCACAGACACAAGAGCTACTTGCCTTCCTCGAGAGCCTCAGGGTTGAGGGAAGGAATAAGGGAAAATGAGGAGGTCGGTGGAGTCGTGAAGACGAAGAAAAGCTCTGGGGAAGGTTTTCTTTTTGGCGGCGGACGTGGTGAGAGCGTCCGAGGAGGAGGCAGGTAATGGAAGTACGGGTACCGCACTTGGTGCGTAGATGGTCAAGACTCAACGGGTCCCGCAGTTGCAGGGAACGACTGGTAGGGTGAGGCTAGCCAGGGTCGGGAGTGGGAGTGAGTAAAAAAAGACGGGAGGAGTCTGATTAGGGAACTAAATGAGTTAATGAGAGAGAGGAAGACTGAGCCTAGGAAGAAAAGTGAGGAGGGGAGGGGTCCACCGCCCACAGGCCTATGGCCGTGGCCCAAAGCCCGTGGATAGCGGAACAGACAAGGAGGGAAGGGCAAGGAGAAGGGCGCAAACGCGAATGTCGAGGTACCTCCAGCTGACGATTCTTTTTGCCGACGGTGCTCAGCGATGGCGAGTTTGTTTGTTTTTTTAGGCTGATTTTTTTTATGCCTTTAGATAGTTTCATTAGGGGTTTAAAAAAAAAAAAAAAAGCAACGGGGAGTTGGGAGTCTGTAGTTGGGACCTGCGACTTCGGAGCGAGTTGCTCGTAAGGCGAGTGTTATAGAGGCAAACGAGAGAGACTCTTTGACCAATATCAAGGGCTCCATTTTAGTCAGAAGCCTTCCGTCTGAGTCCCGAATCATAATTCAGACTATGCAATGCAAGATGCACAATTCTCTCCCACCGTTGGCAAACGCACGTCCAAACAACTCTAAAATCCCATTGAGGCAGACTCGAGAGGTTGAGCCGTCAACTCTCAAGTTCCGTTGTAGATTTTGCCCCTTTCTTACCCGAATTCCTTTTTGTGGCCGCCCCTCAGCTATCGAGGCGAGGAGAAAAAATCCTTGCTACGAGGGGAACAACCCGCGAGGCATCTTCAGTTATCGAGAGGCCTCAGCTTTTCCAACACGGGATCCAGATGCTTCTCAGGACTCTCTCAGCGAGCCTTTGTCCTTTCTTTTCCGCAATGCACAGAGCCACCGCGTCGCATTCTTGTGTTTCTCTGCCGGCTTCTTCGTGTCCCACCCCCGTAAAGCTCCACACAGGGAAGAAGAGAAAGAGTGCACTGCTCGCTCTCCAGTCCACGCACGAACGGGGGCCAACTTTGGCGCTCACTGTTTTTGTTTTTTTTTTCCTTCTGCTTTCTCGTCCTCTCTTTCTCGGTGGAAGAAGGAGGCCTGAATGGCTTCCTCAGAGCCAAAGAGGTTTCGCGGACGAGATGGTGGGTGGTGCCGAGGGCGTGTCGACAGGGGGGAGGGGTGGAACACAATCGTACCAGGCGGGGAGGGGCAGACGTGCAGAGGTGATCATGGGGAGGAAGGGGCGGGCAGCTGGGGGCCTGGGGGGATTCAGACGGACGGCGCCTGGCGGACGCTGGCGGTCGCTGCTGGCCGGGCGAGTGCTGGCGCCGTGACCCCCCCCCCCCCTTCCCGGCGCTGCGATGAAGGTCCCATACAGACAGCCCGAGCCTTGCGAGCTCCGTGTCCCAAACTCGTCGTCAGGGGCCGATCTGCCTCCCTCGAGGCCGCTGAAGTCTGAGGCAGCGCTACAGACCGTCCAAGGCCGACTCCATGGATGATGCATCACAGCTGGGCCACACAGCGCAGGGGGAAGGCGCGCTGGGGCGTGGTTACTCGACCGGGGTCGGGCGGGAGCGATGGATACTGCTCTTTCTCCCCCGGCCGCTCCGCTCAACTCGCGCCAGCGCTTCATCCAAACAGCACAGCACATCTTCAATGATCCATCTCAGAACAACATCGAGCGCGCGCGCGCCGTATCCAGTTGCTCCTCGTCAGTGTGTGCATGCCACGCGCTTGCCATGGCGGTGGGCCGGGGCTGGGGTTGAGCGGCTGGTGGCCTTCTTCAATTTTTTTTTTTTTTTTTTTTTTTTTTCCTGAATGGAATCTCGTCCTCAGCTTCTTTTTCCTCCTTTTTTTTGCTTTTTCCTTGGTCGGCCCTTGCGGGTGGCCCTATCAACATCCTTGGTGCCAGGTGCTTGTCCTGCTCAACATCTCGCGGGTGCGGGAACTTGCGTCGCGTTGTATGTGCAATGTGTGTTGTTGTGCGTCGATTTGGGTTTAGTTGGGATGGAGATGCTGCGTGTCGCATCGTGTCGTGTGTTGTGTGATATTGTGTTGTGTTGCCCTCAACAAGAAGCTAGAGCGACCATCCATGGCCATTAGTCGATTACGTACGGGTGCGTATAGTCTCTGGCAACCGAGAACAAGCACAAAGCATATGGATAGATGGCTGTTCCATTGGGCCTTTCGGGAAGTCTTCCATCCAACTCTCGGACGCGGTGCTCAACGAATAAAACCTTACGCTACCAAACGGCAACCGCCCGGGCCATTCGCTCTGCATAACCTTGCGAATACTTTACTCATAATACCATCATCTCTACGGATAGGTACCCGTGGGACCCAGCAAAAACTCAAGGTGCGTTGCGTGCTTGTTCGCAAGTCCAGAGACAATGCTTCGTTCAACTACCGAACCTCGGTCGCAGTGAAGGATTCGGACTAGGGAAACTAGGAACTGGGAACCCTGTGAGACTTCTGGCGGCGGGAAGCGCCCTTGGTTATCTTCGCGGAAACGCGGCGAAAGAGGGGCTGTTCCCTGGCGCTCGCTCGCCGACAACTTGGTAGCGAGTCTTCTGGACCAAGGTACCCGACTATTGTACATATTCCGCACGAGGTTGCGCCGTCGGGAGGAAGAGAGGGAGAGAGGATGGAACGAAAAGGAGTCCCCCTCCCGGCAAGGGCTGGCAGTGGCACTTCCCGTCCTCGCAGCCAGGCTCCCCCCGGTCTGCCCTCCTGGGCTTCCTCGTCACCGCCAGCCTCCTCGTGCTTCCAAAGGTGGATGACTGAGCGAATATCCAAACAACCCCGGTCGTTGGATCTCGGGCGCAATCGTGCGAGCCGGCGCCCGCTGGTGCGGAGGGAGAGGCCTTGACCCTTGGACGCCCATCGTCCGTCGAGTGGTCTGTGAAGAGCGGCCTGTGGTCCGTGATCCGTGGCCGTGCCCTCCCGGCCTTGCTGGGATCGAAGTTTCTCACCGGGACATTGGGCGAAACAATCGCCGCCGTCGGCCGTTGATTTGAGCTTTGCATTTTGTCTTTAGACGCTGTTGCCGAGTTGAGCGCCCGCTATTCCAACGCCCTCGAATTGCGAATCCGGGCGCTCACTCTTTCCTGTTTCACGATTCCTCGAATATGAGTGTCCCCGGGTATCGTTTTCTAGCGTTTGACAATCTCTCTTCCTCGCCCTCTTCGCCTTCCTTTGCCCCCCGCCCCCCTCCCTCCGTAGCTAGGGCGAAGGCAAGCAAACCTCGCACAAAGGGCCCCCGAGTGGACACAGTGCCAGCACGCCGCGACTAGTTTTGTGCGGAACGACTGTTATTTCCGAAGCCCATGGGACGTAAAGGTCCCAGCGGCGCGCTGTGGCCGTCTCAATGGACCACTCGCGTTGAGCCATGTCTCACTCTCGCTCGTTACCGCCCATCGGTTTGCTCCTTTTGGTCCACCGTCTTCCAACGACAACTCAGCCCATCAGACACCTCCGGCGGCAAGGGGAGGATCGACAACGTCCGGGATGCCCTGACACCACCTCGCCTTCCGCTCTCCTGTCGAGAACACGCCCCTCCTATCCCCAGAGAAGGTTTCCTCCAGCATCGTCGACTTTGAACTCTGCTAGACTGGAGTTGTGTTGGCCTTTTGGTTGCTCACGAGTGAGGTCACTCTGCCGCTGCCTCTTCTCGCGATGCCCTGAATTCCGACCTGGTGCAAAGTCTCCGAAGATCGGGTCCACTGCCAGGACTTGGGCCTCGTCAGGTTGTGGCAAACAAAGTAAACCGGCCAGAAAGGATTCGGACTCTTTGAGAATTGATAGTCATCGTCATCAAGGGGAAAAGAAAAGGTATGGACGGAACATCACGTCAGTTTGTTTCAACTCGCCTTTGCTGGAGACGGGAGCGATTGCGGCCCGGCGCATTGGATTTCTAGTTGCTGACGAATTATGGAGCCTTCCGGTACTTCTTTCCAGGTACCTTTGCTCACCCGCCATCCGCCATTGGTCTTGCTAAGGTTCCATGAAGGGAGGGGGAAAACGGCTGCGTCTGCGAAGTGCTGGATGAAAACCAAGGCATCACTCAATGAGATGTTTGTGATATCATGATCGCGTATTGCGAGCTTTGGCCATTGCCGACTAAGGTCAAATCCAGGCACGCCCCACGATTGCAAGAGATAGAATTCAAGCTTCGTAGATCCCTCCACGCTGCACATCTGATAGCATGGCATTAGGATGCCTCTCGGCTGTCTCATGCCCTGTCCTGCCCTGCGCCGCCCTGCGCTGCCCTGCGCTGCCCTGCGCTGCCCTGCGCTGCCCTGCGCTGCCCTGCGCTGCCCTGTGCACGCAATGTTTCTCCAGTATGCAAGGCGAATAGGGCTGCGACTGTGGGCTATGCGACAGTGACAGTGGAGGGTCACTCGTGCGTGGGCATGCACAAGCAGGTAAATAGGACATTTATGCACATGTACGGAGGTACATACATGTGGTCGCCCTACGACCACGGGCTCGTCGATGGGCATTATCTGGGAACGATGCCGACGGCTTGAAGAGGGTCTTCGCTGTCAAGATGTAAGCCGAGTTTGTTGACAGCGATTTTCGCCGATCCGGTAGCGAAAATGGCCACGTTGACATGACGCGCGAAGAAAAGGAGGGGGAGTGGGCGATGCATCCTTTTCGCGAAAGCATGGCGTTCGGGGGGGCGATGCCATTCACAATTTCACATCTGCAGGAAACGTTCACGTTCGTCGCCATCTGTAATGCTAATCGTCCTTGCAGATACCGTACATGCTTGGGCATCCAACGCTGTTTCATGCACTGGTGAGCTCATGAACCTGATGGCGCCGTGCAGTCTTCATACAGGGCCATGATAGGTACGCATCCGTCCTTGTCGTCGGTCTCGGCCGGCAGTCTCTGCCAAGCGAAGTCGCCAACCAACCCAGCCACCAGGTTATTACACATCACCTTTGAGTTGTCGTGTCTCGAGTCGCCCAACATCGTCAAGGCGGGAGCTAACGCGCCTCCTATTTAGCTCAACTGGAATTTGTGGGTGTGGGAGTCTCGGGAAAGTTCCAAACTTGGCACCTCCAATGTCTGTCTGTCGCGCCTGTGCTCCGTACCCCGTATCGAGTGCTTCGTGAAAATACGAACACAGTCATGATGAAGCAGATGCGGGCGCGTGTGAGGACAAAATGAGATCACGCCAGCGAACATGGATTATTGAATCGCGAAGCAGTGCCGTAAGGGCCGTGCTCTTGGACGCGGTATGGAGAAATCAGATCTGGCATTGCGCATCTTTTTAATGAAGCAACGAGCATGGTTCTGTCGCATATCGATTCTTTGCCGGGCAGAGAGTCCGGAAGGGCCCCAGCCAACACTGGGGTCAAGGGCTTCGCATCTCCGTCGAGCGGCCGAGAGAGACCCTCAGGACAGGATTGCTGCAAGGTTGCTGCAAGCTTCATGTACATGCAAGATTGACCTCAAACTCCTCTTCCGTGATCCTTCTTTCTTCACCTGGCCGGGTGTCAAGCTGGAAGGGCGAGAAGGCCTGACGAGCCCTAATACGATGGCTTCGGGATGAGGTCGCGACAAAAAGAGGGGAACAAGAAGTCGAGATTTGACATCCTTGCCACGCTCGCTCGGGGCTTGACGGAGAGTTGAGTCTTTGATAAGACAAAGAGCGAGACCAACAGTCACGCACGACGACGACGACTCCACACCACAAGAAGCTCGCGCACAAATCCAGGGCGTATCCGCAGGGAGTGAGTCGAAAACCACTTAGACCATCCGGTCTTGTTTAACGCAGGTACCCAGCAAGGGCGGCTTCTAAAAGCAAGGGCGAGCCGTCTTGCCCCATCGTCGCTGCGTGAGACAGGCGAAGGACAGGAGATGTTCGACGCTTGGGGCAGGCACTGTCTTGGGCTTGACTTGGATGGGAAGGGCGGGTGTTTCCTGCCGTGCGTAACCTGCGTCGTCTGGAAGCTCCTGTCAGCGGTCGCTCTTGCAGCCTTGCTTTTTTTACACACAACCTTGAAGGGTCAAGGGACAGGTGAGAGGCGGAAGGCGAGAGGGAGAAAAAAAAAAAAAAAGAGGAGACCAAGGCTCCTTCCCTTCCCTTCCCACCGCCCACCCCACAGCATCTTACACACCACTCGAGAAAGATGCTGTTCGGTCCCCGGTGGGAACTGATCCTCGCATCCTCGCAACCTCGTCAACTCAGAGTCAGAGCTGAATCTCGCAAGTGTGTCCAGGAATGGCCAATCCCGGGTCCGTTGACACTTGATGGGGGCAGAGAGGCAGGGGAACACGCGCACTGTGGCAGACAAGCACCCCCCCCCCTCAAGCAGGTCGGAGGTACCGGTACTTCGCGCCGACAACCCCAACTCCAACCCCTACCACCAACCAAGGGAGGGGAGCCACCTCCAAGGCCTCCTATCCTGGCTGTTTGTCGCCTCACCCTCGCAACATCGCCCGCCATCATACCCATTGGGTTCAACTAGTTGGGGGACCGATCATGACTACCCTCCGTGCCTCTACTCGCTCTCCGGGACTCTCGGTGTTGGCGACTCAAGCCGATTGCGAGCTAGGCAAGGATAGGGAGGGAGGTGATGTTTTTTCTCTTCTCCTCCTTTACTGTGCCTCTCAACCCGAAAGATATCCCGACATGGATGCGTCAGCAAAGTGTGGCAGACGACAGAGCTATTACATGGGATGCGACTTGTGAACTGGCAGAAGCGCGTCTGACCATCAGCCCAGGCTCGCGTCTACTTAGCATCGCTATCGAGATCAGGCGCCCTCTGCAGCCAACTAGAGCGCTCGCCATTCTTTCGTGTCGGGAGGGCTTGACAGCTGGCCACCCCCGACTGGCTGTGACGGGTCGCCCAGCACGTTTCAACGGGGGACACATGGCCAGCCACATTGTCAACCCGAGCCCTCGACGAGCCTCTTCTGGTCCTCGATCCAGGCTCTTGTCTCACTCGGGATAGTCCAATGACACAGAGCGTCTTGGGGCAAGACAAGCCCCGGCTCGGGTCCGGTCCAGCCCAGCCTCCTCCCCGTCATTTTCGCCGTCGCTGATGGCAAAGCCGCCCCGCTTCGTCGGTTGGGGAGTTTCCTGTCCGTCTCACCAATCGTCGTCCCATGATGGGCCGGACATGCCCGCACACCAGGCTTTCTCTCGAACATGGTTCTGACACGGCACAGAAGCCAGACCAGAAGGGAGGATATTTGCTTTTTCCTCAACCGCCATCGTACCATCAGAATAAACTCGGCCGCCGCTAACCCGTGAGCCGTGGCACCCAGCCTCGTCATTGTACATGAATTGTACCAGAAGTCGGCTTGTGGCGCCCTGGATTGAGCAGCTACCCGCATCTCCGAGAGACGTCCCTGCCGCGCGCCCTCTTCCGCCGATGCGTCTTCTTCGTCATCCATGAGGGGCTTGTCAGTCCAGGTTTCTGCGTCCTCAACAAGACAATTCCGAGAGCCTCATCCATCCTGCATGTCATACTGGACTAGCTGGGTGTCAAAGCCACGGGAATTGGAGCCAGCCGTTTTCACTGACCCTGAACCTGCTTCGCCATTTGTTTCCGCACATTGGCTCGGCTTGTTGAAGGAGTCTCGATTGGCCAGCGCAAGCGTCAGCTGTTCATGATCAGTTCTCATCCTCAATCTATTCACCCAATATTTCAGCTCCCTCGACGACGACGCCACCTCATATGTGATGAGCAGATTGAGTTGCCAAACAAGCAAATTACCCGCCTTCACATCAAAGCATTGACCAAGCCTGACATGGTGGGGTGGTTGCGGCAATCTCGAATCTTGAGAGTTGAATAGTCGGTTTGGAGAACATCGGATCTCCAACTATCAACAACCTGCAAAAGAAACTAGAGCGCGAGAAGCTACGCAAGCCTTTGGAAGTGGCCTTCGTCCACACGTGATGAGAGGAAAGTGCCCGCACGCGCTGACCTCTGAGGTTTCCGTGTGCTACAACACAACCTCGGGTGAGATTGTCTATCTTTCAACTCCATTACAACATGTCTCAGCCTTAGAGAAGGCAAAGCCGGATACGAAACGCTTCCTCCACAATCCCCCAACTCGCCAGGATCCGCGACTTGACTTCAATGCTGCTATCCTCATCATGGCGTGAGGAGTGCATGCCTCCCCGTCATCATCCGTTGTTCCCATGTCCATGTCGCCTGCACGCCTCGGGGAGGGCTGAGCTTCGATTGCTCGCCAGCGCCCTTCTGTGCTTCTGGCCTGGAGTCCCTGCAGCCGGCGACAGGGGTGGAGAGGGGATCATGTTGGCTTGAGCACTTGCATGACCTGCACAGCGGCTATGTAGTGCATGTCAAGGTCACGGCCAATCAAAGGTGCAGCGAGATCGGGAAGAGCGGACAGGGGGCCCTGCTGGGACGTTTCATGGACCCCAGCCCACCATGTCCAGCCCTTTGTTTTCTGCGCCGACCAACCACCGGGCGCCCTCCGGTCGATTTCATTGTCCCGTCCGTCGTGGGGGATCGGAAGGCCAAGGATTGGCACATCCAAGTGGCCACTTTTTCCCTACCGGTGCCTCCACCCTCTTGCACGCCGGCCATTGCCTCCGCCGGTGGTGGGGAGGTTGGCGTTAGTCTACCCGTTCGTCTTCCTGTCAGATGCGAGATGGGCACAGTACGGATTGAAGGAGGGCAGTCGTCGAGAGCCTGGTGGTGACAAAAGTCCCACACGACACCATTGCGACCAACACTCAGCAGCAGGACCTTGGCGATGAGCTCGGGTTGACGTCTTGGAGCCCTCCGTTCCAAGAAGCTGCCCGCTCTCGCACCAGGCTTCTCAGCATCGACACACATGGGCGGGGGCTTCGGGAAGTGACCATTTCCCCGCAGCCCATGATCCGAGGCAATTCTCTAGCTCCAGGGAAAAAAGACCTCGCTCGTAAACGACTCAATGACACATCAATGGACAGGCCTTCCGCAAGAGCGAGGACATCTCTGGCAGAGTCGCTGGCCGCGTACCTCCGAGCTTCGAGTTCATCAGCAGTTGTCTGAGACCTCGGGCTGGCTTGCTGGTATTGATACTAGGCCGGGCCGCTGACTTTCAACCAACCCAATGAGAGCCCACCACGTCTCCGGCACACCACCACCACATCCACGCCAGAACCGCCAGCGCAACCACCCTCAAGGCGCAGAAGCCGAATCCACGAGATCCTTGCATTTCCATTGGCTGCTGAGGCCTTTGGGTCCTGAAGCCTGCTAAACCTACCGGGGTAGGATTGATTTGATCTCTATCATCAACTCATCATTCCGTGACCGGACTCGTTTGCCAATGGCTAAGAGTTTAAATGAGGCAACAGGATGGGCACTCGACGAGGCCGCCATTGCCTTCTCATGTGATGGCTCATCAAAGGTTTGATTGACTGCGCCTTGGGGGCTCCTCGACAAGGGAGACATGGTCAACCGTCGGGGAAGGTTATTTTTGCCAACACACACAACCAAGCAAAGAAGCTCACCCATCCGCTGGCTCACGCCGCATGTGCGTGCATGCCGTGGACAACGGTCCGCTTCGCATGGCGACGCCAGTGGCCGACGCCGTGGCTAAACGGGGACTGGCGTTGCATTGGCGCTCGACGACGAGTGTGTCCGCCTCTTGGCTCCCACGAATTCTTCAATGCCTGCACGGCGGCGGCGTAAGACCGAGTTTGCTGAAGAATCGACAAGGAAGCAGGTCCACCCTTCGTCGGCGACAGAGACACAACGCCTCCAGCGCCAGGATATTTCACTCAGCGCCCTCGGACGGGCTCTGCCCTCCACACACACCCATCCCACGTCCCCCATCCCCCCAAAGACGGCTCTGTGCACATGCTGCCGCTGCGCTTCTCGACCCCCAGATGCGATCTGGCAGCGCTTAGTGCGCTCCTGTGCTGTCCCTCCATGGTTGCGCTTGTCCTAGATCTGACTTGATGCTTGCATGCGCATCTCGCTTCCTCCAACCTCACTTCCGTTCCTGAAAGCGTGCGTCTCGGGACCTGTAACCTGAAGACTCGTCGTCCTCTCTCTCGGCCGCAATAGACTCCCACGCTGGGTCCGTGGAGGGAAACCGCCAGCAGAACCTTCGCTGGTTCTCTTCCCTCTCGGGCCCCGAACGGCACTCGTTGGGGTCTAGTGTCTGCCTCACCGCTACTCCGTCGCCTCGAAAATACCTACGGGTGTGAGAGAGGTACCTTGTCTTAGACCAACCCCCCTCCCCTGCATGGACATGCACGAGGACCATGATAACGACACCACTTCCTTGCCAACTCACCTGGTGGCCCCGCCGAACAACGACGAAACAGATCTCAAAGAAAGACAAGCAGGCAAAGCAATCGGCGGTTGGCGCTCCCTGTCAGCGTCCCGGGGCCGTCGACCGCATCATGTATGATGTACTCCGCATTGGGCTGGTACGAGACCACGAGGAATTGACAATCACAGGCGACATTGGGCTGTGTAACCCGGGCCGCTCCCATTGATCCACGGTGATGAAGAAGATTGAAGGGGTGAAGGGGTGTGATGAGGCGGGCGGAGCGGCGACGACGACGACGACGACGGGGTCCACGTCAGTTCTCGAGGGTTCGAGACTATGGAGATTCACGGTACGGCTTTACTTGGTACATGAGGCGAAAATGAGAGGGCCGTTGAGCTGAGAATAACGTCGTCGAAGAAAAGGGTGAGGATCTAGCTCTCGTCCTGCCTACATTAGCCTTCCCGCACAGCAGCGCAGCTCGGGAAGGGAGGGGAAGCGAAGCCATGGGCGGTGGTCCACCTGCCACGGCTGCCAGCTAATGTACGGATATGCACGAATATGTACAAATGAGGGGAGACCAGACCTGAAGATGGCCTGGGACAGCCGGGAATAGGCGCTCATTTCTGAGCGCGTTTCTCCATGTTTAATGGCGAGCCGGAGCCGTTGCCGGGAGGTGATCAGCATGCGCTGATATTTCGGGAGCGTGCCGGCAAGGCATGATGGGAGCAACGCTGGCGCACGAGAGCCGTGGACGATGGGAGTGAGGCATATGGGCGCATCCCCCGCCTTTGGCTCGCTCGTTTGCCGTGACGGTGGCATGTCAAGGACGTTTGGCTCGGCCCTGGGACCTTGCCAACTTGTCATTTTGCATGCTCCATGCAGCCGACGATGCAAAGCCCACCCGGCAACGGCGCCCGTCGCTTCAGCGTATCTTCACATCGGGAGATTTGGAGTACGATAGGTCAACAAAGTTCAGCAGTCCAAGTCAACGGGGTGCGGGCTGCAGGTATGATCCGCATATGTGCAGGGAGGTAGGTGGTGCTGGAGCGGGAGGAGGGTGTGGTCAGCCCGCCGCCGGCAACCTGGTGAGAGGGTTGATGTGCTTTTTGTTTTGTTTTCGTTTCTTTTTCCTTTGTCGTGGCTTTTGCGACTATCCGCACTCGATAGCTGCCGGTTGATGACCTATCCCTGTTTTTCGCACACGGGAGAGCAGTCAAGGAGAAGGACGATGATGGAAATGGATGATGGGTGCAGGGAACAATCGAGACGCGGAAAGGGCGTGTATCGTTGAGGCTGGGGGGGATAGGAGCAGGGGCTGGGGGGGGCTGGGCGAAAAGAGAAATGGCTGGCGCTCAGGAGGAGGAGGAGGATGATCAAGGAGGAGAGAAGAGGAATCAACTGGATCAGGAGGCCCGTTCCCTCTGGTGAGATGATTCCCATTCGATGGGCTGGGGACTCGGGCCGGAGCCCTAGGAGGCGAGGGGTTGTTGGCTGGCTGAATGAGTATTTGGCCAGAGGGAGCCGCGGGCGGGATTGCGTCAACGAACGAGCGTGGCCAAAAGGGAGAGAATGCAATGTCGGTACTACATCTGTCTCCCCCAGCCCCAGACGGGAGGGAGGACATCACCAACAAAGAGGATACGAAGAGGCGTGCGACGTACGAATACAGGCCTTTGTGCTCCGTACGGAATATGGAGTATCCGTCCGAAGATACGGGGGGCGGCAAGGATTCGGGCGGATAGGATCCCAGCTGTCCACGGCGGTCCACGTGTTTCGAGGCCATTTATCACGTAGATTGGGGCCTTTTTGAAAGGGGGCAGAGACGGACGGGCAGAGCGTCCGTGTAGGAGCGGGAAGGGGAAGGGGAAGAAAAGGAAGAAAAAGCATTGGCCTCCTCTCGGCCGAACTGAGGAAGAGGAAGGGATCCCCATGGCAGAGACGAAAATTGCAAGAGAATGGAAGATGGATCTGCGAAATAGGCCAGGCCGAGCCCGCCGCAGCAGCCGGCAGAAGGCAAATGCGGATGCAGGCAAAATGCAAGGCAGGATATAGTATCTGCCGACGGGCCATGTCCATGTCGTCGCCCATGCTTACATACATACTTTAGTAACCTTGCATGTCATGTCATGCCATGCCGTGTCTGTTGCTTTGCCGATGAGGCTGATGGAGAGAGGTTGCTGTTTGCTCGGAGGAGAAGGGGGGGAGGAGATTCTGCTGCTGCCCATGTGCTGTTTTCCTTTTTTGGGAGACTGAACGGGAGGATGCAACTACGACAAAGTATTCGTACTTTGTACATTGTTATTTTTACTTCTTGCCCGTAGTACCATGTACAGGGGATGTGCAGCCCGTCTCAGAGATGGGAATGCAGCGTCTGTGCTGGTGCAGTTGGCATATGCATTCTACTGTGGCCGTACTATCCAAAACACCCAAAGCTGCGGCCCCAAGTTGGTGGCCGCGCGACGGGAGACGGAGACTATTTTCTTCTTTTTCGCGTGCGTCCTCCCGTACCTTGCTTTTGCAATCCTCCCCTCCCCCCCCCTCCCCTTGCCTTTCTCGCCTAATATGTCCCCGAGGCGAAATGCGCAACATGATTGCAGCAAGCCTCCTCCTCCTCCTCATCTTCTGATGCATGCATGCAGCTCGACCGTGTTGGAAATGAGGAGGCGGGGACTTTGACACTTCCGCGTTTTCTTTCTTCTTCCTTTCTTTCTTTTTTGTGGGGAGGAGGAGGGGGATTTGCCGTGCGTTATTCGAGACCAGGATGAGGGATGAGGGGGACACACACGGGAGATTGAAGAATGAAAAGGAAAGGACAAAAACAGGTCGTAATCATGGGTGGTGGTATCTGAGCTGAGCGGCTCTGTTACACACGCAGGATTTCAGGCATGTGCGTGTTGGTTGCGGAAGGACGTGGTGGTGTGATACGAGGGAGGGGGGGGGGGGGGGGGGGGGGGGGGGTTNNTAGGGGGGGGGGGGGGGGGGGGGGGGCCGTGGAGGGTTCCGGATAGGCTATTCGGGCATTTCTCAGTCAGCGACGGGAAAGAAGAAGGAAAAAAAAAAAGGGGGTTGGCTAGGTTTTGTCCTGTTGGGTAGGATTGTCGGGTTGATCATTGAGGGGGTGGTGCTGACGTGATGTTTGTGTGGTCTTGGATGATGAGGTTTTGATGGAGGAGGATTCATGGAAATGCGCTGCAGGTATAGGGTAGCCTCGTCTCATGTGACTTCGCGTTCCTGGGCGAACAACCACCACCACCAGCAGTAGCCCAAAGTGTGCTCTCGCACGCGCCACGCGCAACGCCCAAGTGGGAGCGAGAGTCAGACAAAGGTCGGAGATTTTATTCTTCTTTTTTTTGCAAAACGGGGGGAAAAGAGGGAAACCCGCCATTTTTCTTGGTAACGTCTGCTGGGTGCCTCATACGATTTTACGCCTCAGGCGGGCGGCTGGATCGTGCTCGTGCCGGGCCAGTTCGACGACGACGACTTCATCGAGAAGTGGGAGCAGCTGGGCTGGACTGCCGGTTCACGCACATTTGGGAGAACAAACGAAATATGAGCGACGGAACGGGAGAAGACGGTGCGATGCCGTCACCAGAACCACCACCCCCAAGCGGGCAACAACAACATCAACATCAACATCAACAAGAACCACAACAAACCCGCCGCAGCCAACCCACCCCCCAGAGAGCCGCCCAGCCTCGCCACGGCGCCGGCTTCGACCCGTGGAACTCGTCCTCGACGGGCCACCAGCGCCCGGAGCACAACCCGGGCACCGGCTGGCGCGCCTCGCGCGGCCGCAAGCTCAACAGCCAGCTGCGCGGCGGTGCGGCGGGCGGCGAGCGCCTGGGCGACACCTGGGGCGTGGGGGCCGCCGGCTGGAGCGACGAGCTCCGGGCCGTGGTGCCCGCGCAGGTCCGGGAGCGCGCCCGCCGGAGCGTGAGGGACATGCTCGTGCGGCCGGGAGAGATGCGGGCGAGCCTGGGGAGCAACAGCGGCGGCGGCGGCAACGGCGTTGATGATCAGGGACGCACCGCCGACGAGGCCCTGAGCGAGAAGCGTCGCCGCGAGGACGAGGAGCGCCAGCGCGCTGCATCGGCGGCGAGGCCCATCTTCGACGGCCTCGTCGTTTTCGTCAACGGGAGCACGTCGCCCCTCGTGTCGGACCACAGGCTCAAGCAGGTGCTCGCGGAGAACGGCGCGCAGGTGGCGCTGCACCTGGGCCGGCGGCGTGTGACGCACGTCATCCTGGGCCGGTCTGCCGCCGCCGGAGGGGGAGGGGGAGGGGGCTTGGCCGGGGGCAAGTTGGACAGGGAGATTAGGAAGGTGGGCGGTGCGGGAGTGAGGTTTGTGGGCGTCGAGTGGTGAGTTTTTGGTTCTTGTTCGAAAAGCCTTCCCTTATGCCAACCGGAGAGGCGGAGGTAGATTGCTGACTTGTTCAAACCTCGATTAGGGTCCTCGAGAGCCTCAAGGCCGGCAAGAGGTTGCCCGAGACGCGCTTCTTGAGCACCAAGATGGCCCCCAAGGCCCAGGGGAGCGTCTACGGCCTCTTCTCCAAGCAGGCCCCTGAACAACCCCCTCCCTCGTGAGCAGGGCGGTTCTGCCACCGGTACGACGGGGTGGCACTCCGGGCGCGAACCACGGGGCTCCAAGTACGGCAGCCACTTCGAGGAGAAGCGGAAGAAGAAGAAAAGAATAAAAAGAATAGAAAGAAAAAAAAGGGGTGGGTTCATGGGCAGGATTGCATGAGGGGGGCGAGCTTTGCCTTGTTTCCTTGGACCATCCTTTGAGCTCCCCTCGTGGCACGGCATGGCCACCGCATGCTTTGCGTCAACGAAAGGGGGAGACCGGGTTTTGCATGATTTTTGATACGACTGGTAGACAGACATGGGACGGGTGGCAATGGGAGGGGGGAGAAGTTTCCCTTGACGGTTTCACGGATTTCACGAGCCGTGTGTGTGTGCGTACAAGAAGGAGCCCCGGGCAGTTGGGCGGTCCTCACGGACGATTGGCGAGGTTATCTCTTTTATTGTTTTTTCAACTGGTTTTCGTCTTCTGCTCTCTGCACGCGCATTGTCGAACATGTGCATGTGCGTGTGCGTGTGCATGTGCGTGTGTTTCTTCTTCTTCCCCGGGTGCGTCTACTCCCTAGTGCAAAGGTCCAATTCGACCTCGTCAAGCCTCCCCCAGATACTACTGCATTATCACAAACTTGCCCCCCTCCTCGGTGAGACAGAGAAGGGGGGGGGGGGCGCAAAAAAGAAGGACAACTGGCACCGGTTGATGCCTCGTGTTTCAAAAGAGAAGAAACAAAAACAGAAAAAAAAAAGTATGCCCAATGTCGTACAGCCAGAGCGAAAAGGAAGCAACCATTTTTGTTCGTCCACCCGTCCCTCCTCGTTCGCCCCCCCAAAAGGACGAGGGAAACCAACGACAAGGGGGGAGGAGAAGAAGCCACCCGCGGAACAACACTTGAGCTACACCCCTTCCGCCTCCTACCCCTTCTCTCACAAGGACCCAAGAGATGCTGAGCGAAGGGGGAAGGAAAAGGGGAGGGGGGACCTCCGAGACGCCACGGCCAATTCGCCCGTCCTCCCCCCTCTCCCCGTATTCAGCCCTCGCCCTCTCGCCCCCCTCGCACAGAGGACGCCTCGCCAGAAGACGATGGGAGGGGGCGGGGGGGACGGGGGGACGGCGGTGAGACAAAAGGGGCTCGGTGGGAAAAAGAAACGCGCCCCTCGTGACGGGAAGAAAAAATAAAAAAATAAATAAATAACCAATGTTAGTCTCTGTGTAGCCCGTCCGAAGAAAACACCAACCATTTTTTTCCGAGACAGGGCTTACACTCTTCTACTACTCCCCCCTCCTCCCCGCTCACCCCCCTGTGTCGATCATGGCAATCCCGTAGAGAGGCAGCAGCAGCCCAGGGGGCTGGAAGAGTGGAGGGGAGGGGAGGGTGAGAGGGAGGTTGGAACGAGAAAACCCCCCCAAGACTTGAGAAGAGGCCCAGGTTTCTGGTAACACCAACTCGTAATACGAGGGCATGCATTCGTAGGGGACGGCACTGGTTGGCTAAAAGCCTTATTCACAGGGAGACACAAAAGGTGGGATAAGACAGAAAAGAAGTTACCTGGGATACGAGGAAATCCCGTGGCTAATCCCGTGGCTGAAGGACGACCCGCGGGGGGAACGAGAAGGAGGGATATGTTACCTGGAGAGAAGGAATCTGAAACAGCGACGACGACTTGAACTGAACCGCGGGGCTGCAGTGACGTGTTTCGCACATCAGCCGTGGCCAGGAGGATGCAGATGCAACGATCATGCACTTGAAGCACTGTCACAACTGGGGGAGTTGGTCCTCTCGACGACGGCTTCACGCACGCGTCGACCAAGTATGCTGGTTGAGGCCGGGAGACAATGGAAACAAGACTGCTTTTTATACCTGGGAACGACTGTATCCAAGGAGAGAGGGACTAGTCTGCAGCCTCGAAGTGATGACGCTGTACAAAGAGAAAACAAATGGCCTAAACTATCTCCTCCAAGTGAACCGTCATTGTCCAACCCCGTCGTTTACTTCCAGCACCCACGGGTCCTTCAGCCCTGGGCCTTCCCTCGCTCACAGCCTGGCCTTGACCATGCCGTCGACGGCGCCGTGCTTGGAGCCCCTGAGCTCAAAGTACTCGCCAATCTTGGTTCGCGCCACCTCCACCGTCGACGCGTCCTCGATGGTGCTGGGCACCGAGACCTCCTTGCCGAGTTCTCCGTGCACCGCGTTCTCCACCATGTCGCGCAGAAGACGCCGGAGCATCTTTCCTGACCGCGTCTTGGGGATCATGCCCTTGCCCTGAACGATGCCGCCGAGAGTAGCAATGGGTCCGACCTGGCTGCGAACCAAGTTCTGGATCTCCGCCGTAGTCTGCTGGTCGGGCACCGCCGACGACGGATGGTCTGGCGTCGAGAGGGTGATGAAGGCAAACGGCATCTGGCCCTTGAGGGAGTCGGGGATACCGACCACACACGACTCGGCAATGAGGGGGTGAGTAGCAATTGCTTGCTCAATGGAGCCTTGACAGTCAAGTGTTAGCATAATGTTGAAGTTGTCAAGTCGACATGTAGGCATGTCATGGAGCTTGCACTTACCACTCGACAGACGATGCGCGCTAACATTCAAAACATCGTCGTTTCGGCTCATCACGTGGATGTAGCCCTGCTGGTCGATCCAACCCGAGTCTCCCGTGTCCATCCATTTGCCCTGGAATCTCTTCAGGTAGCCCTTCCAGAACCGCTCCTCGTCTTGCCACAGCGTTCGGAAGCCGGTCGGGGCCAGGGGCATGGCCAGAACAATGTTGCCCATCAAGCCTCTCTCGACCTCGGCGCCGTCGTCGTCAACGATCCTCACGTCGAATCCAGGCATCGCCTTTCCAGCGCTGCCCGGCTTCAAGTGAGGCGGCGGGTGGTCGCGGACGTCTGTCTTGCGATGCTTGCCAGCGTGCGGGACAAGAGCACGACCGGTGATGGGAGAGCCGACCTCGGTGGACCACCAGTTGTCGATGACGTGAGCGTCCTTTGCGCCGTGCTCCGCCAGAAGGTCCTGGTACTTCTGGATGAGAGTCGGTTCCGATCGCTCGCCGGCAAGGAAGAGAGCTCTGAGTGACTTGAGGCCGCCTCGCTTGCCAAACTCGGTGAAGAACTTGTTGTCGGGGTCATCGCGTTTAATGGCGCGAAGGGCTGTCGGTGCCGTGAACATGGTGTTGACCTTGTACTCCTCTATGACCCTCCAAAAAGCAGAGGCATCCGGAGTGCCAACCGGTTTTCCCTCGTAGAGAACCGTGGCGGCACCTGTGAGGAGAGGCCCATACACGATGTAGGAGTGGCCGACGATCCAGCCAATGTCGGAGGCTGTGAAGGCGACGCACCCGGGTCCGTGGATGTTGAAGAGGTAGCTGATGGAGAGATGAAGACCGACGGCATGGCCTCCGGCATCACGCAACACACCCTTGGGAGTACCGGTGGTGCCCGAGGTGTGAATGATGTAGACGGGGTCTGTACTCTTGACAGGGACACATTCGGCTTTGACGTTGCGGGCTCGGGCGCTTCGCACAAGCTTCTGCCAGGTCGACTGACCGGCATTCCGATTCATGGGGTGCCACCTAAGTTGGTCTCGCTGCCATACCACAGTCTTGCTTGGCTTGTGGGAGGCGAGCGAAATGGCCTCCTCGACCAAGGGTCGATAGGGAATAGGGGGCTTGTTCCCGTCAATGCCGCACGAGGCAGTCAAGAGAGCGACCGGCTTGCAAGAGTCGATACGTTGGGCCAGCGCATTGGGAGCAAAGCCGCCAAAGACGATGGAGTGTATGGCTCCCAGTCGGTTGGCTGCCAGAATTCCAATGACGGCAGACGGGATCATGGGCACTAATCTTCGGTCAGACGACGGGTTCACGGATGAGCTTGGCACGACTCACTATATAGCATGACGACATCCCCCTTCTTGACTCCCTCCTCTCTGAGAGCCCCAGCGAGAACTTCGACCTCCTCGAGCAACTCCCTGTAGGTATAGGTCTCCTTGGTGCCAGTGACGGGGCTATCAAAGTAGATGGCGGGCGATTCGCCATGGCCATCGAGAACGTGGCGATCTACACAGTTGTAGCAGGTGGAGATCTCTCCGTCGGGGAACCATTCCCAGCTGTCGTGGGTGATGCCGCTCTTGAGCGTCTTCTGGGTCAGCTGGATGGTTGAGGAGAACGGCTTGTGCCAGTGGAGGTGCTCGGCCTGGTGACGCCAGAAGTCATCGGGATCCTCGAGGCTGTGCCGCAGCACCTCGTCCTGGACATGGTGGTCGTTGCTCGCCATGGTTGGTTTTTCGGCGAGAGCTGATGCTGTCTGTGATATCGGGCGGATGCCCGAGTAGTGGATAGGAGAGCAACGACGACTAGGAGCGAGGTGCGGGACCCGGAGAAGAGACAGAGGAGGCGCGGGGAAGACTCTACGGGAGGAGCAAACGGCAGAGGTGAGTGTTCGCTGGAGAATTTGTTTCATCACCGCCTCTCGAGGAGCGACTGAAAAGGTGCACTTTGATAAGGTGCACAAAATAAGACGCCAACGGCAATCCTCGGTTATAGATCGGGGTTCGTTTCGGCGTAATTGAAGCTTCGATGGAAGGCACGCCCAACCTGGGGAATAATAAGAGGGACGAGGCTAGAGGGCAAGAGCAGTGGAGCTAGTCGAGGGCAAGCGCATCCAACAATTGGAAAGTGCAGGCACGACGGGAAGGACGGGAGTCAGGGCGGTGCGACTAAGTAAGGAGGAGGGATACCGGTAGGTCCTTCCCATAAGGTTGAGACGGTCGAGGCAAAAGTGGAAGGAAGGGGGTTTAGAGGTTGCCAGGCCGGGAATGGGGAAGGACCTTGGGAAGAGGCACCTTCTCAGCTTCTCCGTTGCCTTTCCCTGCTTTGCTGGCTTACCCCAACGGCAAGACACGACAACCTGATGCATACCGAGATCCCAAGAGTCGACCTCTGCCGGACTGCTCAATGCAACGCCTCTGGTTGGCCTCCGGTTGGTCTGCTCCCAATTCGGACACGGCAGTTCCCACTTCCCCCGCATTCCGGAGCTGGAGAGAGCTCCATTTCCCCTTTGCCCGGTGACGTTGCCGACCCGGCTCGCTGTCCGAACAATGGGGCTCGGATCGAGACAATGGCGAGTCTCAGTCCCACGGGTTTGCCAATTGCCAAATGCTGCAGCCCGTGGGTGAATCCTTGCCGTCCACGAGGACTGGAAGGCAACAAACGCACCACTTTTGGCCTCTGTGCTGTGAGACCCGGCTTGTCGTCCAATTGCCGAAGCCGCGTCCCGATCCGTACGAGCGGTTGCGACCATTGGCCGCAAGTCAGTGAGTTCCTAGAACGACACTCGTCAACCAGAGAAAGCTCATTGTCGACTTCTTGGGAGATGCCATCATGCCACTCGAGAAGAGGCACGCGGGGAGAATCGGAAACATTCTTGAAATTTTGTGAGTTCCAGTTGACGTGGGCGCTTCTCGGGCTGAGCTTTTGATTCCCGAGGAAGTTCGTCGACACTCACGGCTCAATAGGCCACTGATATGCGAGCATTTGGGCCGCGAATACCTCGGTCTTGGAACATGGGCAACCGGACCGCCAACACTTCCAGATGCAACAAGTGACGAGAACCTCGCTTGTCAGAATTGATTGTGCTCCCCTCGAGTCGACGGCCGAAAAGTCCAAACAAGAGTTGCCAACATAGCCGACGTCGGCTGTGTAGGGTAACCGAGCAGGTTTTCGAAACCCACATCACCAAGGCCAAAGACAAGTGCCAGGCCAATGCGATGGACTGGTTGGTTCCGGGACAGCTAATTGTTGGAGTTAGCTAATTGCCATCCCGTTTGAATATTACGCTCCTGGAACTGGTCACGTAGTTCAACTCACTGACGCACGATGGCATTTGATGTGTTAGAAATTGAAGAATAAATACTGACTGGTGTTAGCCACCAAGACAAGGTTCCGAGTCAGACACGAGCAAGAGGTACGAGCAGTCACGCACCTCTTCGCTGTCCAATGAAGACCCCAAAGGTAATTACTCTGTACGCCGTACAAATACGAGGACAATGATTGAACCCCGACTCGAATCACTCCAGCCGCGAGTGGACGATGAGCGTGTGCTTCTGGCCAAAGGCCCCAGCCTTCTCACAGAAAGGCCCGTCACCCAAATGTAGAAGACTCTGACTCTCAGCTGCGTAGTAGCGGGCCCCACAAAGCCAAGCAAGTTGCTCTTGTCCTGACTTCATCCAATCTCCCTCATCCCTACCAGCCTACATCCTTCCGCTTAAACCGAAAGCAGCGAAACCAACGAAAAGAACCTGCTTTTGAGAAGTCGAGAGATAAACCCGCGTCGCAATCTCGCTTAGCAGCCCACTGTCTTGACGCCGCTTCCGCCCTCAACGTCTCACCCTGCCACACCAGAAATGCAAACAACGAGCGGCTGTACTTCGGAGGTGGCATAGTCAAGTGAGAAAGAGACAATGCAAGACAACCGGCGAGACAATGCCGAATGAAGCCACGTGAATTTGCATGAAGCCTCTCGTAGGGTCTTGTAGTTTGGGTCCCTACAGTTCGCAAAGTGTTCCGCCCCAGCCTTGCCATAACCACCAAGACCAGGCTTATCTCATGCACAACCAATGGGAAGCTGCGCGACGAGGGGAGGTGCCACACCAAGTTCAATGCGCTGCCCGACTCGTCACTAACGAGAGACCATCCGCTTCGGGCATGACATGGCGCCCAACGACGAGCTTCGAGTCTGGATGTGGTCTTTCGGGGCACCCCGGTCGACGGTGGGCCGACGAGGCAAAAGCCCCAGCGGGGAGACAGACAGTGGCCAAGGCTTTGAGTTTGGGAACGCAAACAAACAAACAAGCATGAAAGCTCAGAGACAATGCCCATTCTCAGCCGTGCCCGCCCACCGGCTCTGCTCGAAGACATGTCGCAGACTTGGGAGCGTCGCCAAAGTAACACGAAAGTCAACCAGGTTATGAAAAAGGTCGGACCAAAACTGGCCTCCCAGCAATGTATGCTATGCTCTAGGTCTATAGTACAAGATTTGGGAGCTCGCCAACACTGAAGTTCGGACAAGAAGCCATAAACCCGCCCGACAGAAAAGGGCCACCTCCTCGACGAAGAGAGGAAGGGAAAGAAGGCAGAGACACGGAATCGGGGCCGGATCGTTTGTTGTTCGAGGTTGAAAAATGTGGTATCTTTGATTTGTCTTGATCATGCCTTTCCGACGAGGTCGCGAAGGGTTCCCGAAACCGAGATCGTCTGCAGCATAATTATAAAATAACACATTATATTCCCAGCCCCGAAAAGACCGCACACTCTCGAATCTTCAGAAATCCTTTCCCAGAGAATCGGGGGCATGGGCGAGTTCCTTTCGAACACCGAGACAAAAATCCAAATACATGAATGTCTCTTTCCTGCAAAGCGTGGCCATCATTAGACAAGACTCCATAGAGCAGTGCAGGAGTATACCGGTTCTCCGCGTCGTATGTTCGTATCCCAAAAAAGTCTATACATCTCCAAATAAAGTATTTCCGCTCGAAGTTGTTCAAAAACCCCCGTGTAAAAAAAGTCCTTCCTCTCCAAATAAAAGCGAATGGAAACCAACGACTTGCTTCCCACACTGCTCCCTCCAGTCATGGGCTGGCGAAGGCTACCACGAAATTAGGTATTACCGTTATAAAGACATGTTCGTAGGTAGGACGTGGACGGCGGCGGCGAGGCGCGCTAGTTGCTGATTTACAGGAAGGCAGCGAGACCGACAATGGCGGCCAGGCCGGCGCCGGAGAGGGCAGCGACCTTGCCGGCACCGGCGGTAGGGACCTCGGAGGGGGTGTTGCCGGAGGAGCCCTTGGTGCCGGTGGGGGTGGAAGCGGGAGCACCGGGGGTGGTGGCAGCGCCGCCGGTAGGAACAACGGGGACCCAGGTAGAGTTGCTGCCGTGAGCGGGGGGAGGCTTGGGGCTGGACGAGCTTGTTAGTTATCTGATGAGATCTCGGGATGCTTCTGAGCACTTACCAGTCGTGGCAGACAACAGCGGAGGTGGTGATGACGGGCTTGGTGATGGTGCAAGGGCAGTCGGTGATGGTCAGGGTGGTGGCCTCAGTGACGGTGTAGGTCTTGCCGCCGTGGGTGATCTCGGTGGCGTAGGGGCAGTAGGTGGTGTAAACGTCAACGACCTCGGTGGTGTAAGACACGTTGGAGTGGGCGGAGACACCGGCAACGGCGGCAAGGACGGCAGCGGCAGCGAACTTCATCTTGACTGATTTGGGGGGGTATTAAGGTAACTCGAAAGTTGGTTATTGAGGATTAAGAGGGTTGGTAGAGGTGCTGTAACGAATGAAATTGACTAGAGTCAAGGTTGGAGTAGCGAGTGTGGGTGAGGAGGAAAAGAAAGAATCGACATGAGGTCTGGAAAGCGTCCTTCTTTATACCGAAGAGTCGACCTGGGGGGAGGGCCGTTGGTGGGATGGCAACGGGGGGGAGTGCGTCGGCGGAGGGGGTGGAGCGAAGCGAAGTGGAAGCAGTCGAGATAGGCCCTTCTTCCAATTACAGCCCGATGGGGGCCAAACGGGATAGACCAGGATCTCGCTCATCAAGCAGTCCGTCAACAACCGTCCAACAAAGGGGGGTGGCAATCAACCAGATTGCAACTTCGCTAACCCAGCGTGGGCAGCATAGTCCCGCGAGCGAAAAGGAGGGACGCCACACCACCCTAAACCGGGACCCTAGCCAGTTCGGCCTCTCCTCTGCGGCTGCCATGTTATTTGGCTGCAGGCAAATCAGCGACCATCTTGGACTTGACCAGGATCCAGGGACCCAGGGGGTCAAGGCTGCTCGAGCCTCTCCGGGGACAGACGAAGCCATTCGGCCGCCCACCGGGGGACTCCAAAGAGGTGGGTGGGGAAGCACAGGCTCGTCTCGCGCTCTGACTGTCAAGAGAGTGATGACCGAGACAGGTCGAGGCTAGCAGGATGGAGAATGAAGAAAAAAACCGGAAAAGGAGGAGATGGGATGGGCCTGGCTGTCTCCTCCCGGCGGGCGGCGGGTGAACATGGGGCTGTCGGTTTAATGAGTTGTGAGTCGAGTTGCATGAATCCGACGAATAACGTCGAGCGGTCAACCTGACGTGCAGAGGCCGCATGACAGTCCCGCCTCTCCAGTTTGTTGACGAAATTGCCTCCGCGGCTCCTGCTTTTTCTCGTACTGAAGATATCTGCCGACCTCACAAGCGTCAGTCTCGTACCTTCTGGAGTGCTGAATGAGATCCCACGTTGATGGAAGAAGAGTTTTATTACGTGACTGTCACTATCGTTTGAAGTGGTCACTGACTTTGGGGCTACTGGTCTGGCGATTTTGAATTTCGGTTCCAGCCGGGTTCCCGTACCTACACCTTCTTCAGCGTTGGCAACGGTGCAAGCCATTGCTCTGTCGAGCTGGTCAAGCATCGGGCCAGATAGCACGAGTGCTAGCGACGCACCGGGCGTTAACTCTATACGGCGCTGCAATGAACATCTTCTTCACCCAGCGCGGCAGCAACGTGACGAGATGCATATTCGTAGGGCGCTTGTCTTCCAGAGTGGCCTCGGCGGAGGTGCCGAGCCTTGAGTTGACCAGGGAGCTGCCAAGGCCTGCACAGACAGACCCAGGAGGTTAAGGCACGGATAACGGCGAGGTTCGTGGTATGAGTTGCCTCTGGGGCGAATTGGCGCCGAGGTTCGTTTGTTCGTTCCATCGGTGCTGCGTGAGAGCATGGAGAGGCCGATCTCGAAGCCCAGGTTGCAGTAGCATTCGTAAAGCAACCCTGGATGCCTGGGAGAGTCAGATTGCAAAAGCTGGGGTGGAGGGCACACGTGCAAACTTGGCCGATTCTCACCTCCTCCTTTCTACGAATAGAAACCGTATTCCCAAACCAGAACCTGATGATGGCTCCCGCCGATCCTCCTGAGCCTTCCCACTTGGCACGATTGGACGTGGTTCAGCGCCAACGAGCAAACCGCGGGATCCAGCTGCGAAGGAAAATGCCTCTATCGCTCCGTAGCGACTGAGCGAGTCCATTGGCGACGGCCCTCATCAATGGGCAGACGGCGGCAGCTGAGCAGCGGATGCACTTCAGGTTGAATGTGGAGGAGGGAACCGCGCGGCGCATGCTTCCAGCCCATCGTCTTGGTGGACGACAGCTGTGACTGGTCCGTTGACGGTTCGCAGTGCTGTTGCCCTGGCACGGCATGTGAACTAATGCAGGTACAGAGAGTCGCGCCTGCCCCCCTTAATTCTTTAATTCCTGCAGCTCCTCACTGGCCGAGATCTGCCCACACCGACAGGTCCCTGATGCCTGAGGTGCCAAACTGGCTTGGGCCTCTGGCCTTCAGCTGCTCTTGCATTGACGGACCGCTCGCCACCTCCCTCTCCTAGCTCTGTCTAGCTCTCGCAGAACGCGAACCACTGCCATCTCACGCACGACCTTCTCCCTATTCGTCTTCACAGCGAGGGTCCCCTGTGGGTTTGTGACTCGGCGTCGGTGGCTTCATGAGGCTTGAACCAGTTCGATGCGGACCAACATGGGGCTCACCGAATGTATGTAGCAATCAATGCCAGCCCCCTGTTCCTCCACCACCCGCCGGTGCCATTGCTCCCTGGAGCCATGGGCATCGTTCAAGGCCGACCAAAGAGCGGAAGGGAAGCGCAACAAGGCGGGAGAGAAAATCTCTGCAATAAGGCTCAACAGCCAAGACGCCCGTGACGGTAAACCCACGCCACCAACTTCCTTTTCGGACATTTGTTCAGCGGCCTGATCTGAGCAAGGAATCAAACAACAATGGCGTCGCTACCGATTGGCTAAACGAGTTGGTGGGTGGCTTGCTTGGTGGCTGTCTCTTGCGTTTCGCTGACAGCTTAGCCGTGCCTTACCAGAGATGAACATCAACGCCTCCAGATCGAACCGCGATTACCTTAACCAAATCCTTTCTCAAATCCGAAATAGCGGAATGCAGGAGGCTCTAATTGGCGGTCTGAGGCTGCAGCCATGTCTTGCTTCCTTGGGGCTTGCAGCCAACGGCCCTAATGGCCAATCTGGCGGCCTCGCTGCATGTTCCCGGGCTGCATGCTCCTCTGACCCGCGTCTTCCAGCTCTTCGCCCAGCGAGTCTGTAGCTGTCTTGTACGTTATCTACAGCACCAATGCAGCCTGAGTGATTGCCTCTTGATCTGGGGTCGGTTCAACGGCCATATGCGCCGAGCCTTGCCAGGCTTGCAGGGTCTTGGCAGTGGAGGAGGCATTCAAACCCCGGACGGCCTTTTGCTCAGCTCTCGCTCCTTCTGCAACCCTACGGCACATCGAGGACGTCCAGCGACCGGACCACCGCCTATCATGACTCCTCGAATTACTTGGCTGTTAGCGAGCAGCCTTCCCGCCTACCGCCAAGAGCCCGAAACTCGCCAATCCGGACCGATGTTCCCCTTTCCGACGACCCCCCGGAAGCTCGGTGATAAGGCCTCAGATCCCAGGCCTCACTTTGCCTTGAATGACTTACGTATTCCGTACGAAGTACTTCGTCTTGTACCAGAGCACACACAGGCACTGCTGGCCTCCTCCTTTGCAAGGCTCCCCTCTCTTAATTTCCCCCTTATCCACCCAAGGCTCTAGCCGTTTCTACGGGCCATTGCTCATAGCCTGATAATAGTAACGCTAGAGAGAAGGACCTTGGCAACCCCGACTTCCAATAGCTCAAGCCGATGCCTTATCTCCTCTCCCAAGGATGGAATCATCATTTCCCCAGGTCTTTTCGCTCGGCCCAGTCGAGCCCTGGCTCAACCCCTAGCCATCCAGTTTTTTCTTGGGAGAGCAAGAAACAACCAACCATCGAGAATCGAGCCTAACACCAGTTCCGACTGCGCGGAAGAAATACACTCATGTAGCGACGCTACTTGTCCTCGTATTTTCTCCATCAAGCCCCATCCCCTCGAGTGACCCATGGCACCCAAGGGATTTGCCCTCACCCTTCCTTCGACCTTCTGTTCTTGATCGACATCCGGCCTTTATCTCTGTGCTTCCTTCTACCCCGGGCGTTCTTCTGGCGGATGCTCCTTGTCCGTTCGTGCGCCTCTGAACGCGGGCGGGCCATGTCTGGCTTCCCATCTCGATTTCCGTCCACGCGAGATAGATGACTAGGTTGCAAGCGCTGTCGAGGTTCATCAAGAAGCGTCTCCAACCTCGATTTGGCTATGGGCAACAAGCTTTGGGCCGTCTCGAGTGCCGGAGCTCGCAACCCCGGTTAGCCTCGACATGTGGCAGCACGTCTCTGGGTCTCCGAGGGGCTATCGACTTTCGCGAGAGCATCTGGGACGATGCTCACAGCCTGGTTTGCCCGGTGTCGTAGAATCGACGAGGGCTCTTGAGCGGAGACACCTTGTCCCTGGCAAAGCTTGTCGCTGTCGTTGGATCGCGGCTTGGATCTAGTGCTTGGTCAAGTCCTCACAGTCAAGGGTGTGGTTGAGGGCAGGATGGCCTCGTGCAAGCGCTCCGTCAGGCCAGGGCTCAGTGGCTCGCCAATAGCCTTGCGAATAGGAAGACGAGTGACCAGGCTCGCATGACTTTCAAGGCTGGAGCTCCCTACCCTTCTCGATACATATCGGAGAAGCTCATCTCCTCGGTCCCATCTCGTATCCGTGGATGAAGCAATTCGCGCTGCTCGAAAGCCCCTGTTTCCCAAATGCAACACACAACCGCTCGTTTGCATCCTTCTCAATCTCGAGCCATCGGCCGCTCTTGTTCGCTCAGATTAATTTCTTTAGCGCGTGCATCTGTGATGCGGGCCACGCGGTTTGGAGTGGGCGGTTCGGATGAAGTGAGCCGGCAGTAATTTCCCCCTCTCGCCATCAAGTTGAGATCGGCCGGAGCCACCACCATTCGCAGATGTTGGCCAATGCCCAGCACTTTCATCTCTGCTATGCAGCTCTTGCGTCTCGGAAGGGTGACAATCATTGCATCGGTGGTGACGGTGCTCCTTGGCTCTGCAGCTTGAGGCGAACTTTGCCTAGTTCGCGACATCACTCTGACGCTGCCCCCCCGCCCCTTGATCGCGCGGTTCGGATGTTGCTCCTCTACTTGGCGATTGTTTGTTTTCTTTGTCCTCGTGTTGTTGACATTGAGCCTTTTGGGTCTTGAGTTTCTCCTTCCACCCCTCCACCAAGTGAAGCTACTGCAGCCCCTCCCGCTCTATACAACGGTATTTTTCTCTTTAATTTCCTCTTGCATGTTTCATTTCAAAGTCTCATCCCACAAGTTCAGTTACAGATGGGGATAGTGCTGGGAAGCTCACCGACGAGTCTCGTCTCGAGTTAGTCTTCAGAGACTTGTTTAGGTTGCTGGCGTTTAATCTCAAGAGATTTCCGACCGACGGATATCACATCGTACGCGCCAAAAGGCTTGGTACGGGTAGTTGACGATAATTGCCTCTTGGTGGTCTGATTGACCTCCAGCCTTCTCTAAAGGCCGACACGCCCCCATTCCTCTCCCCCCATGTTCATACTCGACACTCCCAGTTTCGATGATTGCGGAATTACGTGCGGTATGAATCGCCCGGCCAGTTTTGGGATGCTCGCTTCGTTCTCGTGGCCTCTACCAAGGGGCCGTTCCTCTCCTCGGGCCAACCTCGTGTAGGCGGATCCTCGACACTGGAACTTCTCAACAATCGCCTCCAACCTCGTTTTCTGAGACATCTTGACGGCGACCCCGTGGCAAAAGTGCGGATTGCCCCCCGTTGAGAAGAGGTGACACGAGGCCAGACGAGGCCGATAGGTCGGTGGGTTCCGACCCTTGTGTGTCTGAGTCTGGGACTTTCTCTGACACGAGGCGGAGGTGGTTTCTGTTATTGGGAATCTCTCCTCCGACAACCACGTTACATTGTCCCGAACTTGTGTGTACGCTCTCAAACCAGACTGAGCTCTGTCTTGTTGATATTGGTTGCTGGACGGGCGAGTTGTCAGGAGGGGTGTTGAGACCCGGCCACAACCAAGGGTGCTCTGTCCCTTGAGGTCGATATTCTCACCTCTGTCAATTTGCTTTGGGTCATCGCTCATGTTGATATTGTGTCGAGTATGGAGTTGATGATATTCTGGAATCGCGACTCGAAATATGCGGCTTTACTAGACGGTCTTGATCGCTGACGACATCGCCGAATGCGCCGAGGTATTACTAATGCGTCAACATGCTCACAACAGCTCAACAGGAATGCTCCACGACCCAAAACCAACCGTCATCAAATACACCAAACCCCTTCCCATAATTCCTCCCTCATCGAAAGCATACACGTACATCTACAATGACGAGCACCATGAGAGCAGTCGGTAGGTGAGCGGGATGACCCCGCAGCCCAACAGTGCCAGGTTTGCAGCCTTCTAACCCCGCCATGGTTGTAGACATCCGAGGTGGTAAGGGCGAACGCGATGCCCTCTTCATCAACGACCAGACGCCCCTGCCCTCTCCCGCAGACAGCCAGGCCCTCGTGCGCATCAAGGCCTTTGGCATCAACCGCATGGACACGGTCCAGCGCCGCGGCTTCTACCCGCTCCCTCCCCAGGCCCCCGCCACCCTCGGCGTCGAGTTCAGCGGCGTCATCGAGTCGTTCGGCCCCGGCAACCACTGCGGCTTCAAGGAAGGGGACGAGGTCTTCGGCCTGGCCTACGGCGGCGCCTACGCCGAGCGCATCGCCGTCAGCACCCGCATGCTGCTGCACAAGCCCGCGGCGCTGAGCTTCGAGCGGTGCGCCGGCATCCCCGAGACGTGGATCACGGCCACGCAGGCGCTGCACCTGGTGCTGGGCTTCGCCAAGGGCAAGTCCATCCTGTGGCACGCGGGCGCCTCGGGCGTGTCCATCGCCGGCATCCAGCTGTCGCGCGTGGCGGGCGCTTCCGCCGTCTACGCCACGGCGGGCACGCAGGACAAGTGCGACTTCATCACCTCCAAGCTCGGTGCCACGGGGGCCTTTAACTACAAGACCCAGGACTGGGCCGAGGAAATCAAGAAGGCGACCGGGGGCAAGGGCGTAGACTACATTGTCGACTTTGTTGGCGCCGACTACTTCCAGAAGAACCTCGACGTGGCGGCTCGCGACGGTCGCATCGTGCTGTTGGGCACGCTCAGCGGGAGCAAGGTCCCCAACGCTGACATTTCACAGATCCTGTACAAGCGGCTGCGCATCCAAGGCAGTACGCTGAGGAGCCGAGACGAGGAATACCAGGGAAAGCTACGTGACAAACTGGAGGAGTACATGCCCGACTTTGAGTCGGGAAGGCTCCAAATCTTTGTGGACAAGGTTCTGGATTGGGAGGAGATCCAAGAGGCTCACAAGCTCATGGAGGAGGCCAAGAACCTGGGCAAGATTATCTGTACCGTTTCTTGAGGCAAGCAAAACTTCGTACCTGATGAGGGATGAGGAAAGCAAATCGAACTGATAACTCTCATGCTGGCCCGCGCAACGTTCAAAACAGAAAGTGACCGATCTTGGCTTAATGCGCCTGGATCCATGCGAGCATCTGATCATACGCCGTAGCTTGTGCATCTCTGATGGAGTCGTCCTTGTACTCACCCACAACAGCGAACCCTGTGAATTGTTAGCCTTTGTCTAAGTGATGGGTGTTTCGGGCGACGGCTCACCATGAGGCACTCCGGGATAGACCTGGACCTCGTGCTCCAAGTTGGCGGCTGTCATGGCATCCTCGCCAGCCCTCCGGACCTTGTCAGGGAACAACGGATCGTTCTCGACACAGACCAGGCTCAGCGGCACGCTGACATTCAGGAAGTCGTCGGGCACAACCGACGCGGCGTGAGCCAGAGCGCCAGCCTTGATGAAGGGCCCCGTCTGGACCTGTCCGCTCTCCGCGTCGTCGCCCGACGGCTGCGACTTCTTGGCGAGGAGCAGCACGAAGCGCGCGCCCACGCAGTACCCGACGGCGTAGATGCCCTGGCCCTGCTTGACCACGTCGGCGTACTGCACCTTTGCGGCGCCAATGACCTTGTGCAGGGCGGGCAGGACCTTGTCTTCGGTGACGCGGGCCAGCCACATGTCGATGAGGAACGACTTTGTCACCTCGGCGGCCTTGAGCTTGACCTGTTCGAGGAACGAGGTCGAGTCGTCGGGGATGGACGTGGCGGCCGGGGCCGTGTCGCCGCCGAACAGGTCGGGCATGAGGACGAGGAAGCCTTCCGAGGCATACTTGTCGGCCTGGAGCTGGTTGTTGACCGACTTGATGCCGGTGCCGCCCGTGAGGAGGAGGAGGAGACGGGACGGGGCGTGCGGGTAGTCGGGCGGCTTGGAGATGTAGACCTGGGGGGAGGAGGGTTTAGATTTGGGTCTGCGAAGGGGTTTCGGCCGTGGGAGCTTACATCAACGTCGTCGAGCTTGATCGTCTCGCCGGTGGAAGCCTTGCCCGAGGCTGATGGGCGCGTTAGCATCCAAGCATCGGGAGGAAGCGGGTGAAGAAGGTACGGGTCGGCCTGTCAGTTACGCAGTGCTCGCCCACGACGTGGGCGGGTTCCTGGGCGTCACTCTCGGGAGCTCGAGTGGCGTTTTCGGCGTCGGCCATTGCGTTCTCTTTGATGGTTTAATGATTTGGGTTCGTAATGCGCAGGCTATGGAAGAGCGATGGAATAGGGGAGGAGAGTGTTAATGTGAGACATGTGGTGGTTGATGGAAGCTGAGTGGTCGCCGGGAAAGGTACTTGCTGTACGTCATGCTGGAGGGGTAAAAGGACCTGGAGCTTACAGGTATCGACCTAACTTACGTACTTTACGGAATGTCACAAAGAAAAGCTATATGTATGGACACAACCATCAATGAATCCGGTGATACATTCAAGCATATCATTTTCTACCGAATATTCGTATTTCGACGCAAATCTTAATCAGCAGTCCTCCTCGAGCTGGTGGATTATCAAAGCTACCCTAACGCGACTTAGGTAAGCAACCCCGCCACAGCCCCGTCTCGCCGCGTTTCCACTCAACGCGCTGAACGCGTCGCAGGCATCAACTCCCCACCCAAATTCACGAACACTTCGTCCAAGGTCGCTGCAGTCCGTCAACATATTGACGTCTTAACTTCCCATCCCGACACACACGCAGCCTCTTATCTCCACAGCTAGCAATCATGGACGCTGCTTCTTCTGCCCTCTCGCGAGGCGCCATTGAGTGAGTACCTTCTTCCATCCCTGTCCCGTTGCCCCTCTGGTTCCGCAGATACTGACCCGTGCCAGCGTCATCTTCAACGATCCCGACAAGGCCGCGAAGCTGTTCCCCGTTCCCGTGATGCAATGCCTCCAGATCAAGCAGATGGCTCCCTCGGCCCAGGGCGGAGACCGATACCGACTTGTCATGAGCGACGGCGAGCACTACGTCCAGACCATGCTGGGCACCCAGGGAAACCACGTCGTCCACGAAGGAAAACTACAACGGGGAGCCATCGCGCGAGTGAAGCAGTATACCCCCAACAACGTCAAGGGGAAGAAGTGTGTGATTCACTGCATCTGACGCGACGCTCGGCTAACCCTGCCTAGCATCATGGTCATCCTCGACCTTGAAGTTATCGAAACTCTCGGCGTGCACGAGAAGATTGGCAACCCCATCGCAGTTGAAGCCAAGGCTGCCCAAGAGACGGCCATCACGGGGAACGACTTTTACGGTGCCAAGAAGGAAGAGGAGGAGAAGGCTCAGGTCCAACAACAGCCCAAGGCCATGCCTTCACGACCAGCCACGCACGGTGGCGTCCACATCTACCCCATTGAGGGCTTGTCTCCATTTGCCCACAAGTGGACGATCAAGGCGCGAGTCACCTTCAAGTCTGACATCAGGACCTGGCACAAGGCCACCGGAGAAGGAAAGCTGTTCAGCGTCAACTTGCTTGACGAGAGCGGCGAGATCAAGGCCACTGGCTTCAACGACCAGTGCGATGCTTTCTACGACCTCTTGCAGGAGGGCTCTGTCTACTACATCCACACCCCATGCCGAGTCCAGTTGGCCAAGAAGCAGTTTTCGAATCTGCCCAACGACTACGAGCTCACCTTTGAGCGAGATACACTCATCGAAAAGGCCGAGGATCAGACCAATGTGCCCCAAGTCAGGTTTAACTTCTGCACCATCCAGGAGCTGCAAGCCGTCGAGAAGGACAGCACCGTCGACATCATTGGTGTTTTGAAAGAGGTTGGTGATGTTGGTGAGATTACTTCCAAGAAGGATGGCAGACCCTTCTCAAAGCGAGATCTCACCATGGTGGACGACACTGGCTTCTCCGTCCGTGTTACCATTTGGGGCAAGACGGCTAGCTCGTTTGAGGCGGCCCCAGAGTCTGTCGTTGCCTTCAAGGGAACCAAGGTGTCAGACTTCAACGGCAAGAGTTTGAGTTTGCTGTCGTCGGGAACCATGTCCATCGACCCGGACATTCCTGATGCTCACAGGCTCAAAGGCTGGTACGACTCGAGTGGCCGAACGGACACCTTTTCCACCCACCAGAACATGGGGAGCCTGGGCAGTGCCACCGGCCGAAAGGACCAGCTGAAGACTATTTCCCAAGTAAAGGACGAGAACCTCGGCATGGATTCCGAGCCCGCCTACTATACCATCAAGGCCACCATTGTCTACATTAGGCAAGAAAACTTCTGTTACCCGGCCTGCTCCAACACCAAGGAGCGCTGCAACAAGAAGGTCACCGAGATGGGAGACGGCACTTGGCTCTGTGACAAGTGCTCGTTGACCATGGACAAGCCCGAGTACCGATACATCCTGTCGTTGAACGTTGCCGATCACACCAGCCACCAGTGGCTAAGCTGCTTCGACGACGTCGGCCGCATGATTCTCGGTCGGCCCGCGAACGAGATGGTTGAGTTGAGAGAAAAGGACGACGCCGCCTTTATGGTGGCGTTTGAGGAGGCCAACTGCAGGAAGTTCACCTTCCGATGCAGGGCCAAGTTCGAGTCATTCAACGAGGCACAGAAGTGAGTGCTTTTATTCGCATCTCGTTGCAGTGCGGAGAGCTAACAGACTATCCAGGGTTCGGTACCAGGTGATGAGCGCAGCACAGCTGGACTTCAAGGCCGAGGGCGAGAGGCTTGCGGAGCTGATCAAGCAATACAACATCAACGAGTAGATGTCGTAGCAAAGTGTTGGTTGGTGGGTTAAGGGGGATATATCATGGGCATGAGCAATGATTAAAATGGGGATATTTGGCGCTGGACTGACCCATCCGATGTAGAACCATCTTCTATGGCGACATTACTTTGTGGACTAATGATACGATTGCTACTGCATTGTACAGGGATGCTTTATTGATGGCTGGGGCAGAGAAGCCAAAGAATTGGGGTATTCAAAACGACGCAACAGTGTCCCTTGGTTCGACAACTGATGGCAGGTCAATGGGTGCGCACTTTTCAACCCAATGCTTTTCGCCGCACTTTTCCATTTTCGTCTCCTCTCCTCTTCACAACAGAGGGAGCTTCTCGTGCTTCCACGGTCGCTTGCCCTCTCCCTCGCCGTAGCTCACGGTGGCCTGGTAGTCGCCGCGAATCTTGTACTTGTAAATGGTCAAGCCCTCGAGGCCGACGGGCCCGCGGGCGTGGATCTTGTTGGTGCTGATGCCGACCTCGGTGCCGAAGCCGTAGCGCATGCCGTCGGCCAGGCGTGTGGCGGCGTTCCAGTAGACGCCGGCCGAGTCGACCTCGTTCATGAAGCGCTCAGCGTCGACGGGGTCCGAGGTCAGGATGGCGTCGGTGTGGTGGGAGCCGTGGGTGTTGATGTGGGCGATGGCGGCCGAGAGGTCGGGGACCGTCTTGACGCCGAGGGTGAGGGAGAGGTGCTCCGTGTCGTAGTCCTCGGGGGTGGCGTCCCGGACGCCCTCGAGGGAGAGGGGCTCGATGGCGGCCCTGCTGGCGGGGTCGCAGCGCAGGGAGACGCCGTGGGCGGCGAGGGCTGAGGCGACGCCGGGGAAGACGGTGGCCAGGGCGGAATCCTGGACGAGGAGCGTCTCGACGGCGTTGCAGGCGGCGGGGTAGCTGGTCTTGGAGTCCACGATGGCGGTGACGGCCTTGTCCTTGTCCGCCGAGTCGGCGAGGTAGATGTGGCAGAGGCCATCGGCGTGGCCGAGGACCGGGATCTTGGTCGACTCCTTGATGTAGCGAACCAGCTCGTTGGATCCCCGGGGGATGACGAGATCGATGTAGCGGTCCTGGGCGAGGAGCTGAGCAATGACGTCGCGGGTGGTGACGAGCTGGATGGCCGAGTTGGGGACCTGGGTCTTTTCCAGGGCCGAGGAGATGACTTTGGAAATGGCGACGAAGGACTCGGTAGACTCCTTTCCGCCCTTGAGAATGGCGGCGTTGCCCGACTTGATGGCCAGGGACGCAATGTTGGCGATGACTTCGGGACGAGCCTCGAAGATGATGAGCAGAACGCCAATGGGACACGAGACTCGCTCCATGACGAGATTGTCGTCGAGCTTTGTTCTCATCTGAATTTGTCCAACTAGGAGAGATTTAGATGAGATACTTCCCTTGAAAAAAAGGCCAATAACATACCTGGGTCGTCAAGATCTCTTACATCCAAGATCCCCTTGAGCATGTCCTCCCACTTGCCCTTCTTGCCCAGGTCGAGCCTGGAGACGAGGGCCTGGCCGAGGGAGCCATCGGCGGCGGCCTTGCGGGCAATCTCGAGATCGCGAGCGTTGGCGGCGAGGATGTCGTCCTTTGCTTCGGCGAGGGCGGCGTGGATGGTCTCGAGGGCCTCGTTGCGAGCCGAGGCGGGGAGCGTCGCGAGGGTAAAGGACGCCGTCTTGGCGGACGAGGCGGCGGCCTCGGGGGAGGCGTTTGTCAGAGACATTTTTCGATGGGTGAGCCACAGATCAATGGATCACGGCGTGGCTATACCTTATCCGAGTATTCACGATTGGAGCGTATGAGATGAGTCAAGATGAGGCGAGTGAGTTGACTGCCCCGCCAATGAGCTTCGTCTCACTTTTTTTTTTTTCGCGGGGTTCATGCACCCCGCCATGAACTCTGGAAGGAGGGAAGGCCATTGCTCCTGTCTTGGATACCTAGGTGGTTTGTCACGCCACGGGAACGGAAGGCAGGCACGAGACGGGGGCAGTTGCCAATTCGGTGTAAGACCATTCGAACGTTTAGTTTCACTTCAACACATTCAGTTCTCATCACCAACATGGACACTCTCAAGTCGTTCCACATTCCCAACCATGAACCGCCAAGTCAAACCCGCCTCGCAAGCCAATCGCCGCGCTAAACCCGAGCGATGTCGGGAACTGGCCGACGTCTCTTTGTGGTTGCTCAACCTCGACATCATCACGACAGCCGGGGGGAGGGAGATGGGCTTGGAAACGGCAAACGCACGCAGGAGTGGGTTACAGCAGGCCCCCGGCATCCAATAACGGGGGTTGCAATGGCACTTCTTCAATCGTCGATCCGGCCCTTTTCCGCATTTTGATCTGATTGATAATCAGGTTGCCGTCGGATGCTTGCTTTCTGTGGCGTTTCCGGGTGGGAATAGCGTCACGATGCGAAGCCGAGAAAGGGACATGTCGACACGGGTCCGTTGGTCCATTGTCGTGTCCTACAGGCGTCGACAGCGGATAGTTACATTGAATGACGGCCTCGTGTCCAGGTACGTCAGATCGATCGGCCATTCAGCCCTCCATCGGAAGTATTCCACCTCGAACCTCGTCCTCCCTATTGCCGGAAACCCATTCTATCGGCTCCGTGCTCGGCGAAGACTCCTTCTCCCGATCGTGGACTCCACCTCCAAATTAAATCTCCCCCAGTCCCTACCCGGCCTGGCATGCCGAGTTGCTACTCTGTGTGTGTGGGTGGGTGGAGGTACAGGTGGGAGCCTCGTTAAAAGATCGAAGAAACGAGATCCTTTATCCGACCGAGCTGCTTTAAAACCTGCCGGTGACCCTCCCGGCTTCCGTCATGTTGTTTCCGGTTGCACAAGTTGCCACGCGCTCTCAATATTCAGCCCATGATTCTGCTGTGCATTGGATCTCTCCCGATATATTGATTCTACTCGGCTAAGCCTGTGCCTTGCCTCTTCTGTGACCTCTCGACTCTTTTATCCCAACGTGCTTGAAGAAGTCGGCCTCGGCTTGAGTTGTTCAGTCCCACATATTCGGAGCCCATCTTACGGCAATCCAAGGCAAAACACCATGAAGTCTTCCTGTGACGACGAAAAGATCGATCTTGAACGGGATGGCAGCGGCGAGGTGGAAACAAGATCGACAACTGCGGGCTCGGCCTCGTCAAAGTCTGACCAGGGCCACTCAGAGTCAATACGGGAGATCGAGCCCGTCACCATTGGCGAGCCACTGGGCACAATAGACACTAAGATATCTGCTCGACGGACTCAATCCAGAGCCTCATCGGCGCCTTCCAGACCGTTGTCCGTCGTCCCTCGCTCTCAGAGACGTGGCTTGTTGGGGAGGGTCACGCTCGTTCCCGAGATTTCATACCCGCCAGACTACAAGAAGTCGACGAAATGGGCCCTCACATTCATCATTGCCCTGGCTACTGCCGCGGCGCCTCTTGGCTCGACTGTTGTCTATCGTACGTCTTTTCATCCCCGAGAACCGGTTAACGTGTGAATACTGAACCCCCCGCGAAGCTGCCCTCCCTGTCTTGGCAAAAGAGTTCCATGCCTCTGAAACCGTCACCAACTTGTCCGTGGCGCTCTACATGATATCCATGGCCATCTTCCCTCTTTGGTGGTCCTCCTTTTCCGAAGAGTTTGGGCGCCGCACCATTTACCTCGTCTCCTTTACGCTCTTCGTCCTCTTCTCGGTCCTCTCCGCCGTCAGCACCAACATCACCATGCTGATCGTCTTCCGGATGTGTGCCGGTGGTGCCTCGGCGAGCGCCCATTCCACGGGTGCCGGCTCCATCGCCGACTTGTTCGAGGTGTTTGAGCGAGGCAAGGCCATGAGCATCTTCTACCTCGGCCCTCTGCTGGGACCGCTGATTGCCCCCGTCATTGGCGGCGTCGTCACCCAAGAGCTGAGTTGGCGAGCCACCATGTGGTTTCTCACCATCTACGGCGTTATCGTTGTCGTCTTGATCTTGTTCTTCCTCCCCGAGACGTTGCCTCGTCGTAAACCCGAGGAGCCTGCACCGCTTGCTCGGAACGAATCCCTTCAGCGAATGCGTACAATGGATTCGGCCAAGGAAAAGACGAAGCGGTTTAGCAAGTCACTTGGCCGCTTCATCATCGACCCCCTCGGCGTCATTCTCTACCTCCGTTATCCGCCCGTCTTGATCACAGTCATGGTTGCCGCCATTGCCTTTGGTTCGCTCTACATTGTCAACATCGGCATCCAGCAAAAGTTCTCCCGCCCGCCCTACAACTACAGCCAGCTGGTCCTCGGCCTGCTCTACATCCCCTCCGGGCTGGGCTACATTACTGGGTCGCTCTTTGGCGGCCGGTGGATCGACAAGATCATGGCTCGAGAGGCCCGCAAGGCCAACCGGTACGACGCGAACGGGAAGCTCATCTACCTGCCCGAGGACCGGCTTCGGGAGAACGCCTGGGTGGCCGTGACGGTGTACCCGCTCGCGCTCCTCATGTTTGGGTGGTCGCTGCGATATGGAGTCCACTTCATGGTGCCCTGCACTGCGCTGTACTTCTTTGGCGTCGCCTCCATGCTCATCTTTGTAAGCTCTCTCTCCTCGTCCATATCGCGAAACTAGACGCAGCTAACAGAACAACCACAACAAAAGTCGGCTGCGACGACGATGCTCACTGAGTTCATCCGCAAGCGCAGCTCGGCCGGCGTGGCCGTCAACAACTTCGTCCGCAACACGCTCAGCTGCGTCGGCGCCATCGTGGCGGCCCCGTGGATCGACGCCCTCGACGTCGGGTGGGTGTTTACCATCATCGGCGTCTTCTGTCTGGTGGCGAGCTACTTTAGCATCTGGATCCTGAGGAGGAACTCGGCCAAGTGGAGGAAGGCAATGGACGAGGCCCTGAATGGATGACGGGATGGCATATAGTTTGGGAGGCGGCTGGAATCAATTGGGTAGGTGTATCTTGATGTTACGAATAAGGGGCTCGAGAAGGCACCAGCATATATACATATACATCATTCCACAGTCACTTCAACACTTCAGTCCTTCTTCTCCTCGGCAAACAACCTCCCGATGGCATCGACGCCCACGTTCCCCCCGCTAAACACCAAGCCCAGATCCCACCCGTCCTCGCCCGCCTCCCTCTCCACCATGGCCCGAAACTCCTCGTCAAACAGGGCCACGGCCAGCGGCACGCACCCGCTCGGCTCGACGACCATCTTGAACCTCTCCAGGACCAGCCGCGCCGCCGCCGCAATCTCCCCCTCGGTCACGCTGTACATGCCCGCCACCAGCCGCCGCGTGTAGATGACGGCCCAGGGGTGCTCCCCCACGGGCGTGCGCAGGCCGTCGGCCACCGTCAGCGTCTTGACGGCCGTGATGCGCTCCCCGGACTCGTACCCGCGCTTGCCGTCGTCGGCGCCCTGGAACGAGGGCTCGGCCCCGAAGACGCGGATCCCCGTGCCCTCGCAGCTGAGCGCCACGCCCGAGAGCATGCCGCCGCCGCCGCACGGCGTCATGATGGCGTCGAGGCCCGGCGCCGCGTGCTTCTCCCGGCCCGGCCTGCCCGGCCCGTCGCCGTCCCTCCCCGTGGCCTTTGCCCGAAACCCCCCCTCCTCTCTACCCATCGCCTCGGCCACCTGCGCCTGAAACTCCAGGCCCAGGGTGCCCTGCCCGAGCATAATGTCCGGGTGGTCGTAGGGCGGCACCAGGCGGGCGCCCGTGTCGGCCATTACGCCCGCGGCGACGGCCTCGCGCTCGGCGGCGGTGCTCCCGCTGAAGACGACGTCTGCGCCGTAGCCCCGCGTGGCCGCCACCTTTTGCGGCACCGAGATGTCGGGCATGACGATGTAGGCGGGGATGCCGTTTTCGCGGGCCGCGAGCGCGAGGGCTTGGGCGTGGTTGCCTTTGGGGTGGTCAGCTCTCTATATACCTATCCCCCCCCCCCCTTTCGTTAGAAGATTGCTCACCAGAACTATGCGTCACAACCCCCTTCCCCTCTCCCCCGCCCTCGGCCCAACCGGGTTCCCGCCTCAGCCTCGCGACGGCGTGAAAGGCCCCGCGCACCTTGAAGGCGCCCGCGCGCTGCAGGTTCTCGCACTTGAACCACAGCCTGAGGACGGGCTTGGCGGGCGCATCGCGGAGTCCCTCCCAGCGCGTGCCGGCCAGGTCGCGCGGCGTCGAGGCCAGCGCCGTCAGCGTGCGGTTGGTCAGGACGGGCGTGAGGTGCACGTGCGGGCGGACCACGTCGTGGGCGGCCACGACGGAGGCGCGCGTGAGGGGGGGCGTCGTGGAGAGGTCGGCCATGGGGAGGATTGGTGAGCGGGTTGGTGTGGTGGTTGCTTCAGTGTGCGTGTGGTTGATGAGGCAGAGCTGCAGTGGTGAGTCGTCGGGACAGCAGTGTCGATGGTTGCTTGACTTGCCTCCTCAGCGCTCAGCTTCACCAAAATACAACTTCCTTCGCTCCAGTTCTCCCGAGGCAGAAGCACTTGACCCGCCGAGCACATCATGACCCGCTTATCGTGTCGAGAGGGCGCCATGCAGGAACATCTCGGACTGATTGGTGGGCGTCGGTCTCGGGAGCATCCAGGTGCAGCTATTCGCAGACATGGCACGACGGCTATGATTCAAGAAAAGAAATTTGGTATTGAGTTGGCCGTGAGCCACATATCAAACTTTTGGACAACCCAGATAGATCCCCTGCGAGAGCCGAGGAATATACAGTACAAAAGTCCACACAATTTTTGCCAAGCCGTTCCGTGTCCCCTCCCACGTCCATGCCTATCCCGTCTCTTACTTCTGGTTCTCGGGTCGGAGAGAGCGGACGGCCTTGCCGGCTCGCCAGATCTCGAGGCTGCGGATCTCCTCCATCTCCTTCTCAAACTTCTCGCGGTAGTCCTTCTGGCCGTTGTAGTCCAGAGATCGCTGTGTCTCGGAACCGTCCTTGACGGCGTCGTAGAGGGAGTTGAAGACGGGCTTCAGGGCGTCCTTGAAGCGGGGCGTCCAGTCGATGGCGCCGCGGCGGGCCGTGGTAGAGCACGCCTCGTACATCCAGTCCATGCCGTTGGCGCCGATCAGGGGGTACAGAGACTGCGTGGCCTCCTCAACGGTCTCGTTGAAGGCCTCGCTGGGGGAGTGGCCGCGCTCGCGGAGGACCTCGTACTGGGCGAGGAACATGCCGTGGATGCCACCCATGAGGCAGCCACGCTCACCGTAGAGGTCCGAGTAGACCTCCTTCTCGAACGTGGTCTCGTAGAGGTAGCCGGAGCCGATGGCGACACCGAGGGCAACGGCCTTCTCCTTGGCCTTGCCGGTGACGTCCTGGAAGACGGCAAAGGAAGAGTTGATGCCGCGGCCCTCGCGGAAGAGGGATCGGACGGTTCGGCCAGAGCCCTTGGGGGCGCAGAGGATGACGTCGATGTTGGTGGGAACCTCGACCTTGGTCTGGTTCTTGAAGACGGGGGAGAAACCGTGGGAGAAGTAGAGCGTCTACAAAGCAATCGATCCGGTCAGCCATTGGGTTCTTGCACGTCGGTCCGCCGCTGCGCTTACCTTGCCCTCGACGAGCTGGGGCTTGATAGCGGGCCAGGTCTCGGACTGGGCGGCGTCGCTGAGGAGGTTCATGACGATGGTGCCGCGGCCGATGGCCTCGTCGACCTCGAACAGGTTCTTGCCGGGGACCCAGCCGTCCTGGATGGCGTCCTCCCAGGACTTGCCGTTCTTGCGGACACCGACAATGACGTTGAGGCCGTTGTCACGGAGGTTCAGGCCCTGGCCGTGGCCCTGGGAGCCGTAGCCGATGAGGGCGAGGGTGTCGTCCTTGAAGTACTCCTGCAAGCCCGTGTCAGCACGTATGTCTTTTTGATATCGAAAGTGGTCCGAGGGAAGAGTAGGTGGTGACTCACAAGAAGCTTCTCCTGGGGCCAGTCGGCACGCTCTGCATCACACAAACTCGGGTCAGCCAGCAGTCAGTCTCGTATCGTTCCGTCTAGAACTCACCGTAGACGTCCTCCTTGTGGCCGGCAAAGTCCATCGACTTCAGGCCGCGGGCCTGCTGCTGGGCAGGGCCAGCCACGGCAGGGCGGGCGACGACGCCAGCGCGGGCGACGGTGCGGGCAGCGGCCATGAAGGTGCGCTGCTGGACGGCGGGCGCCACCAATTGGCGGGCCATTGATCCCCGCAGGGTCTTGGAGAAGCTTCGCGAGGCCATTTTGATGATGTGGGATTGGGACGGATTGGAGGGGAGAGGTTGTCTGGGGAGGGAGGAGAAGGGGAGGGAAAAAAAGAAAGAGGTTCGTTGCGATGAAGGGTTCGGGTCAAAGCTAAATTTTCCTGGCCGCGGAGGGGAGGGGGGGGGGGGGGTCTTCTCTCGCCGATGCAGCAACACAGAGACGGAACTGGAGCAGAAAATCCTGAGCTGCCAGACCGATCTCGGCCACGGCTGGCAACACAGTGGGCCGACACCGAAAGCAACGGAGCCAGCACCTCTGCCAGCTCGCCACCCCGTTCAGCTGCATTTCTGTCCCTCCCCCTCCGTCTGGAGAAAAGCGGCGAACTGCAGGGGGTGAGTCAGTCTCCCCCAGCCCGCGCCATTCCCGCCCAATCAGACCGCCTTTGGCGCCCGTGGTGACCTCTCGTTCTCGCGGCGTTCGTAAGTAGGGCGACCTGTTTTCGGTTTTTTTTTGTGTCTTGGGGGGCAAGTGTGCCCCGCCAGCATGTGTCAGGGCACGCACAATCGCACACACAAACATTTGCTGGTTGCTTACCCTATACTCCCCCCCCCCCCCCCCCCCCCCCNNCAACCCCCCCCCCCCCCCAGCATCGGATGCGCCAAACGACTCATCACCAAGAAACCACCATGAGTGAGTCAGTCAACAACAATAACATCAACCATCGGCCGATGTCGTTCTTCCATCCTCGTCCCATATTCCACAACCTCTCGCCTTCGGATTTAAGCGACGCATGGTACTCGCAGCCGCCTGCTGCAATGCTCATCGTCTCCCAGTGTAGGCCCCAACGGCCCGAGCCCGTTGACCCGGCCTCTTTTCCCCCATGTCAAACACAAACGACCTCAATTGTCGGTGAACATCCGCATTGCGCTAAACAGTTAACTCGATGCTCGCTCCGATGTCTTGTCGACCAACCAAACCACATCACCACCACGCCCTTCCTCGCTCCCTGTCACCCCGATCCCTCCCCTCTGCTCCCCTTCGTCGTCAAATAGCCCAACCGTGTCTAGCTCTCACTCCCATCATCTTCACCTCCAAGTGCCTACCTCGCAAACGCAGCTTGGAACGCTTATCGTAAACAGCAAGGGCAAAGAAGGAAAAGCCCTCCCGCTTGATCATTGGACTCGTAAAGACGCCGGGCGAATGCTGCGAAATCCCGCCTCTATACCCGTCAAAATTGATTAAACCCGCTCCCAAGATGTCCCCCAACGTCCCGTCTGTACTTTTGGTCGTGTGCGTGTGCTCGTGCCCCCCGTCTGCTGGAACGAAACAGCTTGCGAAGAGGGAAACGCGTCCTCGACGTGGAAAGACGACCTTCCGAGTTCGCGCCTGTCTCTTGTCCGGCCTATTTCAAGACTCGGTCGTAATATGTGCCCTTGACGCTTCCTCCGCCCATGGCGCTTCGCACGTTGCGTTTGAACCCTTCTCTGTTGCTCCGCAGGTCTTCGGCTGCCTCCTTGTTCAGCGGGTCGGATGCGTTGGGCTCGAGGAAGAGGAACTGTGAAGCGTGTTAGTCTGGCACCCTGCTGGCCAATTCCATCCTGCATCGCCGCAACGAAAGAAGCAGACGATAGACTCCATCCCCAGCACACGAAAGTGGCGATTGAAGCGTTAGACGCACCTGTAGTCCAACGATGACGGCGTTGAGGTTCAGCACCGGCTTCCAATCCTCGCGCAGAATGTTCAGGCACACCTTGCCCTCTAGGTCGATGTTGGGGTGGTAAATCTTCTCGCGGCATCGGACCTTGGGGGGCTCGTGGGGGAAGTTTTGGTTGATGGTGAAGTCGAAGGTGAACCGGGCCGCTCGGTACATGCCCTCGTCGGGCTCAATCGTCAGGACGAAGTTGAGGATATCGTCGGGGTCGGGGAAATCGGTCTTCATCGTCTGGCCCAACGAGAGCTCCGAAAGGTCTATCGCACACCAAACAAGTCAGCAACCCCGTCTCGCTGCGCACCTCGGAGGCACGGCGTCGTCCCGAAAAAGGCCTCGACTTACCCTTTTGCACGCGCAGCTGAGCGGCCGTCACCTTCTTCTTCTTGCCGCCCGTAGCCAAGCCCTCGGCATTTTCCGCCTCCTTCTGCTCTTTTTTCTGCCCAGCCCGTCAGCCTTAAACGCCTCGCTTCCTACGCGAGACGACGAAACTCACCATGGACCAAATCTTCAACATGTTGGAGGTTGGGGGGGAGGGAGGGAGCCCAGACGCGGGCTGTGTCGGAACTTGTTCGGTGCGTGTACGGGGGGATGGAGGGGTAAGTAAATAAGGCTGGGCCAAAAGAACGAGAGTCCTGGAGCGCCTGTTCGCCGGATCGTGCAGGAGCGAGGAAGAGGGGAGAGCCGAGAGAACAGGAGTTAAATACGTTACGTCACGCCTGGTCGAGCCGTCGTTTGTCACGCGATGTTGGATGCCGTCGGCGTGGTCTGGAGGTCCGCTTAGCTGAGGTAGCGATGATGCTTGATAAGATAGCCGTAAGGCAGCGAGGTCCCCAACCCACCGAAGTTTAGGCGGCAGTCCGCAGCCTCGCCGTCATCATGGCTCAAATGAGGCGCTGCCATGACACCGCCTCACGAGCACGCCAACAAAGAACGCCTTCATGATTTATTCGCCAGCGACGTCACGGGACCAGGATGAATGTTTAAAAAAAAAACTCGTCAATACAGTGTTGTCATAATGCCCCAATAGATGCCAAATTACGCTATGGTAATGGTAGGTACTCGTTGCATCCAATCCTTTGGAAGATCCCCCCTCAAATACAAGTAGTACTCTTTTGGTTTGCCATCCATGATAGTTCAAAACAAGAAACAAGAAAATGAAACGTTACAAAACTGAGGTATCCGATAATGAGCCAATTTATCTACTCTCACACCAATCATACCCTGCATATCCGCCGTTCCCATAAATGCACGCCCAGTGAGTTGCTCATCGTCTCGAGAAGCAGCACATGAGTCCGGTCTTACCGAGGAACCACAAGAAGCCGAAGAAACGAACAAGCGACAATACGGCGGTAGCGTACAGGAGGAACTTGAAGTAGTTGGCAGTTCGGACGGAAGCGGATTCCTAAGCTTTGTTAGCACTACGTCGACTCAGTAGAAGCGTCCGGATAAAATACGTACTCCGATGTGGAAGTTGTCAAAGGTCTCGGTGGTAATGACCACAATGAGGAGGGTGTTGGAGAACAGCCAGGTGACGACTAGGCCGGTACGGAAGGACTTGTATCCATCTTCGACATCGGCCTTTTCGATCTCCTCCTCCTCCTGGTAGGGAGCCAGGGCTCGTCGGACAGTCTGCTCGAACTGACTGTCGATGTCCTCCTGCTCCTTCTCGATTTCCTCAACGACAGCCTCGTTCTTGTCTCCCTTGGTGACGTGGGCAGAAGGAAGAGCCTCGGCCTTGTCGGAACCCTTGGTACCCCAAGAAACATCGTGCCAGTTGTTGAAGGCGTAGACCATGAGAATGTTGATGTAGGAGGACATGAGGAAGAGATACTGGGGGAAGGAGTGGAACATGTGCCAAGGGTCCAAGTAGAGGAACGAGGCCAGGAAGTTCAGTCCATAGATGGTGACCAGGGCGACGATGATGACACCACCGGCGCTGCTATTACCGAAGAAACTGTCCACAAATTCCTTTCCGGAGGCAAGCGAAATCTGGTCTTCAATGGGCGTGTTGAAGGCGCGGATGACGAGATAGACGGAAAGGACCAAGATGTAGCCCTGAATGAGACCGAAGAGACCGAACGAGGCAATGTAGGTAAACTTGGAACCCTTGGGACGGTTACCCAGCGCGAGGATGAACTGCAAGATGACAAAGGCGACGTAGAGGTAGGTAAGCAGAGAGTTGACGACGGGGGTGGCCTTGTCACCAAAGGGCCAGCCGTGATACTGCGTCGCGACCTTGGGTTCGCCAACGAGATCCATGATGACGGTGGTGGTGAGGTAGTAAGAAGCCAGGGATAGCCAAGAGAAGATGTTGTTTGCCAAGTTGTAGATGAACTGGACGTGCAAGAAGAACATGCGGATAATGTTGTGCCCGCTCTTGTACATTCGGCCAAAGTGCATCAGGGAGTACAGACCGGCGGCGAACGAACCGTTCAGCCAACGACGACGCTGCGAGATGAATTCGGCGGCACCTTCGGGGACATCGGTCTCACCCTTGGCAGCCTTGATGTAGCTCAGATGCCACTTCTGACCAGCCTTGGCGACCAGCTCGAAACACAGAATTCGATCTTCGGCCAAGAACATGTTCTTCTTGAAAATGTTCATGCCGTCGATACCCTTCTTACCAAGCTGCTTCGACAGGGTATGGTCACCATGGAAATACTGCTCCAGGGGACGGCCCATAATGGCGCGGAAACGGTATGCGGAGAAGGCACCGGGCAACACGGAGACGTAACCGAACGAACTCTCCAGAGGCTTGTCGAGGATATTCGAAATCTTGTACTCGAAGTTCTGGACGGCAACGAGGGGGTTGAGCAGCTTCTTGCCGCCCTTGCCCAACATGGCGTGAATTTCACCACAAGCACCACCGAGATCCTTGTCGTTATAGAAACCCTCCCAGAGCGCCAACAGCGATCGGGGGCTGGGCTTGGTACCGGCATCGAGCAGGATACAGACCTCGGGGTTCAGGATGCGGCCAAAGGCGTTGAAGAGCCAACGGTGAGAGTTGATCTTCTTGCTGTTCTTCTGCTTCAAGCAGAAAATGAACTGGACGGGAGGGAGGTTTTGGGGGCTGTCATCAGTGGGTCGGATAAGCTGCTGGTTGGCGGTGACGGAGAGCTGACTGGTGTACTCAAAAATGTGAGCAACAGTCGGCTTGCCGTCGACATCCTTCTTGATGATACCGTCCTGGTATATACCAACGGTAGCGAGTACGTCGAGGACGCTCTTGTCGGCCTTGTCGATACCATCGAAAACGAGACACACGACAATCTTCTGCCAGGCGGGACCGCCCTTATTCCAGAAGGTCGACTTCTTGAGGTTGACGATATCACGGATGTTCTGCATCACACCGTGCAGGGTTCGGGCGACGAGGACCTTGTCTTCGTTGTAGTAGGTGATGGCAATAAGCAGCTCGGTATGTCTGTTGTACATACGGGGACGCAAATCATAACCGTTCTTGAGGGTGAAGTCGTTGGGGTCGCAGGTGGCAGCCGTGTATCGCATCTTCATGAACTCCTCGTTGCCGCCCTCGACGTCGCGGTAGCGAGCCTGGACGGCGTTCTTGATGGCCGAGGGCACGGGGTAGTCGAGACTGAGGACGGAACCCTGCACCAGCTTGACCTTTCGGGTTTTCGAGCGGGCCAGGCCGCCGCCGCCGCCGCCCATGGCGGGCTGCTGCTGTCGCTGCACCCAGCTGTCCTCGGGGTCAAAGGCCGAGTCGGGTCGGGAGTAGGGGTCCTGGCTGAACTGGCCGAAGCCGCCATTGTCGCTGAGGCTGGCCTGGCCCGGGGCGGTCTGGGGCGCGTTGGGAGCGTACGACTCGGTCAAGCTGTAGGCGGACACGGGGCGATCGGGGGGAGTGCGGGCGCCCAGGCGGTCCTGGTCGTAGCCCGAGTGTAGGAGACCGCGGCCGGCCTCCTCATCGGTCTCCTGAGGGGGGAGGTGATACTAGGGAGATGAAGTCAGAACGGGCGTCTCGCAACGGGGGCAGAAACGGGCGGCAACGGCTCGCAACCTACGGCACTCACTTGGCTGCCGGTGGGGAGGTCCTGTAGCTGGTGGCCATTGTTGCCATACTCCTGACCATGGCCATTGTACGCCATCGTGACAAAATTGGGATCCCGATCCGCTCGATAAAACGTCGTTGTTAGATCAAAGGGTTGATGAATCGACCGGTGGGCGGATGGGGGATGTTTTTGTGGTTTTGGAGGAGCGGAAACGGAGGCGGGAGAGCAGCTGAAACAGGAGTAATAAGATGGAGGCGACGGGAATCCAAATGCAGGTCACGGGCTTGCGTCGACAGCAAATAGGAGCTACGTGAATCGTGCCCGGGGCAACCTTTTTTCGTTTTTAATTCTTTCGTGTCGCAACGCGGGGGGGAAATTGAGGCACCAGCCTCGAAAGAACGGTGGCAGTTGGGAGGGAGAGTCAAAGCAAAGGAAAGGGAAAGGAAAAAAAGGGAATTTCGCGAAAGACGAGGTGAGGGAGGAGGGAAATAGAAGAATGGATCGAAGAAGATGAGATTCAGGAGCAACAGGGCCGCAGCAGGGTTTGCAGCAAATGGGTGTTTTTGATGAAGGGAACGGATCTCTTTTTTTTTTCTTCCTCGTCCACCCGCCTCCACAGCAAGCGAGCAGGCATTGGGCTGGCTACCTCAGCCAGTGCCTCCTCACCTCCTCGTAAAGCCAGCCCGTCCAGCTTACCAGCTCACATTACGCTCCAGGGCCGCATCGCTGGAATAGGGGACATGGGCTGGCACTGACGCGCGCTAAGCCTGCTGAGCCACTCCACCGTGTGTTTGGGGGGGTGGGCGGCGAGGATCCATCCCTTGTTCTCGCTGTTCCACTCGTCAGCCAGCAGAGACAGACAGACACAGGCAGAGGAGCCCGACGAGAAGAGCGGTCGCAGAGGCCATGGCCAGCCACTCGTCGCTTTGGGACCGCCTCTGCACGTGTTGGCGAACCTCGATGCGTCGCCCAGAGAGTCGTGCATCAACTCCATCGTCACGGCATTGACGACGGCTCTCGAGCCTTTGCGGGCCAGGTACGCATGCATCTACGTCAGTCTTTTCGCCCGTACGAAACAACTCGGTCCAATGCGCCTGCTTGGTTAGGTTCGGTGATCTCCCCCCTCCCCCTTGTCCTCTTCAAAAAGCACCCTCAAAATAAGCCATCAGCCACCAAAGCCGCCTTCTGAATGGGGGGACGGGGCCCGGGGAATGGAGCCTCCCCCCCCTCCTTTCCCCCCTGCTGCTTGCATCCGTTCTCTTCCTGTTGTGCTTGCTTGCTTTCGTTGCGATATGCAACCCATCAGCCGCTTGCACTCACGTCGATGGCGAATTCGCTCCCAGCGAGGATCCCAGCCCTAACGGCGAGCTCCCACCCCCGCACCGCCTGCGCGATGCGTTGTACGTTGTACCGTGGTCCGTACGAATAGTCCGTAATTTCCCAGCCTGAGCCCGACCTCCCGTCTTTACACCGGCACTCAGCTGCTGCTCGCTCACTGGATGGGCTGGCGAAGAAGTCGTTCCCTGAGAACGCCTCGTGGCATTTCAGAGTTTGGCACGGCATGAGCCCGCCCGTCGAGTCGGACCAACCCAACCGCCTTGGAGGAAGCCCGTCGGGTCAGATTCGCTGCTGTCTTCAGCTTAGCTCGTGCGAAGCGGCTGGACGCAATCGGCGCCCACTTCGAACGATGCGAAGGCTTGCGGCTGGAGCCAACAAGACTCTCCAGACTCCAGAAGTCACCCTCGGCGCCGCCGCTTACTGCCCACCCCGGAGCCTATCGATGCGTGGTACAGATAGACTCTCTATCCGTCCTGCAGCCTTGGTGTCTGGCTAGGGCGACGGCACGCATGTGTCTTGCCGTTTGCTGCCCTGCTCAGCCCAATGCCTCCCGTCGTTTGATCTCGTTCGTCCGGTTGTCGTGCGCCATGGACAGTCCTCCTTCACCCGCCACTAGGACCACAGCGAACCAAGACCCGTTACCCGCGAACGTGAGGAATCTCCCAAGGCTGTTCCAAAAATAGCCGGTGAAATTAGCCCGGGTCGGTAGCTTCCATATTGGTGAGGCGAGGGGGCCTGGGGGCTGGTGTCTCGTCAACCTGGCAGGTATCCGCTTACCAAGTCGCTCGCTGGAGTCGCTGCCAGTCTCTGAAATGCCTTTGCATGCGATAGAGATGGCTCCGAGGACAAGAGACTGGGCAGGTCCAACGTTGAGGCGCAGGCGCGTCGGTCTAGGTGCGCGCTAAACGGCAGCTCGCATCTTCCGCTGGGTTGGGTTCTGGCCAAGGCGACTCCCATCAGCTCTAGAGGGGGCTAGGGCTGTTTGCGGCCTCGTCTGCCCTGGTCTGCATATTCATGTGAAGTAAGCGTGCTAGCCTGCCCGCCTTTTCAATGCTGCGGATGGGCTGTACAACTCAGTCTCACAGGGCTGGGAGGCTGGAGAGAGCCAGCCGTGAGCGTCGGCACTGACCGTCTCCGCCTCACGTCAGCGTCGGGTTGGGACCAAATTCTCACCAGCCGGGTCGCTTCTCTTCCGACTTGGGCCTTGTCGAGTGGATGTGTGTGTGGCTGGGCTGACGGCTCTCGCCTTTGTGGTTTTTGTTTCTCTTCCCATGTTCCTCGTATGTAAGCATTGAAACTTGCCCTCTGCCGGGATGAGATGGATGGACGAGGTGCCAGTTACACTGCAACTCTCATCTATGTGAATCTGGAGTCGCCGTGGGTGCATGGATGATGGCTCCCGTCCGTCACCTCCCTTCACCCACGAGCCAATAAGCTGATTATCTGATTCAGGCTTGTGTCGCACGTTCGGTAGGTCGGTAAGCGGACAACCAGGTCTTGATCTGTCAAGGACGGACGGTCAAGACTCAAATAAGGCTGCCGTCACTCGGCTCTGTCCCGAGACAAATACCTTCACTTCATACCTGACCCAACCGTGTTTGTTGCTGGGATGCCCTCATCGCGGCCCACCAAGATTCGAAATACTGACGGGTGACAGCACAAGACACAGACTCAGCCAGTTGTTTCACTCCATGCCGAGAGGTCGAGGAATGCGGATGGCGAATTCGCTGGATACAAGCATCCTTCAAGTTTTGAATATGGTGTGCACTTTCCGGAAAGTTGGCTCCCGCAGTTGACGAGGACCGCCTTTGTGTCGCCGAGTTAACGACGTCCATGGCCATATTATCCGCCATGGATGAAGACACGGCTCTTCATGTCACTGGTTCCCGTTGCGAGTGGACCCATGCCAACCCAACGGCCAAATGGTCGACGGGTTTCATGTTGCTCGCTCGGGAGAGCCGTCACCACTGACGGGCCTTGGACATGAGCAAGGAAACGCGCAGGCCGATGCCTGTGCTGGGTGTGGTACCGGCCGTCGAATGATTTGCTCAAAAGGCAACGCAGCAGCGGCTTCAGATTGGTGCTCGAGAGCGTCCTCCTGGGCCCCGCCAACCCGCAACGAAGGTGCCCCTGGATTCTGGATCCTGGAGTGTTTCCGAAGCCGGCAATGATCTGCACGGCTGTCCCTTCAGACTGGACGAGCGCCGCCGTGAAGAAACTGAGGTGGTGGCCGCGGCCCTTTGTTTCTGGGAATCGACTTGGCCGGCCGTGGCCTTTGTTTTTTCGACGAGCCTTTGAGACGAGGTTCTTTTGAACCCGGTTCTCAATGTTACGTTGCTGTCAGGCCGGGCGATTTCTCGTTTTCTCGTTGCGACTGAGGCAAATCGGCCTGGAGCAAATCACAGCGAGGGCGACGCAATGTCGCGCGTAGGGAGCCACGCAATGCGACGGGCCATGATGGCGGTCACGGCAGACATTCCATCACGGCAGTCGTATCCAGAGAACTGCGCCGCCGTTGTCGCCACGCCCACGTAGAGAGAGCGTCGAGGCGGGGTGACGAGGGGAAACCACGAGCGCTTCCTGCAGCGAGCCGAGCGACGTCTGCCATGTCCTCGATCCTTGCCCGCTCCGGCATTGGTCGACGATGGCAGAGTCGCGGATGCAAGTGCCTCTCTGCTCTGCATCCTGAAGCGTATGCCCATCAGCAGGTGGTGGCACGTTGCGCCATGTAGGAGAGTGATATGCCAAACATTTCATCACATACATATTTCCATGGATGTGTTTCTATCGAATGCCACCCAACCCCCCGGTCCTGCTGCTGCCCGCGTCGAGAAAAGCTCGTGTTCTTGCAGTTCTTCACCTGAAGCCAGACTGCCGTTTGAACTGAGGTGCAGCCCGACGCCCATTGGCTGTCGGCCACTAACAATTTTCTGGCATCCCCACCCACACCACAATTTCAGCAACTCAGAGACACCACGACCCAATCCGGAGCCGGGGGCTTCCATCGCGGACACAGTGCGAGCATGGGAAATCAAGGGGCGCGGAGCACAGGGACTTGGCGGGCGCGCCGGCCCTGCACCGGCCCCCCGACGGCGACGCTGACAGCGCTGCAACCAGTTGCCAGTTGCCCGGGCGGCAACTCCCCAGGGGGGACGTTGCACTGTGCCCATTGTTTGGCGGCCGTTTTTAATTGTTTCGCTAGTCCTAATGGGGCCGTGGGCAGGCCGGGTCCCCTGGCCCGCGGCCTCGCACGCCCTTGGGTCGAGCCCTTCTCGCCCAGTCGCAGTCGACCTGCTGGAGTCCCTGGCACGTCCGCGCGCTCTTTGTGGTTTGGGGGCCGCGCTTGACCCTCTTGACTTGACCCTCCGAACGTTCCTCTTCTCTCGCTCGCTCCTTTATCCTCCTCCGCCCAACGAGCGCATATTTGCGAAACCATCGATCCTTCAATTCCTCCCGACTGCAGCAAAAACCCGTCAATCTTTCAACCCTTTTTTGATTCGACTTCGCCTCCGTTTTCGCAGTCGCCTTGGTCGATTATGTGTCGTTCGTTCTTCTCTTAGGAGCCCTCTTTCCCTTCCTTCAACTCTCGAGCTAGTCTCCGATTCCACTCGTTCACCTTCCCACCTCCGCCAGCCTCCAGCCTCCAGCCTCCCCTCTCTGGAGCCCAGTTCCGTCTCACGACATCACTGCCTCGCCGAATCCTGCGCCAACCCGTCTGCTTACTCTCGACTTGCTTGGCCGCCAGCCGTTCTTGACGACGCTTTCAATCTCTTACTTTCTTATTTATATCTTTATCCAATCTTGACTCGTACAATCAACGCCCCCAATTTTTAGCAACCGCCAAGCTTCACCCGAGCTGATCATCCCAAGTGATCGACGCTCGCCGACAACCACTTGGTACAACGTCGAGATCCCCGCCGTCAACATGGAGGAGACAAAGTTCGTCATCGCCCGGGACTTGGACGAGCTGAACCGAGGTAAATCACGACGTCGACTCGAGTCCCTTCACTCGCTAATCCTCTCCAGTGATGCAACTCGTTTCCCGAGGCACCACCTGCGTCAAGTGCGACGATTCGACGACGCTCGAATGCCCCAAGTGTTCCGATGGCGAGAGTTGCCAGTTCACCGTTCCCCTCGACTGCACTCAGTGTGCAAAGTCAGTGTGCATGCCCGACGATTCGAGCGACAACAAAGGCAGCAGCGGCCCCAGCATCGGCGGCATCGTCGGCGGTGTCGTGGGTGGTCTCTTCGTCGTCGCCTTAGCCACATACCTGGTCTGGAGATTCTGTATCAAGCCCAAGAGAGCCCAGATGGCCCAGACTATTTACGAGCAAGAAACGGATCCCGTCCAGGGCTCCGAAAAGGACGCTGCCTCGAGGAGGACTCGTCCGCCATCCACCCACACCGTCCACTCCATCGCCTCTACCGTGCTTACCCGCGCATCCAACATTATCCAAATCGCTTATATCCCCGGTGTTACGAACCGAGCAACCCCGACTTCACCCAACGTTCTCGTGCCTCCCGTGCCACCGATTCCCATGCAGCACGCCGAGGGCCGAACGACGACAGGAAACGATGACCAGCATTTCTTCGTGCCTGGCGATCTCCGAGACTCCACCTACTCTGGCCTGTCGGGCTATTCCGACCGAACCTCATACGCCCGCACCTCGTACGCACCTCGATCTAGCGTTGCATCTACCATCTACGGCAAGCAGGCTCAGGTTCTGGCTCCTGCCCAGACCGGAATGCGTGCCAAACCCACAGTTGTCAGCGTTAAGTCCGCCGGCAACAGCACCATGGAGGGAATGACGCCTCCTGTCCCTGCCATCGATTTCGAGCGATTCGGCGGAGGTCGACCAAAGAGCGGTGCCAGTGCCTTCAGCGTCGGTTCGACGTTCCTCAACAGTGCCAACACGGCTACGCAGGCTCGTGCTCAGGTTGTCAAGGTTGTTGGATTGAAGAAGATTGATCTCGGTGCAAAGTCGGATACTGATTCCTCCACCTTGTCGGTGGCGAATGAATCTCGACCTACGACGCCGAGCAGAAACGCAACCCGGGACTCAAGCGCCATTACCATCATTGAAGACTCGCCAGCAGTAGACCAAGGACCCTTCTCGGACCCCCCAGCAGAGCGCTCATCCCCTCGCAAGCCAAGCTTGGGAGCGGTTCCCGAGGACTCGGCCGGCGAGTCGGACAGGAGCTCGGAGAGGGTCGGGTCGTCCCAAAGACGAGACAGCAGTCCGTTTGGCGACCAACATGCGACCAAAGAGTGAAGCGTTTATGGTATATATCTGAGCAATCTTTTGGGATATGATGAATCTACCCGCCGTTTGGTCTCCACATACTCGAGCGTCCTACTGCCTTCTTTTCTACCTCTTCTTCTCGTCACATTTTTTCTTGGATAGACGACCCGACCTGGGGATGTTGACTTTTATATTACTTTTTGGACAACCAGCGGCGAGGTTCTTTGGGAATGGACACTTGGCGTCTCGGACATGCACCGCGGGATACGGCACGATGGATGGCGGGATGTTTGTCGACAGGATATGCATCCACTGCGCCTTCTGAACAGAGATGATTGACTATACCCTTTGCGACCGATGATGTGTTGTGAATGTACAAATATATGACGTGTGCAATGACTTTGAGCATGATATTGTCCCTGGGTGCTGTTTTGTTTGTGGGCATGGCTCTGACGAGGATGTTATGTGTCCCAGCTGGACTCTTCGATATGAAATGCGGCTATCCTGCAATTATCTTTCTCAGAGAGATGTCACTGCACAAATCATGGCCATTCATCACAAGGCCCGAGGTGTCTGGCCTCACACTGGAGACGCTTCCAGGGGGAGTGAACTCGGTGGTCTTCTCGAGATGAACGAATTGCGATGCATCGAATAGGATGTTCCAGCAGTCAGATTTCTTGCCTGTTATCGCTCTGATATCTGGTTTAGATTTCCAGTGTTGGAGCCGTCAGATCACTTGCAACCTGGAACACACCTTGGTTTGATGGGCGGTGGGGGTTTGGGAGGCAAGCCCCTCTCCGTCCCGTGAAGGCATCGTGACAAAAGTCGGCGTAGCTATTCGTAGGGTTTGATGTGGTGTTTGGTTTGACGCAACCTCTTGGGACACTCTGGGGACAGCTGTATTGTGACGGGGGTGTTTTATGTACGAGGCACGACAAATGGCCACCTCTGCGGGAGCGTGCCGGACAAGCTGGATTCGCCGACGGTCGGGCTGATATCTCACATGGTACTGTGATTTTGTCAAAGGTTAACGTCCCGTCGTGTTTCCTCCCGTGACGCTCATGAAGTCTACCAGATGCTTTCTCTTCGAGAAACCGCACCAGCCCCATCTGGACCCTTTGGGGGGAGCACACTTCAGCAAACTCTACCGCCTCATGATTCGGCACATGGCGCTCGAACGATGCGAAGAAGGCTCAACAGTTGGCCCGGCGCAGGCAAGAACGGGTTTCTCCCCCCTAACTAAGACGGCGCGCGGCGCACGAGGCTTTGTTGCGCGCCGAGCGGTCGAAGCCGTCGAAGCTTTTGGTTGTGTCTTTCCCCGCCCGCCGTTTGGTCGAAACTTGGGAGAAGCTGGTGAAACAGACTTGGGGCCCGTGGCTTTTGGTGGTGAAACGGTGAAGCTTGACTTTTTTTTGCTTCTTGTTTTAGGAAGGGGAGGGGGGCGTTCGAGTTCCTTGCCGGTCAGGTTAACCCATCTTTTCTAGTATAAAAAAATAAAAAATAAAAAAACCCGCCCGAGCCGGGAAAACGTTCGTTGGCCTAGGGTATAAAGAAGCCTTTGGCCGAAAAGGATATGACGAGGAGGCTAGATGAAATGGCGACATGGGCGTTCCGTCCTTCGGGTCGTCGGCGATACTTGCCCCCTTTCGAGTCGAGTTCGCGACCAAAGTATCGAATACTTTGGTAGCTTTTTATCCAGGGCTAGGATCCGAGAGAGCAAGCCTCCCCCTCCCCCCTTGTCGCGGTTCGAGTTCGCGTGCGTTCCCGGCCGGGACGAGGGATCCGAGTCGCCGGGGAGGGGGGGGCAAAGGTGAGACGGAAGCGAGAAGGGGAAGAGCGCGGAAGCGAGAGAGCGAGAGAGAGACTTCAAGGAACAACGGACACCGAGGAGGGATGCGCCTTGGGAAAAGACCCGACGGGGTGGAGAGGAAGGGCCGTCCCCCCATGTCTCCCCGGTGAAGGGATTCTTTGCTAGCTTAGATGCCATCAACGGTCACGGCAGGGGGGGCGGCGATTTTGTGGTGTGGTGTTGTTGGTTTCTTGCCGTGATGAGAGATTCGAGGACGTGGGGGGGGGGAGGAGGGCGGTGTTTTGTTGGAGGAGAAGGGGGGCTGGGAGAGAGGGTTTGGTGTTGTGCTGTGCCTGCCTGTCTTTGTTGTGAACTGGCAATGATACGTGGTGATGGTGGTGAGGATGGCGAAATGGCTTCGTTGTTCTACATACAAAGTGCCAACTACTCCATACCTAGTATACAAATACAACCACAAGAAACTTCCTGGTTACCTTACACAACCACTACCTACCCAAAGAAGCCATGAATAAGCATCCATCCGTCCAGTTCGGCATCTCAACGAGGGCCCTTGAACATTACCCAACAGAGACGTTCTGTCCGTTTGCGTCCATCCGTAAGTCGACGAGGACAGATACGCGTTGCCTCGAGGGTTTTTCTTTTCGGACCCCCCCGTACTCATCATTCACTTTTTACCCATCATGAGTCCATTCTCTCCATCCGTCCCCCTGGTCCGGGACCGTTTCCCCGATTTCTCGCTACCTGGGCCCCGGGAACGTCGTTTTTGAACGGTGCCCTGAAGAGGCGAGAGAAAGTCATTCTTTTTGGGCCCCCTTGTGTGACCTTCCCTCTTTGGCGGATGACCGGCATTGTTTCTTCTGGTCCAATTCCAACGGCCAGGGCCCCCCGTGATGAATCATTATGCTCCGTGCCGTTGTCGAGTTCTGAATCATGACATTGTCGAGATTTGTGGTTATTACTCGTACATGGCATAGTATGCCAAGCGTACCTACTAGGTAAGCAACAATGCACGAAAACCCCATTAGGAAGAAATGGGAAAAAGATGTGCAACGAAGCCCAGCCAGCAACTCACCGCCATCACCGCCATTCAAATCTCGTTAGAAGGCCTTCTCCTCGAGGGGGGCATTGCTACAGTACCATCCAGAACCCAAAAACCCAACAACGGCCGACCGGCTGTCGATCCGGGAACCTGGTGTATGTAGCATTCGCTTTGGACACCGAACTCCGGGTGCGCTCTTCTTCTCACTCGATTTTTCCTTTTCCCCTTCATTCCCCCCCCTCCGGCGGACTAATAATTATCAGACAAGCAAGGGCAAAGGGGACAAGGAAAAAAAAGCCGCATAGGACTTTCATTCGTGCTCGGTCGCAGTGTAGAAGCCCCCCGGTCTTCGGCAGTTGGGTTTTGTCGTCATGAAGGTGAGGTATGTACTCTTGGATATCCGCGACCGGCAGTTGACCGCAGAGAGGAGGAATGGGACTGGACAATGTTTTGCCCACGGCCCGGATCTGGACAGATGCCGGATGCGGCCGCCCCCAAGGCGGTAATGCAGGCTACTATTCATGACACGGATTTCAGCTACATTACCTGTATTGCTTTTGCCCAATTGCCGCTCCTTTGGGGGCGCTGTACGAAGTAGATATCCCATATCATCTCCCCCCACCACCACCACCACAGATACGTCTCCGGCCCTCCGCCTTGCCGGCCGTCCCGTCCGATCCCAACGGGCACGCCGTCGATGGAGGGATATATTTGCACTGCGCCATCATGACACATGTAGAAGAAGAAAAAAACCGATAGCTTCCCCCGTCTGTTTTTGGGGCATGTGGGTACATACGGAGAAAGGACAGCAGAGAAGAAGATGGGGGGGAGGGAGGAGGAGTTGGATTGAGAGAAGAGACAACTACACCCAAGACGCTCCGGTGCGGAGGGCGCCCGGTGACGCCTGTGTCGGGATTATATTCGATTTGCCGTGGTTGGCGCCGGACCGCTCTATATGTACCTATGCATTTTGTGCGTGCGGGTGACGAGACATGTCGTTCTCCCCTACATGCCGTCTTTCCCTTTTCCAGACTGTGGGGAGGGTGGCATTGCAGACTGCGTTTTCTGCTGCTGCTGCTGCTGTCTTGCCTGCCTTTCGACGAGCAGGCAGGCAGGCAGGCAGGCAGGCGGGCAGGCGGGGGTTTCCAATTCTGTATACGAGACGTGTCGAGGGCGTCATCTCGGTGCGTGTGCATCATGAGGAGGAGAGAGGAGGTGGTGGTGGTGGTCAGCTTTGCATCACATATAAACGAAACTGCATCATGCCACGACCAGTCTGGAGGACTACTACCTGATGCGCAGTCGGTAGGTACCCAGCGTAGGCGAGAGAATAGGCACAGGTACATAGACCACCAGCCAGAGCAAGCACAAAAATGGAAAACGGTCCTCGAGGTCGAACAGACCACTAGTTCTCTCGCTCGACACGGGACATCCCACGCCGAAACCGTCTCTGCGAAAAGCCTTCCCGGGAAGAAGAACCCCCACCCTTCTCTCTCGCCATCTTGCTATCCCAACCACCAATCTCGAGCTGGAAAATCACAACCATCACATTGGAGCTTTGCACACGCCCCCCCTCCCCCCTTGATACGGGACGGGACAGGACAGGATGAGGGAGAATCGTTAGAGGACCCTGAATAACCAAAAGACCCCCCACTGAGCATCACAAGCAAAAAGACTGCAGCACTAGCAACAACAAGGTTGTTCCTCCCGGGTGGAGTGAGTCTTTCTCTTGGGTGTTGTCCCCCCCCCCCCCGGGAAACATCCGCATTCAGCCAGACTCCTCTTCCCGCGCGTGGGATACCCAAGTACGCAGTAGGTAACAAGAGGAGAGAAGAAGAAGCAGCAGCAGGACCAAGGGGAGGGGAAAGTGTGATGTGATGTGAGAAAAAGGGGTCCGGAGTTGTGTGAGTAGCTGGCGCAAATAAAGTGCTCTTTTTTTTTTTTTTTTCTTTCTTTCCCCTGCGTGGGTTGATGTTATTAGCTGGTCTTGCTGTTCGACCTTCGACGTGGCTGATGATGGGCTGGATCGTGGCATCAGATAATGTGGGAGTGACAGAGCTGGGCTTGAGTGCGCGTGGAGGTACCGATAGTCGACTATCAGATGGCCGTGTCCAGTTAACGACCATGGGATGAGCCATGTCACGTAGCCAAGACTTCCATTCCAACTTGCTTCAGCTGCCCAAGTACTGCTACTCAGCTGCAACTCCCTCGATGGACTCGAATACCTTCTCTCCTCCCCACGCATCTCATCTGCAGTCCCCTATCCCGCCGACCAATGCCCTCGTCTCCAAAGCTGTCCCTCTTCCCACGCACCACCCCAGTCGCTCCGGCATGGGCCAACAATCCCACTGTTCACAGGACCAGGGGGGACCGCCGCGCTTCCTACCCACGCCACGCCTTGTCCGTTCTCTGCCCAGAGTCGTCGTAGCGCCGCCTACGTGGACGAGGCTAACTCCCTATCCGAGCAGTGAGCCGCCTTGGAGTCGTTGGAGTCGTTCAATCAACTTTTATTCAGAAATGGTATCGTCGTGGCTGCCTTTTTTTTTTTTTTTTTTTTTTTCTTTCTTTCTTTTTCGTNNATTTTTTTTTTTTTTTTTTTTTTTTTTTTTTCCTTCTTTCCTTTTCGCTCGAGGGGCATAACCCATCCCTCGCCTTCTTGCTTGCTTGCTTGTAAACACTCCTCTTCGCCTTTCGGTCCGTTCGACACGCTCCTCCGCCAGCTCATCCTCATCCTCCCCCTCCACGCAGTTGCATGGGCGAACCATCCCTGCATCTTCCCCCTTCCATCTCCCTTCCCTGCCAGTTCCAAACCTCGTTGCCAATTGAGCCACCCCGGCCCTAGCAACCCTCGACCCAAGAGGACATTCTTTCCCTCGCCATGTTCCCCGCCCCTCACCTCTCCAATCCTGGGTCCATGGCGCAGTCTCTGGGCCGAGAGGGGTTTGAGCGCATGCAAAGCCCCAGCCGGCCATGATCCAGATCTGACGGATAGTTGAATCCAACCCACCTCCGTTTCCTCTCCCCGTCTTTGTCAAAATCCAGAAACAAGAAAGTAGATCCGACATCAGATGAATTCCACAGCATGTCCTCTTATTCCAAAATGCCCGAGCATAGAACCAGGAGGGAAATCATAAACAGGCACTCGGCCTCTCAGACTCCAGAAACACCCATGGTCGCCAGCCCCGCCCAGTTGCCCCAAGACAAGGTGAAGGCAGAGGATCCGATGGAGGAAGAAGATGGAAAAAAAAAAATTTGGAAAAAAAAAAAAAAGGGACGCCCAAGTCTTGCCTGTAACTTTGCAAAGAATAGTATAATGTCAAAAGAAATACCTAGCGCCCCAAGAATATGCCTCTTTTTGTTCGTACGCCATTCGCCGGTGCGGGAACTGGTCTCCTTTCGTTCGTCGTTCGATGCTACGTCGTCATGTCGCCCTCGTCGTCGGGCTGAGTGTGGCCTTCTAAAATCGCAAGAGAAAAACATGGCAGTAATCGTCTCTCCGTTCCCTTCCGGGGTCTTGCCAATCATCATGTGGCTTGACATCAAGCCTGTTCCAGCCGATGAGGGGTTCTGATAGACCAACCCCTCACCCGCGGCTGTGGTTGCCGGCAAACCTCCAGTCAGCCACGACGCTTTGCTCCCTCTCGTCCCACCTCTTTCTTTCTTTATCCGCAGGCCTTCCCTGAAGAATCTTGTTCATAACACGACGCACTTGGATGACTTCTCCTTGCCGTCCTTTCTTCGGTGCCGGTGAGGGTCTCGGTGATGTCCAGCGTCGCCGTTTGTTCGTGTCCGGCCACCGGAGCCGCCTGAAGGCCGCGAGGACTGTTGTCGCTGCCGGCGCAGGATCCTCACCACGTCGTAGAATGCTTTTTCGACATTGATGCAGTTCTTGGCCGAGGCCTCGACGAACTCGCACCCTAGGTCGCGGGCGAGAGCGTGGCCCTCTTGCGTCGAGACTTCTCGTTCGGTAACTCGATCGCTCTTGTTGCCGACGAGCATGATGGGCACGGGCAGCTGTGAGCTGGCGGCCGAGATGGGGGAGCCGGGGTATGAAGGCGACGAGGCGCACGACTCCTTGACTCGTTGGATTTGGTGGTGGAAGCGCTTGATGCGAGAAAAGGACGAGCGCGATGAGATGCTGTAGACTAGCACAAAACCTTCGCCGTCACGGATCCATTGGTCTCGTAGGGCAGTGTATTCCTCCTGGCCGGCCGTGTCGAGGACCTCGAGCATGCAGGGTTGGCCGTCGATGACGACTTGCTTTCGGTATGAGTCTTCGATTGTAGGATCATACTGCGAGGGATTCAGGGTCAGCGGAGGAAATATCCCACTCGGCGGAGAGGAACTGGTAAGAAAGAAAAAAAAAGTAAGACACGAGGAAACTCACAGTCTCGACGAAGTGTTGCAGGCACAGCTGGATAGTGAGGGCCGTCTTTCCCACACCACCGTCTCCCAAAACCACCAGCTTGTAAAGCACCATACGGCCGGCCATGTTGACGGCGGCGGTGACGACAACGACTTTGAGAGGATGCGGAAGAGATTGAGTCGGGAGTTCGACGAGACCCCAGGAAGGAGGGAAGAGAGGAGGAGGAGGAGTGAGGTGGACAGAGTCGTCGAGGATAGTCCGTCGAGGAGAGCGGCTTGTGTGGTTGATGGTAGGTTGACAAGAAAGGTCGTCACGAGCAGAGCGGAGGAAAAGTCGACGGACGAGGAGGGGGTGGCTTGTTAGAGGTTGGAGCTGGGACCAGCAATTGTGAGTAGGGTAGTGCGAGGCAAGCGGCACGAGTTTAGCAGCAAGAGCCGGAAGCAGAGACAGACAGAGGACGAGCTGTAGTAGTAAAGCAGTAGAGTGAGAAGAGGGCAGGCCAGTTTGAAAGATGTTTGGTCGAGGCATGGACTGGTCTGGCGCTGGCGCTGGGCGGCGAAGTTGGGAAGAGACCCCCGGTGGAGAACTTTTTGTGGGCGGGGCCCTTTGGGGAGTTCACTAAGAGCAGCAAGAGCAACCGTAGTAGCTTCGGGAGAGATACGTACCGTACTCCTGTCCGGGTGGATGAGGGTGGTAAGGTACAGACAGATTGGGGGAGAGGAGGAAGAGTCAAATTTTTTTTTTCTTCCTCCTCGTTGACAAGGGGATGGTATGTAGGGTCGTTAAGGCATGTCGCTGCGACAGGCGACATACATAGTACGTACAGACCCGGGCCTACAGTACATACAATACATAAAGACAGCGCATAGGCGAGTGTGCATACATCCGTCGTGCAAAATGCGGCAAGGGTCGACAAGGTACCGCACGTCCAGCTGTAAGAGCAAGGGAGACACATGTACTCGGCGCTCCGTACTCCGTACCTGCCTGCCCTGCCCTGCCTGCCTTACATGCTCCATTCACGGGCTCGGGCTTTGTTGGTAAGCTAGGGGAAGGTACTTGTACATGTGGATAACCGGCCGATGGAGATACATGTTCAGCGCGGGTGCAGCATGGGTGGAGGGGGAGGGGAGGGGGGGGGGGAGGGAAGAGAACAGGGCATTTTCCTCTTCAGATTTCAGAAGGGGTCGGTCGAAGAGGGGGGGGGGGGGGGGCCCCAANNGGGGGGGGGGGGTCCCAAAAGGGGAGCCCAGCAGCTGGCTGGGGGGGTAAATCGGAGGCTACCCAAGGTACTAGGTACTAAGTACCCAGAACCAGGGCCAGCTGCGAGACCCAGAGGTACCGGGGACTTTGGAGAGGGGAATGTCACCACCGGGGACACCACGAGGCACGACATGGCACCAGAAGGGCAGAAGTGCGGATGGGAGTGAGAGAGAGCCGTATGTTGCAAATTGAGCTTTCTCGGGAAGGATGATGAGCGAGGTGGACGGAGATCCAATGGAACGACCCAACCATACGCGGCCTTGCGCTCTGCCAAGCCGAGTGACGGCCTTAGGTAAGCATTGCGTGAATGTGTAAAAGCGAAGGCTCGAGTCCTGATAGGACGAGACATCCAAGGCCGGAAGGGTAAAAGCGTCCCCGGGAGATGGCAGCGCCGGCTGGCTAGGCCACACAATTTCACTGACGGATCCGATTTGACGACGAGGTTGGTTGATCAGATGAAGGGAGGGAGAAATTCACGTCTCGGATGGGTGCGGCGGGAAAGGGAAAGGGACGACACGGATGCATTTTCCCTTTGCTCTGTGTTCATCTCCGCGCCCATCGAGTCCAGCCTAAACGGCCCAGCAAGACAGAAACGGACGAGCACTGCATTCCGGGGGGGGAGCGCTGCTCTCCTTCAAATCTTGGAACGCTGCGTTTCGCTGGGGGGGGGGAGGCGACAAAGGCAAGCACCCGAGCTCCCGGGTCACGGTTATGGACGGTTACGGGGTGCGGACGGCAGGCAGGTTTGTGTAGGTTGCGGTACGGTTCGATACGATGCTGTACGGTAAGGTAACGGCAGACAGCAAGTGTGGGCGGCGCGGCGGGCACGCGAGGCTGCGACGGCCGGCCGTCTCGTCTTGACTCGAATCAAACGTTGACTTGACTCGGCTCCTATCATGGCAGCTGGGGACCAGGTAGCACATGGGAAAAAAAAGTGAGCGCGGAAAAAGTAAAGAATAAGAGAAAAAGCAAAGATGGGGAGAGGCCTCGATTCTTCGAGACCAATCAATGGCCACTCCTCGATTGTTTTCCTTTTTCTCTTCTGTCTCGTTGAATTTTCTGGTGGTCAGGCGTCTTGGGGGGTTTTTTTTTTGCGTGCAACAATCCCGCTTGTGTCCAGCCAGCGGCGTACCTTGCTTTGGATGAGGTGCTTGGTAGGACTCTGTCGAAGGCGTCTGTGTTGAAGACATCAGCGTCCACAATTAAGCGTGGGAGGTGTGAGTGGATTCCTTTAGTCCAATGCTCCTCCAAGACAGCTTGTCTTGGAGGTGACGATAATGTCTCTCAGCATCTTCAACGATTTTCTCCATACTCCGGGTACGGAGCACATCGTCCTGCCAATGCAGGTGTGATGATGGCGATGGGGCGGCACTCCGCACGCAGGCAGCCTGTAGAGCAAAAAAGAAAAGAAAGCAGACGTGAAGAAATTTTCTTGTTTTCTTACCGCCTCGCCGCGCAGTGGAAATATTTTTTCCTGCTGGCTCCCCGTAGACCTCGGGAATGCGTGTTTTTTTCTTCGTGCTTCCTTCCCGGCCATCTTTAAACTTTTTTTTCTTTTTCTGCCTTGTCGATTTTCCTTTTTTTGCTTTTTTCTGCAATGCCGGACTTTGTGGTTGCAGGACGCATCAAGCACGACCACCTGGTCGCAGCGCTCCCAAGTGGTGTGGTCGGGTATGGTTAGCAACCCGCGCCACGGTTAGAGGGAGAGTGCCCTGCATGGGTACGCGAGGGTACCTCCTGGAGTCGATCGGGAGCGCGTCACGACAAGTACACCGCAGTACCCCGGCGCATGCAGTGGGCTTTGAAAGGTCTCTGGGGGAGACACACTGGATGCGCCCAGGGAAGGGGGCGTCTGCTGTCGAGGTTGGGGAAGGGGGGTGGTCCGGGATGCACGGGTGCTGATGTGGCCTGTGCAGGCTGCGGGTAGCTCATCCGTCCATCAATCGAATTGACCTGGAAACACGGTGACAGACGTGAATGCCAGAGCCTTCATTGTGCTGGCACCTCCCTCGATCGAGCCGGTGAGCACTGGAGGGGATGAAGAAAAGAAGGAAGGAAAAAAAAAGGTGGGAAGAGAGGGTCCCTCTGCAACCATGTTCTTTTTCTTTTCTGCGCCGTTGTTCAATCCGTAGGGGTCGAACCAGGTTCAAGCGAGTTGGCGTCGGTTCGGATTTTAGAGGGACGAAAAGGCCAGGGAAGCTTCCATCCTCGGTGCTGGAGGCTGGAGGCTGGTCGATGTCCATGTCAGGTACCGTCGGGTACAGCTACTAAATTTACCTTGGGCTTGGTGACGAAGGCACAAGGGGACGACGGATGCCAGTCTATCGCATCACATCGCATCGCATCGCATACAACGCACGGTACGCTCACTGCAGTTGCAGGTGGGGGAAATATCCATTGAGATTTTTATCCACAACGACACCTCAGAAAAGAAAAAAGAAAAGAAAAAAAAAACACGAGCTGCTTGCTGCTCCCCCTCCTCCTCGAGCAGACTTGGCCCTGCAGACGACGACAACGGCAGCAGTCGCTCTCGGACTGGCACGGACGCAAGCACGCATCGATCCCAGCCTGGCCTCCCGCGCTTGTCGGCTCCAGTCGACGGCAATGGCGGGTCTCTCCTCCATCTCTCCCCAAATCTCACCATCTCTCCTCTGGGTTTGCTGGCCAGTCCCAGTCCCAGTCCCGACGATGTCATCTCTTTCCCCTCAGGAGGGAACAAGGGTGGGCGAAGAGTGGCTTGACCTTGATGACGAGACCCCATCAGAATATCTGTCCTGTCCTTTGCCAGTCCCGGGCCGTAACGGAGGCAGAGCGTTGCATTTCCGACGTCGGGCAGCCATTCGACGAAACGGAAACGGACACGGAAAGGAGCAGAGCCTGAACCCGTCCGTAACCCGACAGCTGTTTTGTGATTCCACTTTACACGCGGCCCCGGTCTCGAAATCTATCGACGTCTCCGCGTAAGTACACTGATGTTACGTGGTAAGTGGCCATGGGGAGCGCACCGCGCCTGGACTCTGTACCTCCGGAGGTTACCAGACCTCAGCCGTTCTAACCTCCTTTCAGCCTTCCTTCAAGGTCCCCGTCCGTTCCCCGTCCGTTCCCCGGCTCCCCCAGTCCCTGTCTAGGTTCGCCCAGGACCTGTTGGACCTGTAGCGCGGTAAGCAGCGACGGTTGCGTTAGTTGACCGACACAGGTCCAACCCGTCGCCGGGCATCCCTCCGAGAACGATGACGACGGGTCTTGAACCTTTTCGGCCAAAAGTGCACACCGAGTTGGCAAGTCGAAGCACCTCTATTCCGACCTGATTGACCGAATGCCAATTGAACAAAGTGTAACCGTGGTTGAGCCAACCCAGCCCAGTCTGACAGAAACAACACTACGGTACGGTACATTGCAAGGTGCCAATTCCCACCTTTTCCGGTCCCTTGGATGCATCAACACTATACTTGATACTTGCGGTCTTGGCGGAGGACTCGCCCACCGCATAATGTTCCGAAAGGTGAGTGCCTAATGCCTAACCAGAGCGAGCATGGGGCCGCTTGACGGCTTCTGACGACGGCCTGGAAGCCGTCGTCTTCACTTGCCTTGTCTGGACTTTGAGCGAGGCCGCTGCGAGCCTCAACGGGGCTGGCTGGCTGGCCGCTCAGTGCTCTCACACCGCCGCTGCTTGGGACGCGCACCGATATCAGATGAATCGACTGGCGCGACAATGGGGCCATGGATACGTGCCCAACCGTCAAACAGTGTGTCCGTCAGATCTTTTCTGCTTGGAAGGGGGGACCGGGACCTGGACCTGGACTTGGACCTGGGCCTCCCTTGATTGCCCTATTCTTTTCTTCCTTCCATCTCGCTTTTTGTTGCTCCGTGCTCCCCTTTCTTGCATGCATTCCGCATATCCGCATCCGCATCCGCATCCGCGGGCGTCTATCTCGTCTCTAGTCTCCGGTCGACTCGTGTGCCCGGGTGCGGACTGACCACGGGCCAATGCAACGAGATGCGCTTGAACACGAGCCTCCCGATGGTGCCTATTTCGTATGATGCGCCCCCTTCCCATCCAGCCATTCCCGTCCACTCGGAGCCGTCCCCTCTCTCTCTCCGACTCTCCTGGCTCGGGCGTTCCCACTCTCTCCCTTTCACGGTGCTCGTTCTTGGAAGGCTCAGGAGCCGGGTCGCCTCTGGCGCTTCTGCTTGCTTGCTTGCTGACGACGAACGAGCGAAGGAACTGGCGCTACCCACCACCGACGCCGCCGCCGCCGCCGCCGCCATCATGACCGCCATGGCAACATGGACAATGACAAAGGAACAACAAAGGCTGCCTCCTCTCGCATCTCCGCAGTGACAGCGAGTGACAGTGACACAAAAGCTCGCTAGTGCGGAATTCGCCATTCTTTCGCTAGAAAAAAAAAGGGCTCTTCTACTAGAAACTCGATTGCCGATAGGGGGGGGGGACACCGCAGCGCCAGCGAAATGTGTCTCTCGGATATTTGGACACGCAGCAAAGCAGCAAGCAGGAGGCCTTGGGCAGGGTCGCATCGAAAGAATAAAAATAATCATCTACCATGATGAATTAATAAAATGGAAGCCCGGCAACACACACAGCACTAACAGAAAGGCAGGGGAGGAAGAAAAAAAAGATGGTCGCAGATGGGCCGGCCCAGCGGGTCTCTCTCTCTCTGTTTCCCTCCGGCCTTTGCTGCTATTTTTCTCTCGTCGATTTGCTCCGCTGTTTACGGAATACGGATACTCGACTACTCTCGAGAGTTCTACACTCAACCTCCAACATGTTAATCTGACCTACAGAATATATGGAATAAGTTAATCAATTCCTGGGTCCGTCGTCGTCAGCAGCAGCAGCAGCAGCAGCAGCAGCAGCATCAATGCCCAACTGGATCCTAGCCACTTTCTCCCTCTCTCTGAATCCCGTCCCTTCTCCTCCATGTCAAAACGCCTTCCCGTAATCCCCGTCGTTTCCGTCCCCCCAGGATTCGCATCGCATTTCCAAGCTTCCTCCTCCTTCCAGATTGCTTGCCCAGCCCAACGTGAAGCAAGGGGCCCCAACAAGCCTCCTTTGGTTCCCTCTCCGTTTGTCCCTTTGAACCTCCCTTCCGCCTGAGAAAGAGAGAGAGAGAGGCCCTTCTTCGTTTCGCCCACACCCCTCCCCCCTTCCTTCCTCCTCCTCCTCTGCCGGACCCCCCTCCCGGCCGCCGCTCCGGGCCTTCTATCGGCCCCTCCTCCACATAGCATTTTCTTTCTTTTCGGTCCTCGGTGACTTGGGTTCCGCATCGTCGTCCAGGCACACTTTGGGGGGGAGAAGGCTTGTTTCAAGGCTTGCGCTCGGGTGTTTCTGGGAAAAAGGATGCCGCCTCCTTCTTCCATATTACCTATTATCCCTTCCTCCTCCTACCCGGTCACTGGTATCCCTCCCACCCCCCCTCCCCTCCCCTTCGAACAAAGCACCACCAGGACCCTTCCCTTTCCCTCCCCCGGGGATCCCAGGTAAACGGAATAGAAGCCGGTGAGTCTGTGAGTCCGCCCGGTCGGGCTCTCTAGGATTGGCTGCTGCAGGAGGTGTATGTAGATGCGCAGTCGTCGGTGGCCTTACGTGTTCCATTTCCCCGCCTTTTTTCCTTCGACCGTTTGGCCAAGGCGTCGTCGTCGGCATCAATAACGGACGAGGCTTCTTGCCCAAGGTTCCCTTTTCTTTTTTTCTTTTTTTTTTCCCTGCTGTCGCGTGAGAAACTTGTGTGTGTGTGTGTGTGTGTGCGTGTCTTTCTCCTTGCCCGCATCTTCGGACGTGGTACAACAACGGGGGAGAAAACTTGGGGCGTTCTTGAGACAATAACATGTTGAACACTCCTGCAACCTTTCTCTTGAGCCCCGCGGCAACGTAGCATCCAAAGAGGTAGTCTACTTGTTAGAGAGGGCCGTTGTGAATTATCCGAGCCATGTATATATCTCTTACGACCCTCGACCTCTTTTCTTTCTCTCCCCCCCTTCGGATTGATGATAGGGCTGTGCTCCGGCCTCTCTTCCGCGCCTACATGCGTGTGAATCCTTCGATGCGTGTTTTTTTTTTCTTCTTATTTTCTTGATTTCTTCGTCTCGTAAAGTCTTCCCGATTCGGCAGTGTGTCTGTTGGTGTTTTTCAACTCTAAAGCCGAGTCCCCTCTCTGCCCCCCGTGTTATCTGTGTTTTGTTGCGTATAACCAACACGACATGCAGCCGAGAACAGAACCAACAAGCCCTTCTTCTTTTTTTTTTATGTTATTTTTGTCATGGCTGCTGCTTCCTTTGACAAAGGTTCTTGACTTGTTTGCCGTGCCCTTCTTCGTATCTGGCAGCAAGCCGTCACACACACTGCGGCCGAGTCTCCCCCCCTACACACACCCCCAAAAATCATTCGAGCGAAGGGGGGTCCCTTGTCGAGGGCGAGAGAGTAGCAGGACCCGAGGCTTGGAAATGGCTGCTGCGTGTTTTGTCGGGAACATTAGGAGCCCGTTTGGCTATTCCCTATCCGAGTGGTCAAAGGGGGAAGGGGAGCATCGTCTTGACTTTTTTTTTTTCTGGTCCTGCTTGTCCGTTGTTCCTTGGTCGTGTTTTTCCCTTCGTCCTAGTTGCATGGACTGTTGTTGGGATGCATCTCGTTTCGAACACCTCACATGTCACCGGGAACTTGTTCAACGAGGTGTGCCCAGGTACGTACGATCCTTTCTTGTGTAGCCAGCTACCCCAGGCCCGTCGACGGCTATCTGACTAATTGGTTCGTACTTGGCTGGCCTGCCTACCTATGCAACCTCGCTCAGCTTCTGGGCCACGGCCAGGAAGCCGTCCTCCTCCTCCGTCACCCAGACGTCGACCCAGTCCCTGGCCTGCCTATACTTGTCCCCGTCCGTCGGCCAGTCCTCCTCACGCGGCCTCTCGACGTACACGGTCCGCAGCCCGCACGCCCTCGCCGCCTCCAGGTCCCCGAGGTGCGCCGCCACGAGGGCCACCTCGTCGGGCTCGACGCCGAGCTCCGCCGCCGTGCCGCGGTACACGGCCGGGTTCGGCTTGTAGGCCTTGAACGTCTCCGCCGAGAGGAACCGCCCGAAGCCCAGCCCGCCGAAGCCGTCGAGGTCGCGCAGCAGGCCGAGGTTGCCGTTGGAGAGCGTCGACGTGACGTACCGGCGGCCCAGCGCCTCGAGCCCGCCGGCCGAGTCGGCCCAGGGCCGGAGGCGGTGCCACACGAGGCTCAGGGAGTCGACCTCGGCGTCGGAGAAGAGGCCGGCGAGGTCCCACGCGGCCAGCAGCTCGACGAGGCTGTCCCGGTGGTGCTGGTCGACGTCCTTCCAGGCGTGCCGGGCCGGGTCGAAGCCGTGGCAGAAGACGCCGTAGGAGCGGTGCCACTCCTGCGCGAACCGGCCCCAGTCGTCGTCGGTGAGGGACTGCACCCGGGCCCGGAGGCGGTCGGGGACGTCGTCGGAGCGGGCTTTGCGGAAGGCCCGGAGCGTCAACTCCTCGTTGACGGAGGAGCGCCAGTCGACGACGGTGCCGAAGACGTCAAAGGCGAGCGCCTTGACTTTGGCGAGAGGGGAGATCTTTGCCGGTGCCATTTCTTCCGGAAGCCTGAGTGGATATTCGGTATGGGTTTGATGAGGGTGCGTGAATAAGTTTGAGTGTTTGTTGCGCAACGGATAGAATCCGAGGAGTGTTGGTTAAGACAACCACATGATGATGTAATCACGCCTTGCGGATGACAGGCGGGGAAAGAACGCCGTGCTGGGCGGTATATGGGCAGTTCTCCTGGAATTCGTGCAGTTCATAGTCTATTGTCTTTGAAGGATTGAGTAGACTTGACGGCTCAATGATTTCCAAGTGAAGCTTAATGTCGAAGCTGTGCAAGTCAGCACTCTCCATCGTGAGGCGATGACGTCGAGCCGGGAAACCCCAGGTATAGGGTAACACCCCTCTCAAAAGTGCCGTCCTCGAAATGATGCCGTCAAGCGGGGGAAGAATCAGGGCAGAGATGACATTTGCGCGTCTGGTCGAATTGGCAGGCCTCACATCTGGAATCTTAAGCCTTGGTCGTCCTTAATTTCAGAGCCTGTCATCATTTGCGACCATCCAGAGCAGGGGTCGGAAGCACGGCGACGTGTCGCGCCTCAGTGGCGTAGAAGCCTCTGCATTCCTCACCTCATTTCCTTCATGCGCAGGCAAAACACGAACCCTTTTTTCCCTCTTCTCAACGCTGCTACGCCTCACCCGGGACCACCAATTCCAAATCGCCACAAAGCCAACCTCCAGCATGGTCGCGCGAGACCACTTCCGCGGCCGTCACTACGACGCAGTGCACACCACGGGGCCCTTCAAGTCGTTGAATCCCACGAAGCGCTACCTCGTGGCCGACCAGAAGCCCGCCGAGCCACCCAAGGACCGGAAGGATGAACCCGTCCAGGAGAGACGCGCAGAGCCGGCGCTGCTCAAGGCCGCGTACGTCTGGAGGAGTCGCGATAACAGGAAGGGTCGCCACGCCATGGTGGTTGACCGCGACCCGCGGAAGCACGGCTCGGCGAAAGCGCCGAGGCTATCCAACACGTGGAAACAGACGCTCCGAGGCATCGCGAAGATGTTTTTGAGGTACCCGGTATGGGACGTCTCTTACGATGTGGCCGTTGTCTTCACCATTGGTATGTATGTACCCGCACTCACGGCAGCCTGTTCTGACCTCCCTCCAGGATCCGTCATCTGGGTTGTCAACGGCTTCTTCTCGTGGCTACCCGTCGAGGACCCGTCGTCGGAGTTCTCGGGCGAGACGACCTGGGCCGCCGGCCTGACGGCACTCGTCGGAGCCACCGTCTTCGAGTTTGGGTCGGTACTCCTCATGCTCGAAGCCGTCAACGAGAACCGCGCGGATTGCTTTGGCTGGGCAGTCGAGGAGTCCGTCGACGGCGTCCTTCACCTCCACAAGGACCACGACTGCCACCACTCGCATGCCCGGAAGAGCACCTTCGTGCGGGGGATGTCTGCCAACGGAGCCGAGGGCCCTTCGTCGACGCCGTCGGAACCTACCAGGACGTGGTCTTGGTGGCCGACATGGTATGAGCTCAAGACGCACTACTTCAAGGAAGTCGGGTTCCTCGCCTGCTTCTCGCAGATGGTGGGCGCCACCATCTTCTGGATCGCGGGCATCACGTCCCTGCCTCCCATCCTGAACAAGCTCTCCACGCCGGCCGAGAACGGCGTCTACTGGCTGCCGCAAGTCGTCGGGGGCACCGGCTTCATCGTGTCGAGCGCTCTCTTCATGATCGAGGTCCAGCCTCGCTGGTACATCCCGGCGCCAGGAGTCCTCGGGTGGCACATTGGGCTATGGAACTTCATAGGGGCCATAGGCTTCACGCTCTGCGGTGCGTTGGGCTTCGGCATTACACAACCCGGCGTCGAGTATGCCGTGACATTGTCGACTTACATCGGGTCCTGGGCTTTCTTGGTTAGTCGAACAGTGCAGAAGAAGGGTTGACGTGTGACTAACCGTGTGGTGTAGATCGGAAGTGCCATTCAGTGGTTTGAGAGTTTGAACAAGTATCCGATATGGGTTGACGAGAAGGTCGGATCTCTCACGGCGACGTAGTAGCGGCTCTGCGTGCTTGTCGACTATCCCCCATAGCGGCTATTCCTGCGAAGCACGTGTAACAACGAAACCAGGAAACCTATCAACGCAGCCCTGGTTCATAGCCACATGGCGATATGCGCCTTGTCCGCCGACCATCAACCACGGACAATCGGACTCGGCCGGAAGCATGAAATCTCTCTTTGCTGTTGTGAATCCCTTGACCTCGAGAAGACCTCCCTCCCCACCTCGATGTGTGTTGCCATGATATGGCCGTATGGACGACCGCATACCCGTGGATCACAGTCACTCGCCCCCCGAAACGCATTCGCTTAGCTCCTCGAGCCTCTCTGCACTCGTAAGGGATGAGGCCCAATGTGAAAAGGCCGTGTACCGGGCCAAGTGCAGTAGCGGGATGTGATGAAAGCTCATCCTGGCTCCTTCGCCGGGCATGGGTCGGTTGGTTCTCCTAACGCAAGGTGGGAGCGGCGATGGGGGAGAACCAACCGCGGACGCGGACCCCTTTCCGTCTGAAGAGGGAATTCTCAGGCGAGACGGTGCACGGCAGAGCGTTCGTATCCCTTGGAGCCAAGCATCAAGGAATAGCTAGGTTGCTGACGACGGCGACTCCAAAACCGCCCGTCGTCACACATTGAGAGACAAAGAAAAGGGAAACGGCGATTCGGACGGCCTAGCCGGCAATCAAACGGTATCATGTCATTCCTGAGCAGGTTATCATTGCTTTTTTTGCCCCCCCTCTCACCCGGAGCTCAGCTCGGATCCTCTCGACGTTTAATACCCAATTTGGCAGAGGAAGGATTTTCAAACGGCCAAACGGCCACGGACTGCTCAACTGCCGTGGGCGGCGTGCGTGTGGGGAGCCTCGTTTCAGACTTGGCCGCGGTGGGTTGACGAGAAGGCGGCCGGCTGAGCAGCCGTCTAGGACTTTGTTGACAAATGTTGCCGGTTGGTCCAGGGCACATGGACTCGGGGGACATGCCATGGTTGTTTGCGTGAGCGGTTTGTCTTGTGAAACTCGTCGATAATGTTTCAAGTTACACATTTTCAACGTGGACGAACACGTGGTGAATATCTTGTCGTCGAGGGTAATAAGTCGTCACGACAGATGTGGCTTGATATCGCATTAGCAAGTGAAATCTTTCGTACCCTGGTACTTCGTACTCACACTTTCACGCTCGACATCGCTCCTCACCCCCCCCCTTGGCAAGCAGCGCTTGGAGCCTCATGTCGGAACCTGAATTGTTACACAGCGTGTCGTGTAAGCCGCTTGGACGAGAAACTGGCATCGTTGTGTATCACGACTTTAAAAGCCGAGTTTAGAAACCCGCCGTCGCACCGCAACGTCGGACGTCTCGGCGGAACCTATGCGTCGAGGCGTCGAAGTCGCATGATGCATCACTCCGAGGAAGTGTTGCGAGTTGCCCAACCGACACGTCGACTGCTTCATTGGCTCGACACTCAGGGACGGTAAGACAATGGCAGATCGACTGCTGTGCTCGAGGGCGAAGCTGTTTATCCCTTGGCTTCCCCTCGCTCGAATGCATGCAAGAGAAGCGGCACCAGGACTCGAACCTCTCCAAGCCCCCTGATTCAGTCGCCCTGATTCGATTCGATCTGTGTGACACCGTGACTCGTTGACTGCCAAGGCCGGAGTGTCTGGCAGTCTTGGAGTTGAGACATGCATGCGTTGGCGGGCTGGTAGAGAAGCCATCGCCATGACTAGGATCCAAGACATTGGATCGGATGCTCCGATAGCCGACGACCAAACCCCTCCTCAACAAACAACAAGGAACCGGACACTGCGGATCATCAAAAGGTCCCAATCATGCTGTGAGACGACCGCATCATCAATGGCGCGCCGATGAGTTCTTCCCCGGCGCTATGGACTGTATGTAACGAAAACATTGCTTTTTCGCAAACATGGCACAACTTCTTTGTGCCATCCGGGCTCGGAGCTAGTTCTCTCCTCCTGGTGGAGCGAACCAAGACCAGTTGATAGGCCAGTCATTCTGTTTCTCCCCTTCCGCGGCCATTGGGGAGCTTTCCCTCAGCTTCCGAAGCCAAGGCTCCCGATCATCAATGAAGCCAGGAGGCTATTTCTGATCCCCACTGGCAATGGCGGTGGCGGCGGTAAAGGTGCTCGCTTCTCAACAAGTTAGTGCACGGATTGACTGGTGAAAATAGTAAGCTAAGAAGCCGAGCAAAAAAAGAAAGGAAAATCCAAAGGCCCAACAAGTCGCGAAAACCGCGCTCAGCAGAGGAGCATCGCTCTTCCCGTCGTGTCAAGTTAGATTGGCACCAATCCTCCAGCTCACTGATCTCCTGTGATTGCGGCTGGAGAACTAACCCGTCACTCGAGGGACAAGGATCCGTCCATGAAGCCGCCCGTTTCATGTGGGAGGCAATAGACAAGGGTGCTTGCTTTAATGCCTGAGGATATTCGTGGACGCGATGAACCAGTGCTGCGGACCTGGAGAACCATGGTGGCAAAGACAGACCAAAGAAACCGGGAAACATGCACGAGAAGTGCTCCGTCGGGGTCTGGTGTGGCTCTCTTCTTCGGTTGGAGGCAAGACGGGTGGTGAAATGAAGTCTGTAGCAAACAAACCAAGACTCGTCATAGAAGCCCGAGTGCGTATCCGCCTCTGACGATGAACAGGGCCTTGAACTGATTGGGCCTCCATCCGTTCCGTACCAAGGCGAAGGAAGAAGCCGTCCCTTTTTTCCTTTTGACAAACAAACAAGGGCTCATCAAAGCTGGGGCCCTCAGTCGGCGTGGGGTTCATTCTCCTGATGGTCATCGTCGACTGAAGGGCGAGTTGCTTCTTTTTTCCGAGCTCGTCTCCTCCGGCCCGCGCCATTCCTAGTTACGGAACGGAGCCAGGCCAATCGGTGCTGAAATGCGGGAACCAAGAGCCGGTTTTGGGCTAATGACCAACTACTCGTTTCGGGCGCCGACTGAGGGCTTGGGAGTTGACTGCGCAATCACAATCACAATCACCCACCAGTGTCGCAGAGAAGGTGAAGAATTGGTTGGCCGTGGTTGTGGCTGCAAGTCGAGATGAGAGACCCAGGTTCCCATCGAGATGACGTTTCCCCCATCACAGAGTGATAGGATGAGAAAGGGGTTATGTGACTGAGCCGGGCCGCGCTGTCAGATCAACTCCAAAATCTCCTCGTCAATGTCGCATCCAGTGTCCTGAAAGCAAGGGCCCTGGCAAAGTGTCTTTCTTGATGCACGTGCTGACCGGGCTGAAAGTAGCCTCATCAATTATAGGAGAAGAGGGGCCGCTTAGTCGGCAGTTTGTTGCTGCGGCCGATCTTTGCAGAACATGGGTTGGTTCTCATGATTTGTCGTTGCTCTCTTTGTGAATGTCCTCCGAGCTTTGTATCAGTTGTGCTTATCCAGTCGCCATCGAGAGTGGTCAATTGAGTTGGTCGCGTAACTAGACGAACTAGCCGTCGACGATGTTATTAGCAGAGCTGATGCAAGAGGTAGAGTGCAAAGCAGTCCACAGACAACACACAGACAGGAGATATGTCGATGATAAAGCGCTGATTGGGCCGACTCTCTTTGAAAATGGCGACGACCGACCAACTCACATCAGGGATGATGCTCCTTGCACCGTGGAGCGTCACTGCTGATAATTTAATCGAAGCCGCGGTGGAGTACGAATGCACGGCTTTGGACTTGCCATCTGGGGTACAGGCGTTGGATGACCGGGCGTGCATACGTGCCGTTGCCGTGCATTTGCAAGCCCTCAGGCCTTCTTCAGGCCCTCGAGCACAAGGATCGGCTTATGTTAGCCTCGGGCTGATCAGAACCGTCCGGTATGGGTTTCCTGGTGCCGTGAGTTGACAGTTCAGTGTGACGATGCCCGTGCCATCATTGGCCGCGTGTTTTGTGTAAGAGGTAAAGACAACACAGACAGTTGTTTGGTTGGCCGTTCGGCGATGAATGCGGTACTTGGACAAGAATTGTGTAGTCGAATTGAGCTGCTCACCCCTTGCACGGAAGAATTAGGTGGCAGAGCGAAGAGGATGGGAACGAGTCAGTCAGGGGAGACTGAACTGTCAAGGCGAAGAGTTGAGAAATCAGATAATGTCTTTGTCGAGTTTCCTCGGTGTAGCCGGGCGAGGTGCGCCGAGGATGAGATTGGCTGGGATGAGAAGGGCTTTTTTGTTGACGTTGACCCTTACATCAGACCCCTTACATAACTCACTTTGGATTTCGCTTGAGCCCTTGTCTGGGACTTCGTCCCTTGCATATGGCCGGTATCACTCCGTGGATAGGCATATTCCGTATAAATCCTGGTGATTAGCATGGAATTGCCCAGTCGTTTCGTGGCCCTTTCCCGGATCCAGACGGACAGAACCAGGCTCGGCGAGTTGACAACCCATGTTGCCATCGGGCAGTGCTTTCGAGACCCTGGAAGGAGGCCCTGGATAGCTGGTGCGTGCTGTCCTGGAGCCTCGAGGGAGACAGACAGTAGCCTTTCCGGTACCAGACTGCTGGGGCCTGACCTTGCTCATTTGGTCGTAGGCGAGAATGTACGCTGGAGGGCGCTGAAAGCAAGGCTGCTCAGCGTCCTTGAGGCGAGGCGATGCCCGAGAGCGGAGCTCGTCTGGGGTTGAAATGCTGTCCGCTGACGTCTGCAATGCGATCGTTGCTTTGTTGATAACGCGGAAGCCGATTCGGCTTTGAGGATGAGCTGACACCGACTTTTTTTCCGAAGAAGGCATCAAAAGAAACAAAATCTGGAGGCTTTAGAACGCCGGACCACAGCGAGGCAGGTCACAACCGTTGACAGGTTAGAGGGTGTTTGATCGACGGCATAAAGAGGGGCCTGTCAACTCGAGGTGGATTGGTCCAAGACTGCAGATGTTAGTTAGCAACAGGGCAGTCCCGTGAGCCGTCTGCAAATAACTTATGCGGAGGGCGAACCATATCACAGCTCCTGTTCGGGCGCGCAAGCAAAGCTTGATGGTAAGCACGATGGAGCGTGCTTGTGCACTGATAGAGCACAGCATCGCGTGGTATTGCCGTCGCACAGCCAACATTTGTCAACTCGTGTTGTGTGGGAAGATGGCCCGTCTTGCTCGTCTGCATCCGGTGGGATCGTCGAGGAGGAAATTGCTGGCCCCAAGCAACCAGGCCACATTCGACCCGCTACAGAGAGAACTCCACAGGGCCCCAAAAGGGTCCCAGAGCGACAGTGAGAACGAGCGATTCCTAGGACGGATTAGTGGTTGGGTTGGGTGGCAGGGGACTGATCCCGGGGAGTGAGAGTGATGGATGATGGGTGGAGTGAGTTTCTCTGGGAAGGACGGGAGCCTTGTGGAAGCCTCAGGCTCAAGTTTTGTCGGCCCTGGACTGAGGTGCTCCTTCCTCACTTGCCCGCCACTAAGATTGCCACCACTGCCACCAGCTTTTAGACGGGAGCCAGACGGGTAGTGACCTCTGTTCGGTGCCTTCAGGTCCATCTTCCACCCACTCACACCAATGGACCTGTTTCTTCAATGACTTGCTGACACGGCCGCTGCCGCCGTTTCAACAACCCCCACCACTCATTGCTCTGCAGACGATGGTGTCCAAAGCACAAACTCAAACCCGCCGGGGCGCCATGACTGGATGGATAGCCCTCTGATCTCAAGGCTCCAAGCCGGCTGACTGATGGGCCGGGGGGCAAACACGACCCCTGAGCAGTGCCCCGAGGGAGTTGAAGGTGACGGGCCAGTTATCGACGGTCGACCTAAGCTAGGCCAGGTCAAGGCCCCTTGCCGGACCCCAGAGCATGAGATGGGCCTGGCCCTTGGGTCTTGCCCGTGGTCAACAAATGTCACAACTCGAGAGACGAGAGGCCCGAGACTCGACGTCCCATCGCAGACTCGACTCGGATCACGAGGCTTGTTGAGGACGGGCAAGATTAACATTCAGAGTTGCAGCTGACGAGTTTGGCTGTGATTCAGTTGGACATCCATACCTTTTTGCCTCTGTTTTCGGCGCTCTCAGACTGCGGTCACATTTGCTATGGGGGACGGTAGTTGGTAAGTTAAGTTATCTCACCTGCGATACCTATACGAAGCACTCTCCTTTTACCGTCTTGACATCCCATCTCCGCGTCGGCCCCCCTTCCCATCTCTCCCCCCGAGTCCCCCCTCCTCATCTCCAATCGCAGTCAACAAGCCTCGTCGACCCTTAATCAAAACAGCTATGTCCATCCTCTCGGGTCTCCGGCCTCGCTCCACCTTCCCGCGCTGCCTAGCCCACCTCTTCTTCTCCCTGGCTCCTCTCGAGACCCATGTTTCTTCATTGCCCAATGTCCACGGTCCAGGAAGTGTCGACCGGCCCTCCTGATCCCTGCGTCCTCTTCGTCCACTGACAGTCTTCAGGCGTGGGTACTAACGCTACCGCTGCATGTTCTTCGTCTCGCAGCTGTCGACCTCGCAGCAACTTTCCTCTGCTTCCTCCCATGAAGCACTCACTTCTCTTCATCGCCTTGTCCCTGTCTAGCTCTGGTGCGGTCCGCATTGGTGAACGCACAAACGAGTGGATACTTAACAAGGCCCAGGTTCTCAGCGCCCGCGCCCGCGCGCATGCTCATGCTCTGATCGCCTGGCACCTTTTCTGATCGCGTCGTCTCTCCTTGAGCATACTACAGGAAAACTTCCTGCTGCAGCTCCTGCTTTTCGTTTTTGCTTTCCTGACTTTCAAACCGAGTCGCTCTATCTCCGCCTGGACTGGTGCTGGTGCTGGTGCAGCCTCTTGATGCTCTTCGACCTCGTTCCGCCTCGACCATTTCAGCTTCCCATCCACGATCCGTTGCACTGTCTTCTTCCGCGGTAGGCCATGCCACCCCGAGTGTTTGGAAGTCCTTGATTGAAGAGGCTGGACTGTAGCGCTAATTCACCGCGCATTTCTCTTGGTGAGTTGCTCGAGCCATTGCCTGAACTACCGTCGTTTTGGCGCGGCCGCATCTTCGTCGCTCTTTCGGAGCCATTGCTTGCCCTGACGCTCGTGCGAAGATTACATGGGAAATCTATTTTAGGGACTAGAGCTGACATCGATTCAGTCTGCGTATTTCTTTACATCTGCATCATTCTCTTCGGCGGCCGGCATCCAGCCTTGCTTTTTGTTCTCCAGCAATTCGAAAATCCTGAAACCTCGCGGTGGACCTCACTTACATGACCACGATTATTCTGTCCTGCAACACGAATTTGGACCGTTCCGATATCGACGATCAACTCCGCACGGCCGATTGCTCACGCGCACTGACTTGTTGACGATTCCATCACCAGCCTTGTCTCCTTTGCGCGTCTCGGAACCATACGTTTGTGATTATATATATCATTCTGCCTCGAGGCTGCTCTCCGCTGTCGAGCTTCATCGGCCCTGGTTCGAATCCTACGGTTATCGACATAGCGATATATTGCGTCTCGCCAAACACTTGGCTATTGTTATTGAGCCACTTTCTGTTCCGTTATATTATCTTGTAAGTGGCCTCATGTCGACCTTTCCAGCGATTGGAATGTCCTTGGGCTATCCTTGCACACATTCATCCGTTTGCTTTTGCGGAAAGCTGACCTCGAGCGCGCAACAGCGTCTGCTTGATGTAACATTCCATAGGACGAAGACCGTTTTGTGTCAATTGGCTGAAATTACAACTACTCGGTGCAAGGATCACCGTGGTTCCAACATTGCAGCCTTTCAGAGAGGCCGTGTGCCGTGTCCCTTAATTAGGGACCCTTTGCATGTCTCAATTGACAATCTCCGACCTCTATTTCTTCGATAATTCCCGCTCATCATTGGATAAGCCGTCATCAACATGGGCGGTGTCTGGGAAACAGACGACGAGTACCTTGGCGGCGCAGCCGCAACTTCTCTGCCAACACCGCAAGATACACCATACAGAACGCCCTCTCGAACATCAAGGAAATCCCGACGTTCAGTAACCCCGCCCGGCCAGGGCACTTCAACGCCTCCCATGCCTAACGACAAGGGCTCCAAGCGGTCCTCCAAGGATATGGCTACAGACGAGACCATCAGCATCCTGGACCCGAGGAGATTCACACCTACACTCCATGCTAATCTGGTATCTGAGATATTAGCCCTCCGAAGGGACCAGGAGGAGAAGATCAGAATCATCGAGACGCTAGAGTCTTCCCTCCACACGACAAGAGAGGAGCGAGACCATATCCAGCAGAACCTCGCTGAGACCGGCAAGGAAAATCGATCTCTCAAGCGACAACTGTCTCTCCTCGAAGGTGGTACGTCGTCTGCCCTAGGGGAGCTCGCTCGAGAAAGAGACAACGCGGTTGAATCCGTCTCGGAGACGAAGAAACGTCTCGAAGCCGCACAGAAGAAGATTCGAGCGCAGGACGAAGATTCCCAGAGGGTACATGAGCTATTGGCGAACGAAAAGGAAAACTGGGACGAAGAGAAACGCAAGTATGAGCGCAAACTTCACGTGGCAGAAAGCCGTCTCAAGGTCGTGCTGGAGGAGGTGGCCGCTTTCCAAGCCGCGCAAGCTCAAGCTGGTGCCAGCCCTGAGAGCGAAGTTGAAGAGAGTGGACGAGAAAACGATGCTGCGAGTGTCCGAACTATGAGCATGACCAACAGTATCCGATTTTCTGTCATCAACGGGCCTGGCTCCATGAAGCCCAATGGCAACTCGCTTGCTGACGAGCTCAACTTTGACGACGAAGATGAACAGAGCGACTTCGACGGGCGCGACAGCGTCCTCTCCAACCATGTTCCATACATGCACGCTCGCAACATGAGCCGGGACAGTGTGCTGAACCGACTGCACCGCCGGAATCAGAGTTTGGAGAGCCTGAAGCGCACAGGCAGTGTCACGCGCGGAAGACTCTTCATGAACCAATCCGTCTTGGAAGCACTCGAGGGCGAGGATGAAGAAGCAGAGCCTCCCGCCCCCAAGGTGTCCTACACCGACACTGGGGTGCAGTACTCCCCTCCCCCGTCGCCGAAATTGCCACCTTCGAAGCCTGCGACTCCCGAGCCGTCGTTCCCCCGTACAAAGTCGCCAGAGGTTGACTGTTCGCCTCGCGCCGATGGAGAGATTGAAGCAAACCAGAGCCGGAAGCGTGTTCACGTGGCTCGGCCTCTCTCGATCGAACCTCCTCCCCGAAGGCTGATGGTATCAACGTCGTCGCAGACTATGGAAGAACCGCCCTTGACGCCACCCAAGACGCCAAAGTCTCCCACTCGGCCGCCGCCGCCGCCGCCGCCTCTCCCTCCCGTCGAAGTCAAGAAGCCGACAATGGCTACATCGTCAACGCAGACGGAGAGGCCTCCTTCACCACCCCCCATGCGAATCTTCGATTTCCCACCCATGCCACCCTCCCCGCCACCGCTCGCCATCCCCAGCATCAGCGTTCATCCTCCCACGAGCCGCCCTACAACACCCCGAGAGCCTCGTCTGCCCCAGTACTTCAAGCACTTTGGTTGCCAAGTCAACCTTTCCGCGCCCGTATCTACCGCAGACGCAGGAGTCCAGACCGAGGGCATCCAGACTGACAGGAGACTGGCTCTTCTTCCGCCTCACCTGCAGCCCTCCTCCATCACTTCGCGACCATCATCTCCAAACCCACCGCCAGTTAGTGAGCCGCCGAAGAGCTTCACTCCTGTTCCGGGCAACGTCCCACCACGCAACCCACGCAGACTCACCAACAGGAGAGACACCCCGGACATCCCATCGTCCCCTATTTCTGTTGCCGATTCTGACATGACCCACGATGCGTACCCAGGGAACAATGACGATGGCCCTCTGTCCAGCCAAAAGGCGCCGATGCGGCGACCTCATCGATTCAGCAGCCTATTTGCTGGATTCGACGGCGGTAGCTCTGACGAGGTGGACGAGTTTGGCGATGTTGATATGAGTGACTCTGAATACCGAACTGCCTTGTCTGCTCCGAGACCAAGGTCCATCACAAGCCGACCAGGAAAACGCAGCTCGACTGGAACCACTACGACAAACGGAACCATCCCGACTTCACCCGAACAGGTCGTGATGCGGCAAGTGCCTCGAGGTTCGATGAAGCCATTCGCAAATGAGCTGTACAACTTCTTCTCGTCGGACCACAAGGATGTTCCACCCCGAATGGCTTCGGCCAAGTCTGGGAGAGCCTTTGAGAAGAGCCCTGCTGCCATGTCGTCCAACCGTGCAAGCGTCATGCGCAAGGCTGCAATGATCCAGAACGGAATTGCCAGTCACCAGGGCCGATCTCGAAGCCCCAGTCTTCAAGATCCGAAGAATCCTCCCTTCCCCATTCCGACAAGAGCCAGTTCAAGGAAGCTTCCCATGAGCTCGAGTGCTCCGAGCGATGGGCAGAGGAGCCCTACCCGCGGAGAGATGCTCCCTCGCCGAGGAACAGGCCGCAGTCACTATCGAGCTGGAAGTATCAGGAAGGTTCGCTCTGCCGCGGCTCTGCCTCGAAACCAACGGTATCGCCGCCAGGGTAGCCGTTCTCCTCCGCCTCTCTCTCCATCAACAGAGGCCCCCGAGAGCCCGAGACTGCCGCCTCTGCCAAGAAACGACATTACCACGCCTCGCAACCGTGTTCGCCGAAGCGGCCAGTACCGTCATCAACACCAGCTCTCGGTGACTACCGATAATACCATGAGCAGCGATCCTCCTTTCATGCCGCCGAGCTCTCAAAGCAACGGCTCTCAAAGCAACGGCGTTGTTGATGCGATCGCGCAGACAATGGTAGGAGAATGGATGTTCAAGTATGTTCGAAGACGCAAGTCTTTCGGCGTACCCGAATCAAAAGACAAGGACGAGAACAGCAACGATCGTCACAAGCGATGGGTCTGGCTTGCGCCTTACGAGAGGGCGATCCTCTGGAGCAGCAAGCAACCATCTTCTGGAAGCGCCTTGATGGGCAAAACGGGCCGAAAGCGTAGGTGGTTCCCCTCCATCCGTTCAATACTGGAACCGCTAACGAATTCAGTCACGATTCAATCCGTCCTCGACGTCAAGGATGACAACCCCGTCCCGAAGGGTGCATCTCAACTCTTCAACCGATCCATCCTCATCCTGACCCCGCAGAGAGCACTCAAATTCACAGCGACGTCGGCAGACAGGCACTACATCTGGCTTACGGCATTGTCGTTCCTTGCGCACTCCTCACAGGCGGTTCCTGAAATCGTCTCGCTGCCTCAAGCCCCCGAACAGCCGGCGCCGTTGCCCGAGTTCGAGATACCCCGAACAAGGCCGAAGCGTGCTGGAATCCGGGACTCGATCCGGCTGGCCAAAGGAAGAGGCCCATACATCCCCAAGGCCGCTACCCCAAGCATTCCGAGCTTGCCCAGCGCACCACCCTCGCAGATGGGCGACGCAGTGACTTTCCCCGCGATGGACAATGTTGGAATCATCTCCAGCAACCATTCTCGGGATGACTCTGCCGATGCTGCTGAGCCTCCCTTCATTCCCCGTTTCCATGATCGCAACAACCCAGGCCCAATGACCCACGGGCGAAAGCGAAGCAACACTGGCGGACATGTCCCACCTCCTCTGTCTTTCCGAGGGTTCTCTGGCCCGGCGGGAGGAGCACACCATGTTGCAACCAGCAGCACGGCAGGCGCCAGCATTGGGACGGCTGGCTCTTCCGACATATATCAGTCTCAGGCATCCAGCACTGGCACCGGCACTGGCACTGGCACCGGCACGGGTACATGGATGAGCCAAACCGGATCTCAGCGAACATCAGAGGCGTCATCACGACCAAGCAACTTCTTTGATGCCATCGGAACGGTGCGAATGGAGGCCTTCATCAGCCCCCTCGCATTCTCCCAGTTCAACGACTTTCCAGACGAACAAGACGAGTTTAGGCACGAGGTGCGTCGACGAAGCAAAGAGCTCCGAAGGAGACAGAGCCGAAGTCGACACCGCGACAGCTACAGCTCCCGAGGCACTCGTGGGACTGACGGCTACCATCACGGTAGCCGAACCGCAGGGGAAGAGGATTACTTCCGAGATGACCCATTTAAGGGTTTTTGATCTTGTTGAGTCTCCCTGAGGCACCTTTGCACATTTCATTATCTCACTTGGGAAAATTGGAGCAGGAAACTATATATATACCCTTTTCTTTTCTGTACATTATATTTGACCGGGCTCTCGTCTCGCGGCCATGGGTCGGGCTACGGAAGTCACTTTGGGCGAGGCGTTTGGGTGTCATTGATTATTTGGATTTATCGGGAGGAAGAAGAAGGTCGAAACGGACATGGTAGAGTTCCTCGCGGCTCTGGGAAGGGCTTCGGAGACTGGGGGTACCGTAGGTGAAGGTTGGTTGGTGGTGTTGGGTATTTGGCATGATGCCACACCAACTGAAGTTCCAGTTGCCAGACTGGGACGTTGTCAATCTCTTGAATCAATCTAGTCTCCTTTAGATAGTAACAGTCAAAACAAGGGGAGTGCATCCCCGGAGAAGGCTATTATTCTCCTGTCAAGATATTTTGCGTGCCTACCTGTGGGTCGTCTTTTGTTGAAGATGAGAGGTGACTCTCGGGGTGTCTGAGGAATTTGAGTGGCTGGCCTGTCTCGACGGGTTTGTTATGGTCTCTCAGGCGTAACTGGGTGCCGACCAGTCACGAGTCTTGGTGCTTGTGTTGTGCTCGATGTGCAGCCACCTCAGTACAGACGGCAAACGGGAGCTGGAGGCCTATTCAACGCCCCCACCAAGAAGCTCGCCTGGGCTCGCCTGAATTTTCGCACCACGCACCCACCCACTATATAAGTACCCCGCGATGGATCAGGTCCCTCACTACCTCTTCTCCTCGCGTCCCGCACGGCGCTTGCGTTCCTTTCCCCTGCACACGCTCCTTTACGTGGTCGATCTCGCATCCGCCGACTCGCGCTCACTCCCCGTCGTCGCCATGGACTCGTCCGCCCCGGCCGAAACGCTCGAGCAGGTGCAGGCGCGTCACCGACGCGAGCTCAAGGAGCTGCAGGGCCGCATCACGGGCAAGAAGAAGAACGCCACCAAGAAGACTCGCAAGGGCGTCAACGACGAGTGCGCTCGCCTGGAGAGCGAGGTGCGGGGCCGCCACGCCGCGGAAATGGCCGCGCTGAATGGCGGTGCGAATGAAAACAACAATGACGGCGACGGCGTCGACGAAGACGATAGCAGCGGCGGCGGCGTGAAGCTGCTGGAGACGGCGGACAAGAAAGTCGAAGAGCTGGCTGCCAAAACAGAGAAGCTCAGCCTCTCCAGCCCGCAGGCCACGCCCGAAGCCCAGCAGCAGAAGCAACCGGGCGGCAAGAAGCGCAACCGCCAAAAGGAGAGGATGGCCCGCCGAGCGGCGGAGCAGGAAGCCGCGGCGGTGCGAGCCGAAGAGGAAACCACCACCATGACGGACCACCGCGCCGTGGAGAGCGAGAACATGAACAAGGTGTTCAAGACCAACGGGCTCGTCGAAAAGGACATTGCCCCGGACGGCCACTGCCTCTTCGCCGCCGTGGCCGACCAGCTCGCCCTGCACGACATGGCGGTGGCGACCGAGGACGGCGAGCCCGCGTACAAGGCGGTGCGGCGGGCGGCGGCCGCCTACATGCTCGACAACGGCGACGACTTTGCGCCCTTCCTCGACGAGGACCTCGAGGGGTACGCGCGCAAGATGCGGGACACGGCCGAGTGGGGTGGCCAGCTGGAGCTCACGGCGCTGGCCCGGCGGTTCGGCGCCGAGATCCGCGTCGTGCAGGACGGGCGGACGGAGCGCATCGGCGAGGACGAGGCCGCGAGGTCGGGGAAGACGCTCTGGCTGGCCTACTACCGACACGGGTACGGGCTCGGGGAGCACTACAATTCGCTGAGGAAGGCGCCTTGAGAAGGGAGAGAGAGAGGGAGAGCTACCAGTGGAAGAAGAAGGGAGCTCTATACTTTTCATGTCTGTTGTAATGACTATGTACGAGGATCGGGTTTTGGTATCAGATGGACAAGGGGGTGATGCAAAGAAACAAGGCTGGGAGCCGGGCGAGGCTCAAGGAACAAGAAGAAGAAGAAGACTACCGACTCCACACGGATATGAAGTCGAGCACGGCGCCGTCGGCGGCGGTGCCGGCGCGATGGGTGCGGTGCGGCTTGATGAGGCTCAGGCGGTGCAGGCCGTCGGCGCGGGGCTTGGGGCTGGGGGCGTCGTCGCGGACGGAGCCGTCGGGGCGGTAGGGCACGTCGTCGCCCGGGCTGGCCAGAAGCGCCTCGTACAGCTCCGGGGAGACGCCCCAGGGGGGACCGTCGGCGGACATGGGCTTGGACGTGGGGAACTCGAGGCACACGAGGCGGCCGTCGCGGGCGAGCAGGTCGGCGGTGCGGCGGGACCACTGCGGGCGGGCTTCGCGGGGGAGGGCGCAGAGGAACTGGGAAGGGGGCGAAGAGGGTCAATGATTGTTTGCGGGAGTCCTCATCGAGGAGGCGGGTCGGAAGGAAAGGGGAAGAGGCTGCAGGGCGTGGAAAGTACCGTGTAGTCGAAGATCAGATCAAACTTCAAGTCCGGGCCAATGCCCTCGGCCCATTCCCGCGCGAAGAAGTCGCCCGTGACCCAGTGCACCTCGCCCTTGTCCAGCCCGTCGACGGGCCTGTACATGCCCTTCTCGTCGGCCCGCCTCTGGTTCTCCACGGCCTCGCGCCTCGCGGCGGCGCTGTAGTCGAGCCCCCAGACGTCGTAGCCCCACGAGCTGAGGAGCAGCACGTCGTGGCCGCGGCCGCACCCGGGCACGAGGGCCGTCTTCCTGGCGCGAGAGCTTCCGGCGGCGGCGACGGGCTGGGACGGAGGCACGAGGTCGGGCCGCTGGGCGAGGAGGTCGTGGAGGGCGAGGGAGGGGCCGCCGCGGTCCCAGGGCGTCTTGGAGTCGCGCCAGAAGGAGTCCCAGGTGGCGGGGTGCTGGGCGAGGGGGAGCTTGGAGATGGAGGAGAGCATTTGGGATCGAGGGAGGGCGGCGAATTGATTAGGGTACGGGGAGAGGAGAGAGGGGAGGGGTGAGAAGAAGGGGAGAGAGTGAGGCGATTGCGAATTTGCTTTCACCGGGGGTCTGGCTGGCTGAGGCGGACTCAATCGCGGGGCTTTCGGCTTCGGCGGCGGAGAGGGGGAGGGGGAGGGGGAGGGGGGAAAAGGGTGGACGGTTTTTTTTTTCTTCGAGGCGGCGGATGGTGGGGCATGACGATACAATCGGGAGGGAGATGACGAGGGACGGAGGAAGAAAGGAGGCTACGGGATAAAGGAAGGACTTGATGAAGGCAGACGCCGGTCTTGAAACGAAACTTGACCGTCCCACGATCCAGTCCCCAGACGTCCCCCAAGTCTGTCCGGGCTACAACTGGAAGCGGCCACAAGTCAAAGAGCAACAGCAACAGGTCGCGTGCGCCTCGCATCGTTTGTGCGACACGCCGCAGCAGGTCCCCCAAGGTAATCATGTAAGTAAGGTAGGTACATACATGCAATATTTTCCGGGGAAACCTCAACGGGGTCCAGCGTGGCGCTCTCCAGCCCCCATCGGACAAGCCCCGAGGCGGAAACAAGGCGTCGACAACGGGCTGGCCGTGCCGCCGGTCGCGGGCATCCGGAGAGCTCTCCTCCTCCCCCTCGTTCAGCGAGGCTAGCGTTTTCCTTTGCTGAAGTTTGGATATGGGAAGGGACTGCGCCCGTTGGACAGCCGTGAATGACTAAAACAAGGGCACAATGGCCCCCCCCCCCCCCTTCGGAGTGTGGGGAGGAGGGCGAAAAGAAGGCCTTGTCGAAGTGTGGAGAGAGAGGCAAGTTTTGCGGAGGATGGACGAGAGACATGCTGATGATGACTGTATGTGGCATGGGCCTTTTTCCAAGTGCAAGCATGAGGCCTTTATTTTTATTTTTTTTATCCCGATGGCAAGCGTAAACATGGCCTATTTCATTTGTTTCGGGTCCCAGGGGTGAAGGGGGGGGAGGATTATAAGTTCGAAGGATCCGAGTTTGAGATCGTGGGGTCAAACCGTCACTTCTCTCAACTCCATGTATGTGCAACGGCGCCTCGTCCTCGAAGCAAACATACCATGACGACATTGGCACCGACAAGGTTGAGCCGAGGCGGGCAAACCAGTAAAAAAAGCAAAAAAAAAAAAAAAAGGTGTATGACGGATATCTCGACTCTAGTCCAATGTAGAAATCCATATTCCCCTCGGTGATGCGTCCGACTTCTACCGTTCAAATTCTAGTGTTCCCAAAATCCTTTGTGTCGTAACTTCATGCACACCTCAGCAGCCAATAACGACGCCAGACGAGTGTGCTTTCTCCCGCCGTAAACCCGTCAATATACTCCTCCCCCGTAAACCCATTAATGCCCTCCTCTCCCTACCTAACACTTGCGCCAAAAGAAACCCCAGTGTCGCCATCCCAAGTAAAAGAAGAAGAACAAAAAGGAATGCCTCCAATCAAAGTCCCGCCTTGGTCACGGCCCATCATCATCAACGTCGGTCCATTCTCGGGCATTGGGCCGGCGGTCCACTCCAGCCCCGAACAGCCATGATGCCGTGTACCCCCATCGAACCACGGGACAAGGGACAAGGGGTGTGTGTGGAAGCGCGTCCAGTAGGCGACGCTGCCTGACAAGGCGAGAAGAAGGAGAGAATAACCCGAAAGCCGAGCTAGCCGCGCCCGCTTGGCTGCTGTTGCGAGTTCGAGGCCGCGAGGGGGAGACGGGGAACAGCCCATTGTTCGTTGCGAATGCTCTGCGCCGGCGGCTATCTGTGCCTTTTTGTTGCGTGTAGATGGTGGTGAATGGGAATGGCGACAGTTGCGATATCCCAATCCTCAGTACTTTTTGCTGCCCCTTTGCCCTCCCCAAGTGTCCCGATGCCATGGGATAATCCCCCCCCCCTCCCCCCCTCAGACAGTCCAGATTAGTTCCAACAGCAAACGGGCTTCATTTAGAGGCCGCACTCCTCAAAGTCGCGCACCATGACGGCCATCTGGGCACGCTTGGCCGCCTCGGCCACAAGGTTGAAATCCTTGAGGAACACGTCCGTCGACGGCGTCTTGGGCTGCGCGGGGGCGGGTTGGGGGACCATCTGCACCGTGGGGGACTGCTGCGCCGATGAGGAGGAGGAGGAGGAGGAGGCGTTGCTGTAAGCGGGAGCGTTCATTGTGAGGTTTCGTTTTCGAGGTTGAAATTGGTGAGGTAGACTTTGATAGATTGGGAGGTAGACCAGTAGACGTGGTTTGGTGACGGATAGAGTGAGGTGACGTCAAAGTCGAAAGGGAAGGAGGCAGCGAGAAGTAGTTTCCGTCTTCAAGGGAGCGGGAACGAGGGGGAAGGGGGCAGTAATTTAACCTTTTCTTATTCCGAAAAAAAAAAATCCAATGCCGCTGCCCTCGAAGTGTGCGTGATAGGCAACCTGATCCAAGGGAGGGCGTGCGAGACACCGATTGGCCAAGGCTTGAACGGGACACCTTTCGTTGAGGGAGGGGAGGGAGTGTGATTGTGTGACGGGAGATGCTGGGCCCGTGGGATGGGAAATATCCGTCGAGCGTCTCACCAAGAAGGGGCAGTGTGTGTGTGTTGTTGGATTGTATGTGCGTTTGCGGTGGTGAGGCGGTGGCTTTCTTTTTTTGGGTGTGCAGAGGCCGGGAAGGAGGGGGGGAAAGAGAGAAATGGTGGGTAAGAAAGGACGCAAGAAAAGAAGNNGGGGGGGGGTGGGAGCACAAGAAAAAAAGGGAGACAGCTGAGACTTTTTGGAAGTTGGGAATCAGAGGCAACGAATCGAGATTTGCTGGGGAATGCACGACGACGGCGAGGACTCGGGAGGGAGCAGGTCAGTAGATATGTATATAAAAGTCCAGGGAGGGAACAAGACACCGGCCCGGGAACGGGATTTTTCTTAGCACGAGTCGCAAACACCAACGAAACCTGGGAACAAGATCGGGGGACCGAGATACGTAAACGCTTTCTGGGGACAGGGGGGAGGGGGGGAGGGGGGAGGAACTCGGGGAGTGATGCGAGGACATGGAGTCTTGGGGAGTGGAGGCGTTGGGCGAACAAGGCGACGGACGAGGCGAGGGACCGATTTTAGCCTGAAGTGCAACGGCTCTGGGGAAGGCAGAGAAGGCTTGAAACGACGAGCGGAGAAATAGGTAGCGAAGTGGCATGAGACGAGAGTGATGCGAAGTTGAGGCGGACGAGGGATAGGGCCGAAAGAGACTCGACACTCATGGCAACTTGAGAGCAGAGGCCTCGATGGACTCGATGTCCTCGTCTCGACGTGTGTCAAAAGTGACGAGATGTTTATCACGGAGCCAACAAGCAAAAAAGGCACAGACAAGGATCAGGCCGGGGAGGGAAGAAGCGTGGGAGAAGGAAACGTGGGAGACGATTGGCCGGACCCACGATAGCGACGAGGACGTCGTCACCGAAGAAGAGCCAAACAAACGGCTTCGCTCGATAACGACGGACGGACAAGAAGAAAAAAATCTCCCGACGTGAGCGTATTATTGCCTCTTTTCGCCCTTGTCTCTGATGAAAGCCCCACGATAAAGCCGAACCAAAGCAATTTCTTGGCGGGCGCGTGCTTCCCGAGGGGGGAAGAGAGAGAAGAGAAGGGCTCCCGCCGAGCATCTTGAAGCGCCTGCTAATGAGTGGTTGCATTCGGGGACTTTGACGAGGCAAGCAAGCCTCTCCCGCCTTTGCCACTGCACCAGCCACACCGACACGGGAACAATATTCGCGCAGCTCACAGCTGGACCGAAATGGACCCTTGTGGCGTCTGCATCCTGCGGCTCTGCCCGAGACGTCAATCTTTTCAGAGCGCCGCACGCCCCGGAGCCGCAACGGGGAAAAGAAGAAGGGAGAGAAGCAAACTTCCAGTCAGAATTCGCTCGCCGTCGTCGAGATGAGTCTAGGCTGGAGATAACAACGAGCCCAGACGGTCCAGGGACCCTGCATGTCCCGCCACGAGGCACGGCTGCCAGAAAACCCCCCCCTGTGGCTGCCAGGACCTCGGCTTTCCCAATCCCATCGTCTCGGCCGGGTGGAGTGGCCGAGTTGGGGCGAGCCGAAGACCGTTCCCGGCACGTACGAGAAAGGATGGCCATGGGCACACGGGGAGGGCAGAAGAAGAGGCTGCTTCGTGAGGGTTTTGTCACGCCATCTCGATGCAATGTCCACGGGCGAGCAAGCCAGACTGACAAGCCCGGGTAGCACACGAATATGCAGTCTGCATCACCGACAAGGTTTGTCCGTTATCACCACATGCAGGACCGGACCCTGGCTGCAGCAAGAAAATTGATGGTGTAGGCGTGTGGGTTGTGGATGTGTCACTGAGCCACCCCCTGCCGCTGTTGCTTCTGACATGCCATCTTCACCGTCGGCCATTCGTCAGTCTGCTGTTGTGGTCATGGTGTGTGTCCCCCACGAGAGCGGGCGCCAGCCTCTCCAACTTTATATACCTTGCGTTCCACCTCTCAGCACCCAGCATGTATTCCCGTCTTGTGGTGTCGCGGATCTATCGACGATTGATCATGGCTTCTTGGTAGGTACTCAGACGAGGTTGGATTCGTTCGCGGGCGTCGGCAACTCGGAGTACTCAATGGAGTATCGATTGTATCTTTTTCGTGTGTGTTAGGTGTCGATAGAAATCTCAGTATCACGAGTCGGGTTGCATTCGTCTGCTGGCGTCAGGAGGCCAATGTAGATAGTGCCGATTTTGTCTGTGGGTATTCTTGAGTGTCGATAGAATTGTAGTATCGGCTGTCGGGCTTGGGATGGGACTTGATTCCACAATCAGTGGCGTGGCGACGGTATTGTAGATGTGCCTGCATATATTCTCGTGTAACCTAATACTACACAGAGCCATTAGTTACTATGTCATCGTACGATCATGATGGAAGGTGTAAGTCAACCCAAGGTTACTCCATGGACTTCTCTGTGTAGTTGGTTGCGAATTCTTGTGTCTGCCAAGTCCTAACTGGTTCAGAGAGGATACGAGTCCTCTGTAGCGCGTAGAACGTTTCTGCGGAAGGGCTCTGGTTGCTTGCTCCTAGTCTTGGGCTTTTCGGTAAGAGCAGCGCGTGCAATCGGGTCCAGATACTTACGAGCTTGGAAATCGGCCTGTGTCATGTCAGATTTGATTCCCCTTGAAACTCGATGCAGAGACGCTCCTTTTGTTTCTATATTTGAGGAAGATGCTATCGAGAAGTAATTCTTTTGGTATCTTTGGGTGTCGCAGTTTCGTTCGTCTCCTCTTTGGATGGGGCCAACCTAAATAGGGGGAATGTCGTGGTAACAGGATGAAAGGCAGTTCGCAATCAATGCTGAGGGGTCTCTATTGTTGTCGAGTCAGCATATTTTCGACCCCCGAACTTCCAAGGCACCTTTTTACAGCATAATAGACATTTCCTAACGTACTTACCTACCTAGTCTGACGGCCTAGTTGGACGCGAACCGCTGGTACCTAGTGACTTCTCATCAGCAGCTTTTCCCTTCGCAGTTTCCCCAGGCTCTTGTCTTTCGTAGAGAAAGTCCCCAAAAGACTCTTTTTGGATCCGTAAGCAAATTCTACCAGGTTTGGAGCGGCAATGGCCCACAGGGACGCCTTTGTTCTCGTCGTTCCCATGGCGAGAAAGTCCATCGAGGATAGCGCTATCGTCTAGCAGCTTAGGGAGAGCCGGCTTCGAGTATCGAGTTACTCCATGACCGGGACGTTTCGACTCTTGGCTAGGGGGCAAAAGAATAATGGCGGTGAATTCTTTGGTATTCGGTATTCTTGTGTGTGGTGTTCCCGTGAACAGCTGTTGATTTGTCGGGTGTTCGTCGCGGCGGCAACACGGCTCAAGAGGCTGTTCGCGAAAAGACGTCAGCAACTCAAAGGGACGGAGACGTAGCACATTGAAGAAGCATGATCGCGATGATCACTGGGCACCGACGGATATGGTTCCATCAAGTGGACACACGTACCTGGCGCGACGGTCGGGTTTTCTGGCTTCTAGAGAGCATCTTTTCTAGGGAGCGGGTTGCGGTACTCTTCTGCTCTTGCAAGAGGTGTTCTCGGATATTGGAGTCGAAATTTACAGGTTGCGCGGTGATTAGGGCGTGAGAGGACAAACAAACGGTGCCTGGGAGTATTTTCGAGGGAAAGGCTGATGCCAGCTCTGACGCCTCGACGGAAGCATCGTCGTATCGAAGGAGTTCGCGGGAGTTGTCTTCTGCTCTACGAGCGAGCTCTTCTAGAGGATCAGAGTCAGCATTTGCAGGTGGTGCCAGAGTGAAGGCCTGAAAGGACAGACGGTGCCTATGGGCATCTTCGAGAGAAAGGTAGGTGCTGCATCCAGCGACTCGAAGGGAGCATCTCGGCTCGAAGGAGTGGACCGCAGTTTTCTTCTGCTTGTCGAGCGAGGTATTCTCGAGGTGAACGTCAGTAGTTACAGCTACCGCCTTAACTGAAGCGTGAACAGACAGACGGCGGGCCCTAGGAGATTTCCCACTAGAAGAACGACACCATCGTGACCAGAGCACGTGAGGAACACGAAGCTCAAAGGGAATATTGTCGTCGTCGAGTTGGAGGTTTCTACTTCGCTTCACGGCGTTCGCCGGCGAGTCTGGATCTGTCGATGATGGTGGTGCTGGGCAAAATGCGAGGGAAGGAGCGGAGTTTGGCAGCCCTTGGGCAGGTTTTGGGTTACCGATCTCCTTGCAGTGGTGGCGGTGTTGGCATTGCCGTCTCGGAGGTGAACATGGGTCGAAGAAAATCAAAATTATGGTGAACACCATGGCCTCTGCCAGGCTGCCAGTACTGTTGGGTTTGTTTGCTCGAGGAACAGGTGTCAGAGATGGGTTTCCAGGTGCGTGGTGGTGCGCGTTTGGCACCGCTGGGTGCCAGAACGCCAGAACACCATAAGAGGATCGAGGAGCTGCGTCAGGGCCCTCCCCCCTCCCCCACTCTCGAGGGCAGTTTTCATGTTTGCGTTTGTTCCATCAAACGAAAGCATCACTACGATGCTCCGAAGAGCCTAGTCACGGTTCTACGAAGAGTTGGCGGCTGAGGCTAGTCATGGGCCTCAACGCGTGCGCCATCCTTGGAGGGTAGATGGGTACGGTCCTGCCAGAATGCACTGTGATTGTTTGCTACAAATCTACAGAGCATGTGGCTGGTCGCTGTGGACTGTCTCCGAGGAGCAGAGCAGAGCTCTCCAGTCTTCTCGTGGGCTGGGTACCATGGCACCATGGAGGCCACTCGAGGCAGTGGGAGAGCCCAACATGAGCATGGCGGTAACGATAACAGGATACTCAACGACTCCGAACCTTTAGGAAACATTAGGAAGCCACGGCACAGACGTTACGAGGTAGTCGCCAATGCCTGGGGCTCCTGTGATAGGTAGTAGGGGCCCTTCCAGTCACTGTCGAGCCCAGGGAGCCCCCCTATTGGTAGGCCTTAGGGTCATCTGCACCGCACAACCTACCGCGTTCCTCGGACAGGTGCCTGTCACCTGCTCGCGCTCTACCCTCTCAAGGTTCCGTCTGCCTCTCCCTCCTTCCCTTCTCTCTCTTCTCTCCTGTTTGTTCACTTTCCCCCACCTTCGCGTTCGACCACCCCTCTCTCTTCACCCTCACTTCCATCCACTCTCATTCTTTCACTTTGTCCTCCATCTGACAATAGAGCTCCTTGCTCTACTGTCGTCGGCATCTTTTTCGCAACATTCTTCGGCAGCTCTTTCGCCTCGCAGTTCTCTCCTCTTCAGCCGCGCACCATCAACGTGGCGACCAAGTCACGCTCTTGCAGCATCTCGAGCTTCCATCTCTTCATCAGGTTCTACCGCTCTTTTCTGCTTCCATCGCCTGTCTCCTACTATCGCCATCCCTTCCGTCACGTCTTCCTTCTGCCGCATCTCTATTGCTGCATCTCCCTACTGCCGCATCTCCCTACCGCCGCATATCTACTGCTGCATCTCTCCGCCTCTGTCCACTCTCGGGCTGCTCCTTCCTCCATTCGACACCTGCCTCTGTCTCTCTGTATTCCTGGCTTATCGCCTGCTTCGAAACGGAAATGAAGGAGACTTCCCCTCCAGCCTGTCTGGAGTCCATGCCGGGGGAAGTCCAGGCTGAGATCTTCAAGTTCGTCGGCGACGACGTCCTCGTCAAAATCTGTCGACTTAGCCGCTCACTGGTTAAGGAAGCGCAGCGCACCCTCTTCCGGAGAGACTTGGAACCCGGTCGTCTCAAGTACAAAGCCCTCTGGTGGGCAATCAACAACACCTCTCGCGACGACATGGGTGCCAAAATCGTCGCGATTACTTGCTCACATGGTGCCAACATCAACTACTGGTACAGAACCTCGATGGCGATGAAGACGGCCATCCACGTTGCCGCAGAGTGCGGAAAGAACATGGTGGTCGAAGCACTGATTCAACACGGAGCCTCTCTGACGGAGCCCTCACTGAAACTAGTCAAGCCGCCCATGTTTGTTCGCAACGAGTTGTACGCTGCTCTGGGCACAGACAATGATTACAGAGCCATCCGCCTCTGGCGTCCGCTCGCCGGAGCCCTGATGCGAAGCAAGAAGAAGACTTGCAGGCTCATGATCAGTCACGGTGCACCTGTTCAGGTGACTATGAAGTCCGAGGCGGATCGGACAGCCGAATCGCCGGTGGTCCAAGAGGAGGCACGTACCGTCTTCCACTTCGCCGTCTACTTGGACGACGTCAAGTTTCTGAAGGAAATGGCGGAAGCCTTTCCCAATGACATGAATCACATGTGCCCCAAAGACCATCGAACTCCCCTTCACTGCGCCGCCCGTCATGGTAGACTGGCTATGGTCACTACTCTTGTCGAGCTCGGCTGCATGATTGATCCCCGCGACAGCAAAGGGGATACGCCCTTGCTCAAGGCCATCGAACTCGCCGTCTCTTGTGACGCACCGCCGGTTCGAAAGCGAGGCTTCGATATTGCCCAGTTCTTGATGGAGAAAGGAGCCGACGTCAATGCCCAGAGCCACGACCTCTACGGGCAGACGGCTCTCATCAAGACCATCAGCGGTCTCCAATACGACCTAGCCTCGAACCACCACAAGATTAAGGCCCTTATGAGACTTCTCTACCAGCACGGAGCTAATACCGAGCTGCCGGAGCGTGGGGGGGCTACGCCCATGTCGCATCTCTGCCGCATCGCCGGCGGCTCAACGTCGACTCCATCGATGAAGAACTACATCATGCTCTTCGTCAATGAGTTTCAAGTCAACCCCAACTGCACCATCGCGGCAAACGCCAACACGTGGCCCCTCAGTCTCATGTGCTTCGTCATTGAAAACCCAAAGCTGCGTTCACTTTGCAGCCCTCTCGCAACCTGCAAAGCACGCATCACCGATGAAGAGTTCCCCCGTGTGTTTGAAAGCTGGATGTTGGTAGCTCCCTAGGAGTGCAGCTACGACCTCATCGGCTATCACAAAGACTTGGTCGACGCGAGGAAGGCCCTGCCAAGATCGCTCATTGACGACACGGACGTGGCCTTTACAAAGTTGATAACAAAGGGCCCAGTCAACATGCACTTTCCCAACGTGGAGTCGTTGGTTGCGGAGGCTATTAGGGGCTTCCACTGGCCCCTTGGAGCCATGGTGTACGGCTTGGCCTTCGACGGTAACTATAGCGACGCCACCATGCCTGGCTTCCTGTTCCTGGTTGTCGACAAGCTCCGGACGCAGAGATACGGCCAAGATGATGCCGTGAAGGACGTCAGGGTCCTGGTCGCCAAGGGTGCTTCTGTCAAGCTGCGCGACAGGGATGACGAAACCGTCCTCGACAAGCTCGACCGCCTGTATCCCAGGCACAGCAAGTTGCGGTCCGCGATGCTTGGCCGAGTCGCTCTCCCACGTCGATGCTAAGCGTGGAGGAATCGGCTGTCACAGGCTTGTTGTTGAGGAGGATTGTTTCGGGGGGTTGGTTTGGGGGGACGACTTGTTTCGGGAGTGCTGAATGAAGCTGTACCAGCAGCTTCAGGATATTCGGCAAGTTTAGGGAGGGTTCATTTTCGTACGAGTAGTTACATAGGTCGAATGAGCCATGTTCGAAACACTGTGACTTGAGTGAAAAGTGATTACGAGGCTGTTTGGTCATTATTGACGCATGAGTGCCAGTTCATGGCGAAGAATGAAGGATGGGAGTGAATTTTGGAGCCTTGGGAGCCCTTTCTAGCGGCCAGGACGCCAAATTGTTTGCCTAGAAATGCGAGTGTCTGCCGGGTGCTGGCAATTGGCAGATGTTACGCTGATAGGGTGGTTCAGCTCTATCATCTGGTGTAGATGGCCACATCTGGTTGGGCATATTGGCCTCTGTTTGTCCCTCTTTCTCCTTGCTTCTCCTTCTTTCCCCTTCTCTCTCTCTCTCTTTCTTCCTCTCCCTTCCTCTCTCTCGTTCTCTCTTGCTCTTCCTCTTCGTCCCTCCCTCCCCTTCTCCCTCCCTCTCTCCCCTTCTCCCTCTTCTCTCCCTCCCATACTCTCTTTCTTTTGCCTTCTCTTTCTACTTATGTCTTCTTCTCCTTTTCTTTTTCTCTCCTCTTCCTCTCTCTACTTCTCTCTCCTTTTTCTCCTACTCTTTATCTTCCCCCTCCCTCCCCCTCTCTCCTACCTATGACACACACACACACACACACTCTCTCTCTCTCTCTCTCTTTCTCCTTCTCCTTCTAACTATTTCTCCTTCCTTCTCTTCTTCTTCTCCTTCTCCTTCTGCCTCTCTCTTCCTCCCTTCTCGTCTCTCTCCTTCTCTTCACCCCCGTTCCCTCTTCTCCTCTCCTTTATCTTCCCTCTCCCTCTCCCCATTTCTCTCGCTCTCTCTCTCTCTCACACACACACACACAATAACAACGCCAACGCCTCCAGCGGCCCCTAGACTCTTTGTCATTACCTTCGCGGGTGACGGGTGTCACCTTTTCTCTATTCTCCTTTCTTGAGTATGCATTTCGAATCAAACTTATCCTATCCATCGGGCAGAGGCCACCATGGTCATCGATGCAGAGCAGTTGTAAGTTGGTTGGCATCATTATTATGCGAACAGGACCTCACGCAGAGACAGTTTTTCCCGGACGTGTGCAGACGGAAACAACTACATTATAAAGACACCGAAATGGACTATTCAACAGTCAAAGTCTTGGTGAAGCCTCGGGTACGTTGCCCAGACCAAGTCCATCAAGGAATTCGCTGACAAGGATATCAAGGCCGCCGAGGCTAACGCCTATCTCCCAGAGAGTCCACCGAGCTTCTCGAGGACCCAGAGAGAGCCCACCAAACTTCTGGGGGACCCAGAGGGATCCCAATCTGCTCGCTGACCTAGAGATATTCCAACATATTCCAGGACCAGAAGGAGAGACAAATTTCGTGGCGGGTTCAAAGCCGTGGCTCATAGACCCGGCACGCCATCTCTCTCATTGCATCGGGGGAGGTGGCGTGTGAATATGAACAGTTCATGCAGCATATCCCAGCCTGATCATGAGCCACCTAACGGCGGGTTTTACATTTCGAGACATTATGTCTCTAAAGATGAAGCCGTCCACCAGGCTCAGAAGAATGAGAGCGTCCCCGACGGGGTTCATTCGAGGCTGATGACTTGCGCTTACTAGGGGTCATGGCCCCCGCTGTTGGCGGCGGACGCGTCGCTTCTGGCGATGTTTCTGTCACATCGTTTGAAGAGCAATAATTGCAATGTTCACTTGTCCTCTTGGACGAGTATCCTGGCCACAACGGCCATCGTGTGGCTCGCTCAAGACATGCCTGTTCTTGTTGGCTGATGATTTCCCGCCTTGGGCAAGACGTCGACGGTCCAGAGAACAGACATTAAACTGTTCCGGTGAACAAGAAACCCTGTCGCGGCGGCGTGTCGGCGACGCCGCTATATTCATATGGGAAAGTGACGGCCCCTGGAATACTATCTCAGTCAGATGGTAGGACAAGGTATATATCGGGCTGGAGTGGTGCGACCATGGACAAGATTGCTAACATTGGGGCCTCGGCAGATTCCTACCTCTCCAGAGGCGCCAGAAGCTGGCACCGCGGACGTCAATGTCCACATGGCCAACCTAGATCGTTGATGCTGAGCATGGCACTTGGTGCGAACCTCTCTCCTCCAGTCAACCACCATTGGCGCCTGTAAAAGAGCACCAATGACATGTCTCACAGACTAGACGTCGGCTTCGGATCCAATCCATGGGAAGCTTTTGGGAGATTCCTTTTTGGACCTTTGGCACCGGATGCCGAGGAGCTTGGCACAGATTACACAGAGACGGAGAACAGGGATCCCCCACGTTGGGCGGGAAGCATGTCCGCTCCAGTTACTGGATTAGGCAGGTTGCCAGTTCGGCTTTACCTATGCTCAGATTCGCTGGTGAGTTGGGTAGAAGCTGTTCTGGGCCCCCCTTCATGTCTGGTAGCTAACTACGACTGAGGTTCCAGTAGCACTGCACTGTGCACCTGGCGTCGCATTTGCGACCTATGGTGTAGACCAATGGGGATTGTTAGTTGACGTTGAGGAAGAGAAAGGAGACGTGTAACCGGCGTGGTTGACGAGCTCATTGATAGCGAGAGAGGAGGACAAAGCCTGCCTCTTGCAAGTTGGCGGCCGAACTGGCTTTGCCGCTTCCACGGGCGATCGCAGCTCCCGAGGAGGTCATGGACCATTCGCCGCCAAACATTGGCGACTCCTACACTGGTGGCCTGGGCTCTGTGGGTTATGCATAAAGTACGGGCACTTATGTTTTTTGGGGGGAACTCCGAGGATCCATGTTCCACGGTCGCAGATAACGAAGGGCCAAGTGCCTATCACAGCGCCTCGTGGGTTGCTTCGACGATGATGGCGGCGGGAAGAGAGTCTCCATGGGGGAGCTCGGTGAGTGTATCAGGAGAGGTGCAGAAGCATTCACAGGCATTCACACCCATTGGCTGAATTGGATGTTTCTCCGGGCGTACAAAGGATCTTGGATGGATGATATTGGATGGATAATTTTGGATGGATAGGATAGCAGGCCTGACTATATCATGTCAATACGAAACCAAACCCGCTCTGTCGCGACTATAAATGCCCCCGTGTATAACCTCTTTTGCCTTTGTTGAAACGCATCATCCCACACAGCGACGTCGCACTTTTCTCGCCCGCAGATTAGAAACCCCAATTCCTTTCCACCATGAAGTACACTCTCGCCGCCTTCGTCGCCGTCTCTGGCGTTGCGTTCGCCTCGCCCGTTCCCGAGCCCGTAAGCTCTCCCCTTCTTCCCAACACCAGCCCTCACAATACCCATTCCCTCCAACACCAACCCTCACATGGTACTAATCCCCCCTCGTCTCACACCCACAGACGGGTATCCCCAGCGAGTCGACGGCCCGCACGCAGCTGGCCGGCCTGACGGTGGCGGCGTCGACCAACACGGGCACCTACGACCGCGACCTGTTCCCGCACTGGATCACCGTCTCGGGGACGTGCAACACGCGGTATCTACCTCCCCTCCCCCATCTCTCACTGACGTGATGTGTATATGTCCCCTTGGCTGACCCCGGGTGACCAAAAAAAAACAGCGAAACTGTGCTCAAGCGAGACGGCACAAACGTCGTGACCAGCAGCTCCTGCGCGGCCACGTCGGGATCTTGGTACAGTCCTTACGACGGGGCCACGTGGACGGCGGCCAGCGATGTTGACATTGACCACATGGTCCCTCTGTACAACGCCTGGATCGTAAGCCTCCCCTCAGTCTCTACCCTCTACCCTCTACTCTCACATCTAACCTCACAACCCCCCAAGTCCGGCGCCGCCTCGTGGACAACCTCCAAGCGCCAGTCCTTTGCAAACGACCTCGTGCGCCCGCAGCTCTGGGCCGTCACCGACGACGTCAACAGCGCAAAGAGCAGCTCGTCGCCCGACGCGTGGAAGCCCCCGCTGGCGAGCTTCTACTGCAAGTACGCCCGCAGCTGGGTCGCCGTCAAGAGCTACTGGGAGCTGACCGTCACGAGCGCCGAGAAGACGGCCCTGGCGAGCATGTTGGACACGTGCTAGGGGGCATGTTGTTGGCTTGCTGGAAGAGTACGAAGCAGCCCGACGTCCTCCATCAAGATTGTAGACTCAGTTCGTCATCAATACATTAAAGAAATCTAGTTTTGGCTTAGTATCCAATTCTGCTGCCAGAACACTCCCTCCCCCCCCCCCCTTCGGATCCGTCCCGTGAATTCTCGTTATACATGCCATCTTTCCCCCGAGAAAAAAGCAAATCGTTCTTGTTTATACACGGGTAGAATCAAATAATAGTAATAAGGTGGACAAAAAAAAAAGAAGGGGGTATCAGGGCTGAACGAACAGCCACGACGAAGCAGGAAAAGAAAGAAAAAAGAGAGAAAAAAACTCCAAGCCTTGGCCTATTTCGAGCCTCCAGTCCCAGTTAAACGCCGTCTGCGTGTTTAAAAGTATCCATTGGGGCGGCATCTCATGCGCCGTCGAATTATCCCCGAATCGTCATGTCGCCATCTTCGCCGCCGCTGAGCTCCATCTCCCCGTCGCTCAGCTCGCCTCTCGCCGCCCGCTGCGCCAGATCCCTCTCGGCGTATATCTCTTGCTTGCGCGTCTCGGCCTGCTGGAGGCAGTCGACGTAGGTCCTGAACTTGACAATCTCCCGGAGCAGGTACGCGCTCTTCCTCTCCCAGTTGGCCATGGCCTTGTTGCCGTTGGCTCCGCGCGGCGTAAAGGCGAGGAGCATGGGGCTGCGAAGCTGGTTATGCGATTGGAGCTCCGCCTCGATGCCCTTGACGTAGTTGTCCAGCGTCTCGAGCTGCTCGGCCTCGGACATGTTGCTGGGACGCATGCTCTGCGTCGGGGGAGTCCAGTCGGAAATGTGAATGCGGTCGCCGGGGAGCTTCCCTCGGCCGCTGTTGTTGGTAAAGGCACCCGCCACGTGATCGAAGCTGGAGTTGCGGAAGCTGGCGCTGGTGACGCTCGATCTGCGACCGGCCGCAGCGCTGCCGGGCCGAGACGTCTTGCCACCAGTCGACTCGTTGATGACGGTGACGAGGGCATTGTTCACGATGGCCTCGCTCCATCCGTACTCGATGTTGCTTATTCCACCGATCAGGGGGTGCGTGCTCAGACGCGCACTCCAGTAGTTGACCGTCGTGACAAACTCCTTGCCAATCTCGGGCGTGCCGACCTGGAACAGATGGACGGCACCCGTGGGAAGGCTCAGCGCCCAGACGTGAGGCCGCGTGCGGGAGTACCCCGGCGGCGGCAAGGCCGAGGCGAGCGTCTGTCGGAGGTTAAAGGTGCCCATATTGGTGGCGTTGTCCTGCCAGTTGCCGCCTCCAACCACGGCGTTGCCCATGTTTTTGCGGTTCTTCTGGCGCATCGATTTGTTGGGAGCGAAGGAGAATAGACTCATCTGTCCCTTCTGGATGACGGCAAAAACCTCGCTCCAGTGCCTGTCCTTGGCCTTCTTCTCCACGCCATCGAGATGGTGCTTGTGGATGACCATGCCCTCCTTGACCCAAGGAGGACCGGCCAGCTCGAGAGACTCGTCATCGAGGAACTGCGTGGCAGACAGGTCCGCGCTAAGGACGGACTGGGCACCGTCGCCGTAGAGGTCTTCGTCCCGAATGATGGCCTGGCTCAGCGCGTTGGCGAAACCAATCGACTGCTGGAACTCGCCGCGGGGCATGGCCGAGCCAAAGGAATCTTGCGATACCGAAGTCTGGGTCCTGCCGAGCGACTGGCGGCTCCAAGTGGCTGACGATCCGGCGGGACTCCAAATGGAACCTCCGTCGTCAAAGCTCGTGCGGCTGGAAGAGAAGCCATTTCGGCCCATTCCGTTGCGCGAGCGGCTCTTGGAAGCCCACCTCGCGGCCGTGGCACGACCATTCTCGTTGATTCGGCCGCGGACAGAGAGCTGACTCTCCGAGGGAGCCTTGCTAAGCACGCTCGGGGTTCTCTTCAGCATTCCCATGACGGAGAGGCCGCCGCTGTTGGAGGCTGCCAAGTTGATGTTTCTCTCAGCTTCGGCGCCAAACAGAGGCAGCCGCTCGTCTCTAATGGACGTGTAGATGCCCTTGAGAACAACCTCTATCTGCTCTTCCCAGGCCTTCTTGGATCCGCTAAAGGGAGCCTTGACCAACGGACCACAGTCCTCCTCGCCATCTGGCAGAGTGCCCGAGTCGGCACGAGGAGGAGGTCGGAAAGAATGCCGAAACGACTTCTTCTCCTGCTCTGTCGATTCCTGACCCTCGCCGTTGAGCATGCCGCCCTTCTCGGGAAGGATGCTGGGACGGTGGAAGGCATCAGGGGCCGACTCGAGGACTGCTTGCAGAATCGTCGTCATGGTATTTTTGATAAATTGACCACGAGTCATCTTCTGCTCGATATCTGCCACATGCAAGTCGGTGTTGAGAAGCATGATGGAATAGCAAATGGTGTGAATGACGTCTACAACGGGTCAGCATATGTTGGACTCTCACCCGAGCAAGGGTACTTACCAGTCGCCTTGAATCCGTGATTGGGGTTGCAGTCGCACCACCGTTTGGAAAAGGCCACGAGGATTCGATCAACCTGCTGCGTTTCCGCGCGGAACACCAATCGGCAGCACACTTCCCGCAGCGCCTGGACAACGCTGTGGTTGGTAAAGTCGTAGAGCGCCATGTAGGCTTGCAGAGTGCGTTGCCTGATTGGCCCCTCCTCGCCCATCCACGAAGCGGCCTTTTCTTTGGAGATGAAGTCTTCGTTGCCGCCGTAGATTTTCTGGGCCTTCTGGCAGTCGTCCTCGGTCGGATCCCCGACGACAAACTCGGGCTCGTCGAGAGGCTTGGACTTGATAGATTCAAACGTCCCGAGGACCTTGGGGCTGGGGTCGGCAGAGCTCTCGATTCGAACGCTCGGGGGAGCGCTAAAGGCAGACTTGTAGTCGGTGCCGGTGCTAACAGAACCTGCAGGGCTGGTCGCCCGTGCCCCCTCAATGGGCAAAGCCAGGTTCGAGCGGTTGAAGTCATCCTCCGAGTCGGTCTGGTCCAGGCGGAAAGGCTTCTTGCCTCGAAGCGTGCTGTCGTTGGCAGAATCGGACGAGTCCTTGTCTCTCGAGTCGCCCGTGTACGTCTTCTTGCCCTTGGACTTGCTGCGTGCGGGACTGTCGGCCTGTTCGTTATCGCTTCCACCATCGAGGTCGAGGAAGGAGTTATTCCGCGTCTCGATGACCTTTGGTCGTTGGGGGGGAGCACGGGAGGGTGTATTGTCCATGAGGTGGGCGTGATAATCGTCTACGTCGGCATTCACGGTGCGGATTCTGGCATTGGGGCTGGGCGAGTAGTCGGGAGAAAACTCCCTCTTGTACTCGGGTCGTTCCCCTCCAGCATCGTCAGCGAGCTCGGGAGAGAGATTGGAAATGTCGGCAAGGGGCGAGGGACCCTGAGGCGTGGCCAGGCCGCCCGGACCAGTGCGTAGGTAGGGGTTCATGACCTTGCGGAGGCTGCTGACGGGGCTCGGCTCGGGCACGGGAACGTTCCGGTCGGGTCCTGGGGCGGTACTGATGGGAGCGACACGCGGCATGGGGGGCGTCGGGTTCAGGGTGGGCATCGGGGGAGGCTCGTCGGTGACGGACTTCTTGCGGCGTCGGAAGAAGGAGGACGGGCGCTTCTGCAGGACGGGGTGATGCGAGTGCGATGAAGAAGTGTCGCGCGAGGGCGGCGTCGAGGCATTGGCGACGCGGTGGCCTCCAGAATGGTCGGCGGCCGGGGTTGGGTGGGGAGAGTTTGAAGCGTCGTGGTTGCTGCTGTTGTTGTTGTTGTGGTTCCGGGAGCCAAAAACTCTCCTGAAAAACCCAGGGCGCTCCTTCACCGGTGCGGCAGCAGGCGGCGGCGCAGGCGGCTGGGCAGCAACGGGGGCACCCTTGGACTTTTCATAGCCAACGTGCGGCGCGGGTGCGGCAGCGTCGAGGTCCAGGGCGGGCAGGGCAGGAGGTGCAGCTGTTTCTCGTAGATTGCCGCCGCTCTTGTTGCGTGCGGAAACGCTCCGCAGGGACCGGCTGCTACGCTTGTGCTCCAGGGGTGGAGGATCGAGGGGTGCGGGAGGAGGCGGTGGGACGGGCTGCATGACGGGCAAGGTCGAGGGCAGCTCGCGGCGAGGGCCTCCGTGGACGGTCGGGGTCGGGGCGGCGTCGTAGTTGTCGGCGAGGAAGTTGTTTGGGAACTCGACGCGGAACGGAGCAGTGTCGACGGCCGAGGCGGGGGGGTTGTGGGCGGCGGCGGTGCTTTGTTGGGGCGCGGGCGGCCCGTAGTCGAAGCTGGCCGAGCGTCCGAAGCCGCGGGCCCAGCGCTGGCTGCCCAGCACTTGGGCGTAGCCGGCGTCGATGCTGGCGCTGGTGGTGCTGCTGCTCTTGCTGCCCGGCTTGCCGCCCCGCGAGTGCATGGCCCGCGAAGGGCCCGTCTGCGACTGCGTCTGCGTCTGCGTCTGCGTCTGCGTCTGCGTGCGGTGGTTGGCCTCGCGGACGCTGCCCAGCCGCGTGAAGCCCGACTGGAAGTTGGAGCTGCTGTTGCTGCGGCGGCCGCGGCTGGACAGGCGGCTGGAGTCGTCGGCGCCCTCGAGGTCCGACGAGTACGAGTACTGGTGGCCGTGGGCTCGCGCGCTGCCGTTGGCCGACGAGGTGGCGGTCCACGTCCGCTGGGCGTCGGCCGCTCCGAATTGGGGCGCGGCGTCGTCAAAGGTATGTGACGGCGGTCCAGGCCTCGAGTCGTACGCGTCGCCGCCCAGCTGTCCCATGGAGAACTGGTCGAGCGACAGGAGCATGTTGGTGACGAGGGAGTCGCGCGTGACGTTCCGGGGCGACAGCGACAGGTCGTGCGAGTCCCGCGGGTTGGGGCGAGGGGGCAGGCGATCGGCCATGTCGTCCTCGACGGGAGTCGGGTTGTCTAAGAAGGATTCATGTGGGTGGCGGGAGGACGAGGGCAATCTAAGCGCCCGACTATCAGAATCGGCGTGTGACTTGGACAATGGCGGCGGCGGCGTGTATGGGAGTGGATGCGGAAACGAGCGCGACGAGGGGGGATGCGGGAACTGGAAATGCAGCGGCGCGAGGGAGGAGGCGGTGGTGGTGTCGTCCAGGTTGATGTCGAGGTTGAGATTCAGCTTCAAGTCGGCACGGGTTTGGCGCCGAGTCCAGCGACGAGCATTGTCCGTCGACGTCGAGGGCATTGCGGGAGCGAAACCGCGGGCGTGCGGGCTGGGCGAGTTTTGGTTGGGGGCCAGCGACAACAACAGCAAGTCCGTCGTCTCTCTCTGGCCTGGAGCGACCGGCTCGTTTGAAAAGGCAAATTACAGCCGCGTCCACCGTCGACTTCTCATCAGGCTCGAATGACGGCCACGGCGACGAAAGAAGGGGGAAGGGAGACCATCGCGAGCCGGGGTGTCATGCAGGGGTAGTAGGATGGGGGTTAATTAGCACGCCTGCGAACACAGAAGAGAGCGAGGCCCGTCAGCTAAATACGGCGTCCGGATAGATCCAACGCAAACAGGACGGGCGGTCCAGGGTGCTGAAAGCGGCGCCTTCGTGCATGCTTGCATGGAACGATTGCATCGCCATGGTGAAACTTGTACGGGCAGTCACAGATACAGCGCGCTCGCTGACGACGTGAAACGTCCGCCGTGCAGCTTGGTCAACTCATGGTGAGCCGACGGTGAGGTGAGCCCTTGTGTTGTTTGCCTTCACCACTGCCACCTGAAATCGACGCTCCCGATGCTGCCCCGTTTGCTGTTTTTTTTTTCTTCCGTGCAAGGGCCCGGGCCTGCAGGAAAGCCCAGGAACAATGACGACGGGGTGATGAGTCTCCGGGATGATGCCAGCAGCCGCGGGGACCAAGATGAACTCATCATCAAAATAGCTCTTAATTGCCGTCGATATCGCTGCAGAGGGCTCATGTGTCTGGAACAATTGCCCCAGCCGAAAAAAGAAAAAGAAAAGTCTTCCCGAACGCTGGCCCCGGCTTTTTGCTTCTCGACTCGCTTGCTTCGTCTCCCTTGAGCATCCATCATGGCTTCAAGTTCCCAAAAGGGGGAGCGCGGCCGGGCCCGGCGAGTCGGGAGGGTGGTGAGGCTGTCGCTGTGATTGGATGGCCCGTGACCCCTTTTTCTTTGTCCATTTCTTTTTTTCTCTTCTTCTTGTCCCTGCTGCAGCGCGTGTGAATGCGGCAAAGTGCATCAACAACAACGACTCTCCCTTGAGCAATCTTTTCGCACTTGGCCGCTCTCGACGGGTTAGGGTTGGACAGGGGCGACAGATCAGGTCATGGACACGGGCTGCCCCTGGAAATGACCATGTGTCTGGTGGATATCGAAAGGGATGGGAACATCTTGGTCGGCAATCGCCAGCAGCGCTACCACGGCCGTCACCATCACCATCAAGTCACCATCACCCACCATCACCAGTGGCTTGGCCCGTTCGGAGCGGGTCGACTTTTCGTGCCTCGTTTGTCCTTGGTCCTCTCGCTTGCATCCTCGGGTCGCTGCTGCTTCTGCCTACCGGGAAATTGCCATTCCCATCGACTGAGCAGGCGGAACAATCCGTGCAGATCGCCTCATCAAGATCTGCTCCCGTCAATACGGATCACCGCGGCCAATATGAAGGCGCCAGGCAAGCAAGCAAACTGTCCACCGGCCGCGTGTGCCCGTTCCTTTGTGCTCCGCGGCCCAACCTAAATAGAGTCGGTATCCGTCTGTTCGTAGATGTCACGGCATGCCCGCAGCTTGACTTGTCTCACAATCGCTGGGCATGGCCGAAATGCTTGGGCGTCGTCGTCTCTCAGCCGCCCTTTTGGGTTCCAATGTAACGAGGATTGCATACTCTGTACATTGTGGTGCAATCCATTGACGTGGCACCGCGACAACGCCAACGCCCGATGACAAAAGGATGACGGTTAACCTTCAGATGCGGCTCCCCGCTCTGTGGTGTCATGATTCATATTGAGATACGAAGCACATTACCTTCATTGTCTGTTCGCAGGGTCATGGACAAAGCCCTGCAGATGTAAAGCGTCATTCGCCTCGTCAATGAGCGAGGCAAGCACCCGCCTCAATTGTCTCACCCGAGCAGGAAGTTTTGCCCCTGCATGCGAGGCTGAAACAATTGCCTACACGACATGTAGTCCGAGACAGTCACGAGAATCATGCCGAGAGCCCTTCGTGAGTCGGGCTACGATGGAGTTGTGTCACCTTTGTCCTCAGACTACCCTGTATCGGCGTGGTGGTCTGCTTGACCGACTCTCTCTGACGACGATTTTGCGGCGAATTGACTGTAATTCATCGACGACGGTCACTATAGATCCCGCCTTTTTACAATTGGTGGTAAATATGATTTGGACCGTCATCAAACCATGTCAGCCACAGCAACGCGCATCAGGACATGCCGCCTCAGCGCCACCATCACAGTGGAGGACACCACAAGTTCGTCACCTGATGCTCAAATTTCTTCAACCTCACGTCCCGGAAAAAGGGCTCATTTCCTCTCCAGCTGACACCTCAGAAAGTGGCGAATCAATCGAGCCAATTCCTCCCTCTGCCCCAGTAGCTACCGGCTGAGTCTAGCTCCAGGAGCCACCGACCACTGACGAAGCCTCCTTCCTCCTCTATCCCCCGCAATCCTCACCCACCCCCGCACGTGCAGGGATGGGCTTAGGCTGGTTTAGCCCGGTCTGGGCAGGAGTTCCAGTGCCTCACGACTGCCCTCACTGGCTCTCCCGCCTGTTGGGTGGCAGGTGCATGACTTGACTGCACCTGACCTGCCTGACTTGGTTGACCTGAGCACACCTTTCACACCGAGCTCAGCGACCTCGTTACCCTACACACTCTCGTCTTCTCGTCTTCTCGTCTGGTCCGACTTGATGAAGCTGCGACCTTTCTGAAAAGACACTGTTGGTACCAAATACACGCTTCCCTTCTCCACACGTCTCCTGGCCTCTGGGACGACATCTTAGCTCTGAGCCGAGGGTAGCAACTCCGACCCCAACTCCGGTAACCGGCTTTCCTCCTTCTCCCGGTCACTCCTCATTTCAGCAATTGTCACTCCAATGACGGACAACTCGTCCTCTCCGTCAAATAGCTGGCCCCTGGACCAGTTTGTTCAAGACCCCGGATATCTTGCCTACCAGGAAGAGCTTCGTTGCCTCATCTTCAACACCGCCCAGACCGCGGCCCCCTCGCGCGAGGGCTCCCCTGCCCCGGGAGAATATATCCCTCCCGGCGAGGATTATGAGGCTCAGAGGCAGACAAAGGCCGCCCTTTCGTCGGGCCATCGCCTGGCCTACCTGAAAAACTTCGTTGCCGAAGTGGCGCCATGGGTATGTGTGTCAATCTTGGGCCGACGCGGCAGACGCTGACGGCGACGCAGCTTGACATGTTCGACAGCGAGCGGGCCTTTACCGTACAGGTGCCCGTCCTCGCTCGCCGATGTCCGGCTCTCCTCTACGCCATCCTCGCCCTCTCGGCTCGGCAGATGGAGCGCAAGGAGGCGAAGCAGCACTCATTCGACAGCCTGGAGCTCTACCAGGAAGCCATTAGGCTCCTCAATCCTCTCCTGCAGGTCCGCGATCTCACCATCATCCCGATTTGCGTGGTCCTGTGCTGCCTCGAGATGATGTCGGCCAGCCCCCACGACTGGCGCCGGCACCTCGAGGGCTGCGCAGCTCTGTTCGACGCCTTCGAGGTGAATGGATTCAGCGGTGGCCTCCTTCAGGCCGTATTCTGGTGCTTCGCGAGAATGGGTGAGAACTTCCAAGGTTTGCTTCATTTCGCCCGAGTCTAATTCGTATAGATCTATGCGGAGCTCTCATCTCCGACGGGACTCAAGGCACATTGGTTCCTCTGGACAAATGGCTTCCCCCCGGCGCCGACCCCGGTTCGGCGGCAGACCTCTTTCGAGAGCACCGTTCCCCAGACATGCACGCGAACTACTCGGTCTACCTATGCTCCAAAGTCTGCGAGCTCGTTGCGGACAGAACTCGCTACGTCGAGCTGGGGGAAAACAACGGCTGCGACTATGTCGCATTCGAGAGGCGTTGGCTTCGCCTCTGGCACGACCTCCAGGGATGGCTTCGAGATCGCCCCCCTGAAATCATCCCTGTCAAGTCCATCGAGAGTCGACCGTTTCCTCAGATCCTGTTTGTTCATTGGGCAGGAATCTCGTCGAACCAGCTGTACCACACCGCCTGCACTCTGCTCCTGGGGTCCAAGCCTCGAGAGATCAAGCTCGACGTCGGACCCACGGGTTCTGCCATCTGGCATGCCAAGTGCATCTGCGGAATCTCTCTGACGAACCCTCACAAAGGTTGTCTCAACAACGCCATCCAGCCTTTGTGGATAGCCGGGCGTCTCCTCAGCCACAAGTCTGAGCATGTGCTCCTGTCCAAGCTGATTCAAAGCATCGAAGCAATGACGGGCTGGGCGACGTGCTGGCGGATCGCGGACCTCGAGCATGCTTGGGGACACAAGGTTCGATGAAGGGCCCGAAGACGTACGAATAATTCTTGCTACGAGCTACAGTCAGGCGCAGCTCAACCAGGCCGCCACTCTTGCACGAGCTACAGTCTGGCACAGCTCAATCAGGCCGCCACTCTTGCACCAGCTGTGCCGAGAGCGCATTCACATTCCAGCCCGTCAACGAACCGATGCGGTCTATACCGCGCAGGATGGTCCGCTGCTGGGGCTCATACGTCATCCGCTTGGCGGCGAGGTAGAAGGAGGCGAGGAGACTAAAGTCCCAGTTCGTCCTCGTCTCGTTGTTGAGGCTGATGGCACATATCCGCTGGGCGTGCCAGAGGGGGGAAACGAGAACAGATCTCCCGTGTTCCCGGGGAAGAGTCCGGGGACGGTTCTGGAGCAGGAGCAGCATGGAGGTATGGTAGAGTTGGTTGGCCAGTATGGCGGCTCCGTTAGTGAAGAGCACGGTCGGAAACAGGTCTTCGCCCTCGTCAATCTCCCACATGGGCTTGAAGTCCCGAGGCCGGTTGGTGTACCACATGTTGAGGGATTCGGTGAGCGACTTCCATCTCTGGGCGGTGGGCGGCGCGGGGATTCCGGGAGTGGCGGGCACGGCTTGGCCGAAGCAGTGGTTGAGGACTTGGGCGCACAGGAGGACGGGCTCGCGATCGCAGTTGAAGGCCTCTCGGGATATCACGGCGATGGGAGAGGACGTCTTGTACGATATCATGTCGGGTATGGACACGGGCGAACCGTTCATGAGCCCGACGCTCAGTTCTACATGGTCAATAGATGCAATGGCAAGCAGGAGATGTAGCTTACCGAGCCTCAACGTCATCCATGATAGGGCTAAATTGATGGAGGGATACTGCTCCTGGAAGGCTGGGAAGTTTAGCAGGGCGTAGGTCGTGTTCTTGCACGGGCTCTGCCACGACGTGGGGGCCACGACTGCATGTCGACGGAGGGTGGCAAAGGCAAAGGTGACGGCGCTGTGCAGCATGTCGAGGCTCGAGGCGCCCGGATCCAAGGCGGCCGCGGAGTGGTCTCCTCGGTGCGGGCCGAGGTGCTGCTGGTCGAGCGTGGCCGCGGCGAGGGCGAGGAGGGCGTCGAGCACGGGGGGCGAGTCCATGGCGATGCGGGGGACGACGAGCCCAAACGTCTGGGAGGCGTCGCCAATGTCCAGGCAGGGCGCAATGTTGTACCGGTAGTGCCGCAGCAGCTGCACGGCCCGGTCCTGCGGGAGGTGGGCGCAGTTCTGGAAGCCGCCCGAGGCCTTGGCGACGGCCTCGAGGGAGGGGTCGTGGTTGGGGTTGCTCGTGGGCGGCGACCCGAGGAAGCTCTCGGCGTCGAGGCCGCGCGAGGGCACGGGCTGCTGCTGCTGCGGCGGCGGCGGCGGCGGACCGTAGTGGTGGTCGTTGCCCAGGGACAAGAGGCCGTCCAGGGCGGATTCGTAGGCGGCGTTGGAGGGGGAGATGGCGACGGTGTAGCTGCCCCGGCTGTTGGGGGAGGGGGTCGTGATGGTGTCGAGGGAGGGGTGGTGGACTGGGTTTGGGGGGGAGGGGAGGAGGTCGATGGGAGGGGTGTCTATGTGAAGGTGTGCATGATGTGCATGTGGTGGCTGTAGTTGTGGCTGTAGTTGTTGATGATGATCGACTTTGGGCGGAGCCGTGGTGTCGCCCTCTTCTTCCCGAACGACATGACCAGCATCGTCCTCCCCATCATGCCCAGCATCACCGGCATCATGCTCGGGCTGCAGCCGCACGCCTTCCTGGGCGATGACGCTCTCTGGCACGACGAACTGCAACGCTCGGATTAGTGGGACTGCAGTCGGATGTCGCAGGGATCAAACAAGAGCGCGCACCCTGAGCTTGCCGTAGGTCGGCTTGGACACGCGGTCGGCGCTGGCGACTTTGGCATTCTTCTCGAGGAACGACAGGCGCGTGCCGTACTGGCACTCGAAGCCGCCGTCGAGGCATCTCTTGCAGGAGGGTTTGAGTTCGTCGCCTTTTGAATAGAGTCAGTGAGTGGTGTTGGTGATGCAAAGAGAGATAGATCCCATGGAGGAATTACATTTCCGTCGTCGCATGCGGCATTTGAAACATCCCGTCCTCGTCCTCTTGAGGCGGGTCTTTGCCGAGGAATTGGATCCCGTATCGGCCATTTTGGACAACAAGAGTGCGATTGCGTTCCCTTGTTTCCGTCAAAGGAAAGCGTAAACATGGCAGATGGGAAGGGGGAAGAAAGAGTGGGAAGATGGGGAGAGCGTGGAGAGGAGGATTGAGAGGGAATCCGGCCCAAGGAGGAAAGGCGAAGCCCTTTTAGCTGGGATCTGGGGAGTTTGGGGGAGGGGTGAATGGCGTAGCCGGTGTTGCCCCTTTGAGTAGGTTTAGACGCGAGGGAGAATTGGTTTTTTAGCGCGAGAGAGAGGCCTGACTCGAGATGGGGAGATGGGGATGGAGATGGAGATGGGGAGATGGGGAGATGGGGAGGTGAAGAGGTGAGGGGAGGATCCATCGTGTCATAATGGAGGGGCAGAGAGGACGGTGGTCGGTGAGGTTCCTGGACGGGTAATAAAGGCGAGCAAGTCCCGATGCGAGGAGTGATTTCCAGTCTCACCCATCTCTTCAACCACCCACCTACCTACCCTCCTCACCCACAATGGCTCCCTCCACCATCAAGCTGGCCTCTGGCTACGAGATGCCTCTTGTAGGCTTCGGCCTTTGGAAGGTCCCCGCCGACCAGGCCGCCGACACCGTCTACAACGTGCGTGTTGTTGTCGACTCTGGATTAACCGCAGCTGACAAGTCTCTAGGCCATCAAGGCTGGCTACCGACTCTTTGACGGCGCCTACGGTACATGTCTCCCACCCCTTCCACGACACACACAACCTAACATTCGTAGACTACCAAAACGAAAAGGAGGCCGGCGAGGGCATCAAGCGCGCCGTCTCCGAAGGCCTCGTCACCCGCGCCGACGTCTTCGTCACCACCAAGCTCTGGAACAACTACCACAGCCGCGAGCACGCGCTGGCCATGGCCAAGCTGCAGAACGAGGCCTGGGGGCTGGGGTACATCGACCTGTACCTGATCCACTTCCCCGTGGCTCTCGAGTATATCGATCCCGAGACGCTGCGCTTCCCCGCGTGGTGGATGGACGAGGCCCGCACCGTCGTCGAGCCGGCAAAGGTGCCCATCCGCGAGACGTGGGAGGCGCTCGAGGCGGCCGTCGACGACGGCATCGCGCGGTCCATTGGCGTGTCCAACTTCCAGGCGCAGTCGCTCTACGACGTGCAGCGCTACGCCCGCCACCCCATCTCGTCGCTGCAGATCGAGCACCACCCGTACCTGGCCCAGCCGGACCTCGTGGCCATGGCCCAGGAGAACGGCATCGCCGTGACGGCCTACTCGTCGTTTGGGCCCCAGAGCTTCATGGAGCTGGGCGGCATCTTCTCCAGGCGGGCCGAGGGCGCCCAGCCGCTGCTCGAGGCGGACGTGGTCAAGGGCATCGCCGAGAAGCACGGCAGGACGCCTGCTCAGGTGCTGCTGCGCTGGGCCACGCAGCGCGGCGTCGCCGTGATTCCAAAGTCGAACAACCCGGGCCGGCTGGCGCAGAACCTCGACGTCACGAGCTTTGATTTGGAGGACGACGAGGTGGAGAGGATTGGGGCTTTGGACCGCGGGTTGCGGTTCAACGACCCGGGCTTTTACCTGCCCAACTTTCCTCTGCGCATCTTTGCTTAGAGTCATGAGATGAATTCGGATGATGGACGAGAAAAGGAATAAAAGTAATGACTGCCTACTTGACTTGATCGGTGCACTTGGTTACTTGCAAGCTTGACACTTGACGCCTTGGCCAAGAAGACAAGTTATCCGGTTTCCATCTTGAAACTATGAGTAATGCTTGGATAGAACATCAGTATTCGCAAGGCCTTTCACGAGAATCGTTTCAATCTTTAACCATTGTATTCGTCTGTGGTTTGCATGTACAAGACCCCCCCCATCCCCCTATTCAGCCCCCTACTTGGTAAGCTCCTCAAACGCAGCAGCAATATCCTCATGCCTCACGCTGCCCCCCTTGAGCTCCTTATTCGTCGCCTGAATCACCACGCGCTTGTAGCTCGTCAAGCTCGGCGTCCCGCCGTCCGTCACCTCGAGCACCACGTGCAGCACCTGGCCCTCGGCCACGGGCTCGCGGCTCAGCAGCTCGACGCACGACTTTTCCGGCGGCGGCACCGTGACCTTGACGACGCGGCCCTCGGCATCACACGGCTCAATCTTCATCTCGTCCACCTCGAGAAAGGCCGCCCACTGGGTCGCGGTCGGCTCGCGGTACTGCCACCACTTAAAGGTCAGGGCGTCGCCGTCCGGGTCGTACGTGGCCGACGCGTCCAGCTCGAGCGTGGCGCCGGCCTCGGCCGAGATGTACAGCGGCTCCGGGCCCGGAGAGCCGTTGACGGAGACGACGGGGTGGTGGTTGGCCGACGCGAGGTCGGGGCTCAGCGTCCACTGGATGCGCGCGGCAAAGTCGTCCTGGTAGGCGTCGCGCCAGCGCCAGATGGTGGCGTGGTTGGACTTGTACGTCTTGCCGTCGCGGCCGACGACGATGTCGCACGCGTCGCTGTAGTGGTTGCTGCCGAGGCCGTCCGGGCTGACGTCCGTCCGGAGGTAGCGACCCCCCCAGGAGCCAAACTCGGGCCGCTCGCGCACGCCGAGCCCGTTCTGGATCAGGTACAGAAACGTCGGCGTGTCGCCCTCGGGGATGAAGAGGTAGTCCGGGTAGGCCGAGCCCAGGGGCCCGATCTGGACATTCTCCTTGAACCACTCCTTGGTCAGCTTGGAGAAGTCCGGGCCGCCCTGGTCGAAGCCGTAGTAGGCGTCGCCCGAGATGCCGGTCCAGGCGGCCATGCCGTACTGGTTCCACGCGTGCACCGACGCGATGTAGAAGAGGTCCGGGAACGAGTGGCGGATCCACGCGCCCGTGTCGTCCTGGTCCGAGATGGCGTAGACGCGGAGCTTGGCCCGCAGGAGGGCGAAGTCGGCCTCGGGGAGCGTCTCCTGGAGGCGGAGGAGCACCGACGCGAGCACGTTGGTGCCGCCCCAGACGAGGATCCAGAGGGGGTCCGGCGAGGGCGCCGTGATGCGCTCCAGGAGCAGCTCGGCGCCCTCGGTCAGGGGAATGTCGGAGCCCACGGCCTTGAAGCCGTAGACCTGCGAGAGAGAGAGAGGGTCAGCTCGGTTCAACGAGGCGGGCAGAGGCAGAGGCACTTACAGGAGCGCCCGGCTTGATGAGCCCCTTCAGGTGCTCGGCCGACGGGTAGGGAAAGTCCGGGTGGACGTGCTTGTTCAGGTTGTCAACGGCGCCGGCGTAGGCGTCGACAATCTTGTGCATGTCCTGCGGGCACACTTTTGTGCGCATCCATGTCGACGAGCAGGCCACGAGGCCCTCGGTCTGGAACTGGTTGGCGTAGAGCAGGTAGCGGACCAGCGACTCGGCGTCGTCGGGCTCGTTGGAGATGTCGGAGAGGATGAAGACGCGGGGCTTGGAGGGGAAGGACTGCAGGTTGGAGGCCATGGGCTGCATCTTGGAGGCCATGGTGAATAGGACGTGTACGTGTACGTGTAGACTGTGAAGTTGCCGTGTTCAAGTCACTCCCATATGACCCTTCTCCTGAACCCTCCCCCTCTCATGACAACCCATTCATTATATCCATAATCCAGGGCAGTCGTCGACACACTTTGGTCCCATGATGAGCACACCAAGAGAGTACAGCCGAGCCACGCCCGCACTTGACCCGGCCTTTAGCCAAACCGGACGAACGAGGCCGTAACAGGCAACCCCAAGCACTCTGGAGCCGTGGGACCGTGGAGTCGCGAAACTGCGGGGGTTCGCCCACTATTCGACGAGAGGAGTCGGGTTCAGAGTGGCCCAAAGGGGAAGGGCATTGCACTGTGGTGGTTTTTGACGCATTTCTGCGCGTCAGCTGCCCAGGCAAAGACGATGTGTGAAAAGCAATGAAGAGCGGGTAGTGAAGGGAGGAGGTTTGGTTGTGGTGGTTTATCTCGAGAGTGCTGTTCTCCCTCTTCACTCTCCCACCGTCTCTCACACAGACTCTCACACAGACTCTCTCTCACACACATTCTCTCTCTCTCAAACACAATGTGCCCAACCGCCACCTCCCTCCTCCCCGCAAACGGCCACGGCCTCTCGGCCGACGAGCTCAAGCGCCAGCTCAACGGCAAAGGCGCCCACACAACACTCCAGGCGCCCCTCGCCAACCCCTCGCTCGTCGTCACGGCCGACCACCAGCTCAAGACGGTCGACGCGCCCGTATATGCGCCTCGGGCGGGTGAGGTGCTCGTGCACGTCAAGGCGACGGGCATCTGCGGGTAATGGCATGGTTCACTTCGGGCCTACGAACCCCTGACTGACTGACCTTTAGATCCGACGTGCACTTTTGGAAGACGGGCCGCATCGGCACCCTCGTCTTCGAGGGCGACTGCATCATCGGCCACGAAGCCGCCGGCGTCGTAGTGCGCTGCGGCGAGGGCGTCTCCCACCTCCAGCCCGGCGACCGCGTCGCCATCGAGCCCGGCGTGCCCTGCGGCGACTGCTTCCTCTGCCTCGAGGGCCGCTACAACCTGTGCGAGGCCGTCGAGTTCGCCGGCGTGTACCCCTACGCGGGCACGCTGCAGCGCTACAAGGTGCACCCGGCCAAGTGGCTGCACCGGCTGCCCGACGCCGTGTCCTTTGCTGAGGGCGCCCTCCTCGAGCCGCTCAGCGTGGCCTTGCACGGCATCAACTCGGCCCGCATCGCCATCGGCACGCCCGTCGTCGTCTGCGGCGCCGGGCCCATCGGCCTGCTCGCCCTCGCCGCCGCGCGGGCCTCGGGCGCGCACCCGCTCGTCATCACCGACGTCGAGCCGTCGCGCCTCGAGTTTGCCAAGACGGTGGTGCCCGAGGCGAGGACGTACCAGGTCGATCTGAAGAAGAGCAACGAGGAGAACGCGGCGGCGGTGCGGAAGCTGTTTGGCGACTCCGAGTACGTGCAGCCGCGCGTGGCGCTCGAGTGCACCGGCATCGAGAGCAGCGTGTGCTCGGCGGCCTTCATGGTGAGGCGGGGAGGCGTGTTGATGGTGATTGGCGTTGGCCGGTCCGTCATGGACAACCTGCCGTTTATGCACCTGTCTCTGGCCGAGGTGTGTCCCTTTTCATGCTCCTAACTATATGCACCTGCTGACTATCCCCAGATCGACCTCCGCTTCATCAACCGCTACCGCGACACGTGGCCGGCCGGCATCGCCTGCATCGAGGGCGGCCTCGTCGACGTCAAGAAGCTCATCTCGCACGTGTTCCCGCTGGAAAAGGCAAAGGAGGGCCTGGAGCTGTCGTCGGACCCGAGGAACGGGACTATCAAGGTGCAGATTGTGGACGAGACGGAGACGACGTTTTTCTAGAGACGATGCATGACACATACATGGATATATTACATGATTTAGCGGTAGAATGACTTGAGAAATATAGAATGACTTGAGAAATATAGAATGACTTGAGAATATAGAATGACTTGAAAAGACCACTACGAGGCTGGCGGCCGTCAACGGTGAAACATTCCACTTGGATGAGTTTAGAAGTCGCAAACACCACAAAACAGGTGACGCCATGAGGTATAACTTCGGTCCGTTCAAGCTCGAACAAACAAGGCAAAGGCCACGGCTCATGCTTGTCGAGTTCCCACTTTCTGCCTCTTCCAGAAACCGATCTCCGACTCTGGACCCCTGATCGAACGGGTCTGGGATGGCTCGGGACATGCTCGTGTATTAGTTTTGCCAGTTCCCCCTCGAGTACCTTCGTACAACGACAAAGTACGTACCTCGAAACCTCGCCACCTCACCATCTCCTCATCCCGCACAGCAACGAAAAATCCCTGCCCCGGAACGTGACTCAGGGCCCCATCCCCTCTCCACAGACGAACGACTCAGGGGGGAGACGAGTGCCACGCGAGGAAGTTCCCCCCAAACCCTTAACCCCCGAAAGAGAGAACAAGCTCGAATAGGCACCTTTAAACGCCTCCTCTCGTCTGTCGTTGGCCCCAAACTCGTCTCCGTTGGCCCCAAGGGTTGTCGTCATGAGACAAGAGGGGCGGAAAACTATGCGGAATAACGTGTTGAACTTGCGGGGAGTGGGAATCCCCCAGATTCCCATGTCAAAATCACCATGACCTGGGGTAATGGTTTTTGGTGTGTGCCATGTCTCGAGGCTGCTTGTCCAGAGACTATAAGTAGTCTGGCCAAGTCTTGCCTCCAACTTTTCTCCAACATGCTACTCCAACAAGTCTCTTTGACTATCACCCATTCGACCTAATTCTCTCTCTCTCCTCCTCTCCTCACCTTTAGCCCCTTAGCCCCCCCATCATGCCAGACCTAGCAAAGGCCGAAAAGGTCGGCGCCGAGCACCTCGACGCCGTCGACAACGACCTCGCCCACCTGGCCAACCAGGAGGAGCACGAGCTGACCAAGTGGGAGTCGGTCAAGAAGTACCCCCTGGCCGTGGCCTGGTCCGTCTTCGCCGTCTGGTGCGTGCTGCTCGTGTCCTTCGAGAACCAGGCCGCCGGCAACATCATCAGCGTGCCCCGGTTCCGCCAGGACTTTGGCCACGAGGTCGACGGGAGCTATGTGCTGTACGCCAAGTGGCAGAGCGCCTTTCAGGGCGCGCCCGTGGCATCGTGAGTGGAAGCCTTGGGACGTAACTTCTTCAACATGGCTGACCCTCTGTAGAGGCGTCATCGGCGCTCTTGGCTGCGGCACCGTCGCCGACTGGCTCGGCCGCCGCGCCGTCATCATCATCTGCCTGGTCATCGCCTACGCGGCCGTCACCATGGAATTCGTGGCCACGACCAACGAGCTCTTCTTTGGTGGCAAGTTCCTCAACGGCTTTTCTGTGGGCGCCCTGGCCTCGGTGACTGTGTCCTACATTGGCGAGGTAAGCATCCAGCCCGACATTGGCCTCTCTTGTATACTCATCCTCCAGATCACCCCCCTCGCCCTCCGAGGCATGCTCACCTGCCTCACCGGCCTCGCCTACACCTTTGGCCCCCTGATCGTCGCCCTCGTCGTCAACGAGACGGGCAACTTTGACAACCACTGGGCCTACCGCGCCGTCTTCTGCGCCCAGTACGGCTTCGCCGTCGTGGCCACGCTCTTTGTGCCCTTTATGCCCGAGTGAGTCGACTCAACCACTGCCTCTCGACACCGTGCTGACCAAACAGATCCCCCTGGTGGCTCGCCTCCAAGGGCAGGCAGGAAAAGGCCATCAAGGCCCTCGCGCGCCTCAGCTCCCGCGGCGAAGAGGGCGAGAAGCGCCTCGCGGCCATCAACCAGACGCTCGAGGAGATCAAGCGCGAGACCGAGGGCGCCACCTACCTCGAGTGCTTCCGCAAGTCCAACCTGCGCCGCACCGTCATCTCCGTCGGCCCCCTGTGCATCCAGTCGCTCTGCGGCATCACCTTTGTCGCCTCGTACGGCACCTACTACATGCAGCTGGCGGGCTACTCGACCCCCGCGAGCTTCCGCCTGCAGATTGTGCAGCAGGTCATCTCGCTCGTCGGCAACGTCATGTCGTGGTACCTGGTCGACCGCGTGGGCCGTCGGTCGCTGACCTTTTGGGGCCTCGTGGTGTTGACTGTTATCCTCATGCTGACGGGCGGTCTGGCCGTGGCCGCCACCCCGGGGGCCATCAAGGGCACCGTGGCCATGATCCTCGTCTACTGCTGGTGGTACAACGTCACCATCGGCGCCACGGCCTACACCATCCTGACCGAGGTGGCCACGTCGCGGCTGCGCGTCAAGACGGTGGCCATTGGCCTCGCGGCCCAGAACCTCCTCAACATGATGTGGAGCTTCGTGCTTCCCTACCTCTTCAACCCGGACAAGGCCAACCTGGGCGCCAAGCTGGCCTTCATCTTTGGCGGCCTGGCCATCCTCAGCCTCGTCTTCCTGTGGTTCTGCCTGCCCGAGACGGCCGGCCGCACCTACGAGGAGCTCGACGAAATGTTCGTCAAGGGCGTGCCGGCGAGGAGCTTCAAGGCCTACAAGACGGAGACGGAGACCAACGGGCGGGCGGTCAAGACGGTGTATGATGCCGAGGCCAAGGGGGTTGACAACTGAAGAGAGCGCTTATGATACATCTTGTTAGTCTTGTTGGCGGACTGGAAGTGAGATTCGTCCTATAGATATAAAGTTTAAGAATCAACATTTCCTCCTAATGATACCCACAATCATGTGCTATATTTAACTTGCCAAGTGAATGTCCAAGTCAAACGACAATCTTTCCCATCTTCGTCTCATCCCCATTTGACGGCATGATCCCAAGCAGCCTCAACCCGGCCACCCGTCAGAGGGAATTGCGGAGAGAATTAATTTAGGTGCGTTGCAGCAGCCCCGTCAAATCCGGCCACGTCAACACTAGCAATCAGGAAAAAAAGAGGGTGTCGAGGATGGCTTCGTTCTCGGTTAACGGATGCGTTTACCCTAGACTCTTCTCGGGCCTTGATTGAGCGATATAACGGCCGGGGCCGTCTGCGTGCAGTAGCTCTCCCTGTGTTGTCAGCAGCCATGTGGTGACGAGAGCTGTTGGTTCGTGTGCTGACGGGAGGATTGTTAAGCTCTCCGGAGAGAGACGAGACATTCCAGACTTCGGTCCATGGCCTATTCCGGCCGCGATGCCGAAGCCTCACGCCTCACGCCACGACACGGCCGCTGCGACCCCAGCTCGCTGCGGCATTTGCGGCATAGTGTTCTCGTAACCCGTTCATGCAGAAACGGCTCGAGTGCGCCCTTCGCTCACCTCTCTAGCTTCCGCCCGTCGTTCCCGCGCGTCCGCCTGCTCTCGACTCTATAGCGTGTTCCACTCCCGCTGCGTCCTCGTTCTTGGTCCCCGGGATAGCTCTCCGCTTGGCCGCACCCAGACTAAAGCTGAGCTGATGTGGCAAGCCCGCTGGCGACCAGCAGGAGGACCGGGGGGAGAGGGGGAGAGGCCTTGTTGACGGCCGTCGGGGACGTCCGGTCACGGGTCAGACGGTGGGAAGAGGGGAAGAAGAAGAGTTCCCCGCGAGTCAATTGTCTCCTCAAAACACCAATTGCTGCTGTTGCCGCTTCTCCTGCCTCTCCCCTCAGGCTTATTCACCTCTCAGGTTGCTCCCACCATGCGCGTCGCCATCATCGGCGGAGGCCCCTCGGGCCTGGTGCAGGCAAAGGTGCTCCTCGAAGCCCACACGCGCTTCGCCGTCGAGCCCGTCGAGATCAAGCTGTTCGAGTCGTACCCCAAGCTGGGCGGCATCTTCCTCCACCACTCGTACGAGGACGGCGAGCTGGTCTCGTCAAAGTTCCTGACCACCTTTTCCGACTTTCGCCCGCGGCCCGAGGACCCCGACTTCTTCTCCACGGACCGCTACGTCGAGTACCTCGACGACTACGCCTCGCACTTCCGCCTGTGGCCCTACATCCACCTGAGCACCACGGTCCGGTCGGTCCGCCGGGGAGACGGCGGCGCCGGCCACGTCGTCACGTACCAGGCGGCCGGCGGCGAGCCCGTCGAGTGGGAGTGCGATGCCGTCGCCGTGTGCTCGGGCGTGCACGCGGCACCGCACCTCCCGGACATTCCAGGCATGGACCGCGTGCCGACGGTAATGCACTCGTCCGACTTCAAGACGCGCGACCAGTTCGGCAAGGGCAAGACGGTCATGATCCTGGGGAGCGGCGAGACGGGGGCTGACCTCAGCTACCTCGCCGTGACGAGTGACACCAAGAGGGTCATTCTCTCGCACAAGGACGGATGGATTGGGGCGCCAAAGGTGAGTTGGGGGAAGAGAGTTGGCAGACCCCTTGACTGACATGGCGAAGAGGGTTCCCACCCAGAGGATCCTGCCCTGGCTGTTCGGAGACGAACCCTACACCGAGCCTCAGCTCCCCGTCGACGTCAGCCAGGTGACGCTGTTCGACTCCATGTACGTGCACCCCATGGTGCGCGACAGCATGATCGTCTGGAACTTCTACCACGAGCTGGCCTTGCCCTCCGGGTGCTGGCTCGCCGGCGGCTCTCCCCACGGTCTCGACCAGTTCGTCGGCCAGATCTACGGCGAGCGCTTCCACGTGTCGAGAGGTAAGTGATGGCCGTCTTCTTCTGCAATGGCCATGCTAACCCGTCAGTCTTCTTCAACAAGGCGTGGCAGAGGATCCAAAACTACGTCACGTACCCCTATCGCCCCAAGACGTGGCCCCTCGCCGACCGCATCCGCCAGTTCATCTTCCACACGCGGCTCCCGCCGCCGCCCGACAAGATCATCGAGGTGGCGCCGTTCCCGACGCACATCTCCGGCGACGGCGTCGCCCACTTCCCGCGCAACGGGCGGCCCGACGCCGACCGCATCCAGGAGTCCGAGGTCAAGCCCGACGTGGTCGTCTACGCCACCGGCTACGACACGTCGTTCCCCTTCCTCAACACGCCCGACAACGCCGGCCGTCGGGCGTACCCGGCCGCGTTTGACGCCGACGTCCGGCAGATCTGGAAGGCCGACGACGCCACGGTGGGCTTCATCGGCTTCGTGCGGCCCGGCTTCGGGGCCATCCCGCCGCTGTCGGAGCTGCAGGCCATGCTGTGGACCATGAGGCTGCTGGACCGGGTGCCGCGGCCGCTGCTCCGCGACGACGAGTGGCACTACCGCATCATCCACCAGCCCGACGCGCGCATCACCTACGGCGTCGAGCACGACACCTACACGTACCAGCTGGCCAAGGACATGGACATTGCCCCCAGCTTCACCGAGATCCTCCACATTGCCTTTACCACGAGCCGGCCGTGGCGGCTGCCGTATCTGTGGGCGGCGGGCGCGTGCTTCAACACAAAGTTCCGGCTGCGAGGGGCGTGGAAGTGGGAGGGCGCCAAGGACGTCATGACGGGAGAGCTCTGGGAGACCATTTCCCGGCGCCACGGCATGTTTGGTAAGTCAGCGCGGTGATCTCAAGAGGTTTATATTGACACTCGTGCAGGAAACATTCCCCTCGGCGTCATCCCGCTGATGTACCTGGGAGCCGTCAACCTGTACTACACGCTGTACGCGGGGTTCTGGGGCGGGCTCGCCAAGCTCCGGCTGGCCAGGCCCATCGAGCACCGGATCGAGCCCAAGCTGATCTTTGAGGAGCTCGCTCAGAGGAAGGCGATGGAGGCGCAGAAGATGAAGGCGGGCGTGAAGGGCCAGGCATGAGAAACGAGGCCACGACGTGATGACGACGATATTGTGTGTGAACGAGACCATGAGACTTTTCTTTGTGCTTGGAGTCTTCTCCACTCGATTCGATATGTAACGCAGAATGATAATGGCATCGAGATAATCTGACCGACGTGTTTTGTTGTTGTTGGAATGCGGCGTCTCGAGAGTGATGTTCCGGTGAGTCGGGCCGGGACGGGGAGCGGGGTTCTTCCGGTTGGCACCGGGTGGGGGCGTTGTTTAGTTGCTCGTAGGGCGGCGGCCCGCTGAGCTTCAGTGGTCGACCTGCTAAGTTTACTGGCCGACCTGCTGAAGAGGCGTCGTCGTTGTCGAACCCAGTGAGCTTGGCGAGAGAGACGGAGGACGGAAGCCTCAAAGGCATCGTATTTGCCTGCTCATCATCAACAAACTGATCATGGGCAATCTTTGTACGAACCACGCCTCACGTAAGACGCAGATGCCGACTCCCTCGCCCGAGTCCCCGTGTGGCTTTTGGCCTGCAGCGTGGCTGTGCAACCCTCGTGCGAAGCCCAACGGCCACTGACGCCCTGCTGCATGCAAAGAACAGACGCCGCTTCACGACGAACCAGAGGCTTGTGTGCGTTCCAGGATGTTGCCTTTCCCCCTCTCTGCTTACTATTCACTGATGGCCAAGACCGCCAAGCCTCGCTCCTCTGCGACTCTCAACCCATCAAGACGCGCCTCGTTGGCCGCTCGAGGCCCGAAAGAGCCGTCTTGGCCTTGAGCGCTGTAAGCAAATGACGTCTCCGAGGCCCCAATTGCTTCGCTGCCTGTTGCTGCTTGGGGGCATCGTCGTGGAGGGTCCGTTCGTTTGTTGGTTGGTTGGGGGCTGAGGGCGACTGCTCCTCTACACCACACTCCTCGGCCATCTATTCTCCCCCCCGGCTTTATTCAGCTCAGCTCAGCTTTCTCAGCCTCGTCTGGCTCTCGCGCATCTACTCGCCTCCGTAGACGAACATGTGACGCAATTTCCTCGACCATAGTCAACCTCCTCAGTCTCTCCAGGCATTTAAATCCCGACCCCGGCACTTCTTCCGAGGGCACTGACCTTTGGCCTCGTTGAACTTCATACATTTTGACCCTAGGCACCCTTCATCTCATCTCTTTTCTGGGTAGTCTCTACCATGGCCAAGGAAACTCACTTCTACCGCTCCCAAGTCGGCGAGTCCTCCGTCATAGACTACTCCCACACCGACCTCCCCTGGCGCCTCCTCACAAAGGACATCTACTACTTCTTCGTCTACATCTGGGCCCTGCCGTGGGTCGTCTTCCCCGTCTTCACCGACGGCTGCGCCGAGTTCAACGAGCTGTCCCCCACCCGCGAGAACCTCTTCTGCCTGCTCGTCCACGCCGTCCTGGTCGTCCTCCAGCTGGGCTTCCTGCTGAGCCTGCCGCTCGCCGTCCTCTTCCCCGTATGGGCCGTCGCGCTGGGCGTCGCTGCCTTCATGGTGGTCAACTGGGCCCTGTGTCGCCTCCTCAACGGGAGCGAGGGCATCCATCACTCGGACAAGAAGTATGCGCAGCCGCGTCCGGAGCATGAAAGCGAGCAATGGGTGTTCCTCAACGGCGTCGCGGTCGGGTATGTTTCATGACCCTCTTCCTCTCTCCATCCACACGTGCTAACCCCAGCAGCGAACACTGGATGAAGGCAAACCTCAACAGGCTCGCCCTCACCTTTGGCCGTCCCGTCCTCGGCATCCACAACCGCACGTCGGGCATCATCTTTGACATTGCCGAGTGCCTGATCCAGCGCAACTACGGCTACGCCACGTCCGACATCCGCATCTGCTTCAAGACGGTCAAGGACATGCTGTACAACCCGCAAAAGTCAAAGGTCGTCTTCATTCTGCACTCGCAGGGCGGCATCGAGGGGAGCCTCGTGCTCGACTGGCTGCTCCAGGAGCTGCCCCAGGACCTGCTGTCCAAGCTCGAGGTCTACACCTTTGGCAACGCCGCCAACCACTTCAACAACCCCCACCGCCACGCCCTCTCCCAGACGCTCAACAGCCAAAAGTACCTCGACGCCGTGTCGTCCATCATGAACAAGGCGCCCGGCCAAGACGCCGCCGGCCCAACCGTCGCCGACGACGAGAAGAGGGCTCTCAGGGTCAACATCCCGCGCCTCCCCGAGCACTCCGCCAACACGCCCGTCTCTCTCGCCCGCTCGGCCACGGCGGCCAAGGACCGGGCCATTGGGCACATCGAGCACTACGCGCACAGCACCGACTTCGTGGCCATGTGGGGGGTCCTTCACTTCGGCACGAACCGCATGCGCTCGCCGCAGCTCCCCCGCTTCATCGGCCGCCTCTTCTCGCGCGCCGACGGCTGCGGCGGCCACCAACTCAACCAGCACTACCTCGACGGCATGTTCCCGCTAAAGTACGACGAGGCCGCCGGCTGCTACGTCGGCGCCGACGAGGACAACAACGACTTCATGGACGAGCCGGTCAAGGTGGGCGAGGAGGGCGACGCCATGGAGAACGCGCGCGAGGCCTTTGAGATATCGTGGGCCGGCACCCACGGCTTCGGGTCGGGCGAGGTGACGACGCCCGTCGAGGTGCACAACTTGGCGTCCGCGAGGGTCCTGAGCGAGGGGACCGACGTGGTGAGGGTCAAGGACCTCAGCCGGTTGTGGTGCTACCGGAACGGCCGGAAGCCGTCCGAGGTTCCGCCCATGCTCGTCGGGGAGGACGGTGTTGTGCGGACGGCTACGTTGTAGGACTGGGAGGGATAGACAAGAGGTGGATGAGAGAGCAGGCTGTGACGGAATAGAAGGGTTGGGTCGTAGGCGTTGGATATGTGTATTATGGTCAAGGCTCTTAGCAAGCGACAGCGAGAAATCAACATTACAAGTAAACAAATGGCTTGGTCTTTTGACCAGCAACAGAGTCATCGCATTTCCCAAGAGTAGACTGTTGAACAACACAACAAGTTCTCCAAGTTGGTCGGATAAGTCAAACCATGTGATCTCTTTTCCGCCAGTGAGGGCATCAGGACCCGGGCGTCTCTACCTTCGACCCAGTGTCTCGCCTGAATGGAGTCACTCCTCCTCGACCCAAAGAAAATTACAAGGTTAGGTATGATCGGCTCGTTGCTGTGGAAATCTCAGCAAGGGCACAGAAATCCTCGCGTCGTCGTGGTGGTTGCTCACCACGCTCCAATATCCAACGCAGGCCATTCCACCATTTTCATACGGAACCACAACTCCCCAACGGACTCTCCCCCCCCCCCTGCCGACGTATTTCCTCAGACGGCCAGACCCAGTTTACCCGTCAGTCGTAATCATCGTGAAGTCACCTGACGAAAAACCCGACACGATGGTTCTTCCAAGTCCCCCCCCCCCCCCCCCCCCCCCCCCCCCNNAACCCCCCCCCCCCCCCCCCCCGCCCCCAGATTCGACACAACTGAACCCCATCACGTGAAAAGCATCACACCAAGAGAGAAGAACCCTCAACCCCGAGCACCCTTGACTCGCCTTGTGGGGTCCTTCAAAGAGGAACTTTCTCCCTCCTTATTCCTCAAATGGGCCTCTTACATGAAAACTGGATCGCCGCTGCATCGTCACTCCGGTAAACCTCTTCGGTCTGGTTCCCGGCGCCCCTTGAACCGCTTCCGTCTGCAACCCTACGTCATGGCCCCGACCCTGACGGGAAGCTCTGCCGATCAAAGGGAGCCGCGCTCTGGACTTCGGTTGGGCGTGTCTCTATTGCTCCCGAGAAGGGAATCCATACGACAAAGGACATGGAGTCGTACGAAGTTGATTGGGGATGTGTAATTCACGCAATGGGCCGAAAGAGACCGTGTCAGATGTAACTCAACAACATCATCATTGATTGTCCTGTAAGTGGTCTAATCTGCTGTGTATCTGCCTCGTTGGCCATTCTGAAACCAAAACTCCCAACCCATTCATTCCAGGTCTAATCCTACCAGCGAGAAGTCGACGCGAGACCGGCGAGAGATGTGCCCAAGTGCCATGCTCTCATGAGGTCGACGCGTGAATGGGTGTCCCCTTTGCATCCAGCAATTCCAGTTGCGACGCAGTGGCTGGGTCCCCGTGAAGCTCTATTCCCACGTCCACTCTATATTCGTAAATTCGTTCAAAACGGACGCTCATCAATCATTCAGTCGTCAGACTTGTGCATGGAGCCAGTGACATAGTTCTCCTCGAGGGCATCAATGACGGCGACATCCGCATCGGCGAGCTTGAAGTCGAAGCTCTGGAGGTTGCTCTGGATGCGGTGGGCGGTCAGGCTCTTGGGGAGGACAATGTTGCCCTTGGAAGCACTCCAGTTGAGAAGGACCTGGGCAGGAGTCTTGCCGTACTTCTCAGCAATGGCACCGATGGTAGGGTCCTGAAGCTTGTTGCCCCGGGCCAGCGGGGAGTAAGCCTCAATGACGATGCCGTTCTTGTTGCACAGGTCAACCAAAGGCTGGCGCTGGCAGAAGGGGTGGACCTCGACCTGGTTGACCGCGGGGACGACGCGGGCGTTCTCGAGAAGGTTCTCGATGTGGGCGGCACCAAAGTTGGACACGCCAATCGACTTGACCTTGCCCAGGCGCTGAGCAGTCTCGAGAGCGCGCCAGCTCTCTAGGCGCTTGATCTCGCACTCGGCGGGGGAGTGGATCAGGTAGAGGTCGAGGTAGTCAAGACCAAACTTGTCCAGGGACTCGCAGAGAGCATTAAACGTGGCTTCATAGCCGTGATCGGCATCCCAGAGCTTGGAGGTGATGAAGACCTCCTCACGGGGAGTGCCGGTTCGCTCGAGCCAGGCGCGGATGGCACGTCCACAGGCTTCCTCGTTGGCATAGCGAGCGGCAGAGTCGATGTGGCGGTAACCGGCGTCAAGGGCGGCAGTCACGGCATCCTCAGTCTCCTGGCCGTTAGGGGCCTTGTAGACGCCGAGGGCAACTTGAGGAATCTCGTTGCCGTCGTTGAGTGTAAGCGAGTTCTGGCGCAGAGGAACCTTCTTGACGAAGATCTGACGCTCAGGAGAGGTCTCGGGGGTGAGAGCAGAGGGAGCCATTGTGAAGGATGTGTGAGGTTCAAGTGAAAGCAAATGCGAGAGTGTCTATTGGGTATCAAAGAGAGAGGCTTATGTGTGAGGATGAGATGTTGGAGAGAGACTCCGTTTTGGCGGAATCCTCGACACCTTAAATACTTTCCGCACATGTTGGAAGGCTTTCTCTTACAATCAGAATCGATGTATCCCTGGGCTGTCCTTGGCCATGGCCCTGGCGAGGATCCTGAGCTGAGTCGTTCATGTTACAGAGCGCCGAGATACTCGAGGCCGTACTTGCCGCCTGTATCAACACCGCCTCCGTCATATTCGACGCCGTTGTGGGCCCGGACTGGCACCGACGGTGCGAAGTACACCCCAAGGAGCCCGTTTCAAAGACTTTGGCCAGGTACCTTACTGAGAGGATACGGATTGACTGGACGGTGGTGAGGGAGTGGGAACGCTGGTGGGGGAGGTTTCTGCGATAACACAGTTGTTGCGGTATTTTATCTCGAGGCTCCAGTGTTTTGTTTTCGTGTCTCCAGTCGTTGAACGAGCCGCAAGCTGGGAGTCGAGCAGGATGACGGCAGAGTGGGACCTCGAAGGCTGCGAGCTGCTCCATGCGCAGGGGAGCGGCACAAACTGCCCCCGGGCAAGATCCCTGAGAGATCCATTGCATCCACTGCGAGATGGGGTCCTGAATATCAACATCAGCGAGATTGGCGACGGGGAGAGGAACTGCACGGTACGGAGTACCGAGTACACAGCGAAGTATCAGCTTGGGTTCGGACACGCTGACGACATTGTGGAAGACGTTGGCATCAACCTCTGAAGAGAGGTGGAGAAGGGTGGGCTGGAGATGTGGCCTGAGCCAGAGCAACTTCAAGAGCAAAGAGGTTGAAGGCAGTCAACGAGCCTCATCGACCTCGGGCGGACTTGGGCAATTTGGGCAAGGCTCCCGCGGCAAAGACTGTAAACAAGAAGAGGCGGCATTTATTTTTGGCACCAAGCCGGATGGCTGCATCGTTGTCAATGTGGCGTGGCGTCTCTGTGGTGAGTGGTGATGATGCTTGAGAACAAGCATGTCCGCAGCTACAGTCAGCCACAATTTCTCCGGCTTGGAGACGGGAACTGCAGGTGCCCGGATGGAGGCAGGTACCTTAAGTACCTTGGTACGTACCATTGTCTCTTCCCTCCTTCCTTCCTTTCTGGTGGAAACCGCAACCTATGGATGAAAATAGGAAGGCACTTGGGCGTTGGAACAGGGGAAACACTGTGTCCGCTACACGCTAACTGAAGCGTTCCACATACAGTACGAAACACAATTGCAACTGTGAGCCCGGTCCAATCATGGCTCGCAGAGATGGGTTGCACACATTTCCATTTGACCTCGACTCCAAAAGTGACCTTTACCCTTGCATCCGTCCGCGCCATCAAAGCGCAGATGCAACATGGCGAACTAGTCTGACGTTGGGCCGAGACGGACCCTGAGACGTGAATGGGCCTCTGAGTACGTATTCGTACTCCGTCCCGTGGCCAACGTGCCATGGACAGCTCCGTTATCATCTCACAGCTCCACCGCCTTGCAGCCGTCCTTCCCTCGCTCCTCGGCCATCCTCTTTCACGTGGAGCCGCAGGCATGGCCGTCCTCAGGATATTGGACGGTTTGCGTCCCACCGCTTCAGTTTTTAACCGAAGATGCCAGTCTCGCCCGTCCCCCCGGCTCAGACACAAACACCCCTTCGGCCTATGACACCCCCCTTCGCGCCCAGGGCGGCTCTTGACTCTTGCCATCCACCAAGGCATGGATAGACCCTCCACGTCCATACGAACCATTGATCCTGTTGGCCGCTGTCGATCCCTCTCCGTGGGTGCAAATATCTCAAAACCACCCTTGATGTAAGCTGGTGGAGAGCGAACCGCTTGTTCTGCCTCGGTGCCTCCCAGTGAGCCGATTTCCTCGGTCCTATATGCACATTGACGGACGAGACGGATGCATCACCGGCTGAGCATCACAATACATACATACATGCTGATGCTTGTGGGACTGCTATTCAGGCCGGATACATCAATGGAGTCACAACAACTGGCATCGGCTGGATAGTGCCACCACTCAACTCGCATAGATTCTCGGGTGGGATGGCTGGTCCTACACCTCCCCGACTGCTCGGGCGACGTCTGCCTGGTGCCAAACAGAAAGACCCCGAGGTCCTGACCGAGGGCAAGTCCTGAGATGAACCAGGACCCCGAGTCCAGACCCAAGCCATATCCGCCATCTTTGCAGAAGCTCCCACATGCTGACGAAACTAGCCAACATCCTTGGAGGCACCCTCCAATGAAATCATGCAGCCTTGCTGTCTCCCAGGATCCGGCCTTTTGTTTCGGCGCAACTCATGGCTGGACATGGCGTTGGGCGATTACGGCGGCTTCTTCTGATTTTCGAACGGGAATTTTGTCCAAGGACTGCCTAGTCTGCACCCGAGCCGAAGAAAGTATCTACCGATCCTGAGACAAGGGATCGGCGCTTCATTCCGGGAACTGACGTGACGTCGACAGCTATCGATGCTGCCAAGAAAAATTCACCATCTCCCTTTGAGTCCAGTCGCTAAGGACCCTTGTCGACTGCAACTACAGTACGACTCGATCCATGGCAGGAGAGACTTCATCCTCAAGGACCTGTCGAGACTCCACGAGAGGAGACATCCGTTTTGAACCCGAGAGCCGTCTCTCCTCGTGCCACTGGCTTCGGTCCCGCCGAGATATGTTGACCTCGCTCCCTATCGGGTTGATGTCATATCGACTCACATGAAAGTCAGTGTCTTGGTGACAGGAAGGCTTCACAGTAACCGTTTCGAACCGGGTCACGAACTAGGCGAGTCGCCCTCGCTTGAGTTCTGAATAGTATCACAGCACAGCAGCCACTCTTACTACGGGACACGATGAAATGATGGGCGTCGCCTCTGGTTTTCGAGGTATAAATCATGAGCGAGCGAGCCGTATTCACCATGTCAGTTGCGCTGGATGACACAAGTATACTCGCCAACCATCATTGTGGTGAAAGCGACCAGCAAACCCCAAAATGAAGACAGTCGTCGTGTTCCTCATCCAGATTATCCTCTGGGTCTCTTCAGGCCAGGCAAACGGTCGACGCTGCCGAGACGACTTTTGCGCCCGGCATGTGACCAGAATTGACCCTGGCGTCGAGTATCGTCGTTCTCAGTGCAGCAGCATCCTCGGAGAGACGATCGAGCCCAACCCCGTGTAAGTGGAATTCCGAGGTGAACAAAAACACGTGTGGTCTTCCTGACTTGCCAGACTCATCACGACAACAGCCACGATGGTGGTCACGACGCTCCCCGGGGAGAAGAGGGACGTGGGAGCAGCCGCCGACATCAGCACGCCGCCCCCCGATCCTATCCCAACCGCCCGTAGCGACCCCCGGGCCGACGTCGACAACCACGAATGGGGCTGGCTCCGCTGCCCGAGGCCCGGCCAGTTCTCGTCGGCGTGCCGGTGCTGGGCCGACATCACGCCCGTGACGGCGACGCTCCCGACGGCGACGCTCACCGTCACCAGCACCCGCTTCCTCAACGCCGGCTGCAGCCCCGCCGCCACCGCCGCCTCGGGCCCGTCGCGCTTCGCCTGCTCCGCCGAGTCCGGCATGTGCAGCTGTCTCCGGCCCGGCTCCTTGGCCCCCTTCGCCGCCGCCGCCGAGCTCGGCCCCCGGCAAGCCCCGCCCGGCCTCGGCCTCGGCCTCTGCGTCCGCGTCGCCGCCGGCGTCGAGGCGCCCGGCTGGGGCGCAAACGTCACGGGGCCCTGCGCCGCGCAGAGCGAGTGTGCCGCCGACGGGGGCTGTCTCGGCGACGATGGCCAGGCCTGCGTCTTTGACGCGTCGTGCGCGTGCGGGACGAGGCGCTGCTACGTCGTCGTTCCGGGCGGTTGCGAGCTTCGCGCGCCGCCGTTGGATGAGATGGAGAGACGCAAGAGGGCTTTGGAGAAGAGGGCTCGTGATTACCTCTAGCCACGTTGAGAGTCGAGTTTTAGGAACAGAATGTTCTTTATTAGTTCTTGCTATGCAATTTAATCCTTCAATGCAAAACGCCTCTATTTTTTCCCCTACAGGGTTTCCTCCCAGATTCTATTACAATTTACCAGATCCTATTGTTACAACTTTCAAGTAGATGCTACCTTTCGAAGCACATGTATGCACCCATCTGCCCGCTACCATTCAATGTAATATAAAAGACAACACGGAGAAAGAAACGCCCGAACCCGCCGGGTCCTATTCTTCAGAGTGCCTCTACCCGTCATCAAACACCATCTCTAAGGCAACGCGCGCCGCACCGTCCCCTGGTGCTCCTCGACGATGCCCAGCCCAACGGGCGCCCTGAAGCTGCTCCGGCCACGACTCCTGCTCCCGCTCCCATCGCGGCGCATTGGCGGGGCGGCGGCGGGCTCGTTGTCCAGCTCGGGCATCTCGGGCGTGTACACGGCATCGCCCAGCGGCGACTGGCCAAACTCGACGAGGTGCCCGTTGAGCTTGAAGCCGCCAGACCCGGACCCGGAACGCACCATGTCGGCGCCGTCGGACGCGGAAGGCGACGAGGTGGGGGCGGGGGCGGGGGGCGGGCTCTGGGGAGACGGGTCCCGCCGGGCGACGGCGGCGCGCTCGAAACTCCAGGGCCCGGCGTGGTGGCGTTGCTGGTAGATCTGGTAGCTGGTGGTCGGGTCGTCAAAGGCCGAGGGCATGCGCGGCGAGGGCTCGGTCCTGGCGAGGGAGGGCGCGCGACGGGCCTGGATGGGCAGGTTGTTCCGCGGAGGGCGGTCGAGGGACTGCTCCGAGGGGGCGGCGGGGAGGGAGGAGGTGGACGGGTCGCGGGATAGGGGTTGGGAAGAGTAGCCGTCTGGCTGGAGGGAGGAGGGGTGCCAGGGCGGAGGCTGGAGACTGGTGAGGGAGTGGGACGTGGCCTCGGTCGAGTCTGCTCTGCGGGAATGTGGTAGGTAATGGGTGTGAACCGCGGGGGTCAAGGAGCTTGTCGAGCTGATCACGACGGGTAGGTCGACAGGCGCCCATTGGCCAATCTCCGTCTCGAGACCCGACTCGGAGTGGCTCAGAGGGAAAACGAGGGCGTCCTGCGAGGCAGGCGCTCTCCAAGCCGGCTCATCCCGGCGGACTGAAGGGATATAGGACCCCCCAAGCCTGTCACCACCATGGAACGGGTTCGAGTCCAACGCATCCCGGCTGTCGCCTCGTCTTCTTTCCTGCAGCCGAGCGAGGCTGGACCGCGACATGGAAGGGCTGCTGAACCCCCTCGGCCGACCGACATTCCGCACAAAGCCGTCGAGCGTCGTCGATCCCTCGAGCGCCACCCGGGCCTCGGTTTCCTCGGCGTTGCCGTCGCCTGACATGCTGTTCCGGATGTGAGAAAGGTGCTGCTCGGCCTCGGTGAAGACGGGCGTCCCGCTGCGGGAATCGGTGTGCTGGGACGGCGTCGAGACGACGGGCGAGAAGCGGCCGACGGCGATGGCTCTGCTGAGGCTCACGCGCGGCTCGACCACCTTGAGCTTCGTCTCGCGCCAGGCACCGGCTCTATCGCTGTACAGGGACTTTTTCTGATCGCGGAGGGTACGGTGGTCGTCCTGGGGGGGCGAAGGGTCCCAGAACGCGAGACGCTCGTCGCCAAAGATGTCGGGCGGTCCGGGCATGGTGTCCATCTGGGGGTACGGGACTGCGTAGGGGGCGTCCTCGAGAGGCACGCCGGACGAGTCCGAGCTGGGAATGGATAGGCTGTTTGTCCGCTCAAAGATGGACACGCGTGGGCCCTTTCCGTCTTCTTCCAAGGCACCCGTCGTCACTGCGGCCGAATGGGCGGAACCGCATTCCCCGATCTCTCCGAGTCGGCTCTGCAGATCGGCTTGCGCCTCCAGCAACTCGGCCGTCGGCCTGTCGACGCGACCGATGTGCTCCAGGATCTTCCGGCACTGCGCCGCGTATCGGCGATAGTCATAGGGCAGGCCGATGTCTGGGTTCTTCTTGGCGCGCGCGTTCCCTTCGTCAAACGACCGGCAGAAGACGGCCGCCGCCCTCTCGAGCCAGAAGTCGAGCTGCTTCTCCCTCTGCAGGGTTTCTCGGAGAAACGTCTGCACGACGGAGTGAATCTTGATCACGTCCAGGAGCTGAGTAGACCTCGAACTCTTGCGAGAAGACGCCGGGCTCGTGCTACTTCCCGACGGGATGTCTTCGATCTCGTCGCGCTCAATGAGGGCAAAGGCAATGAGGACGGTGAAGGTCTTGTTCAAGCTGCCCTTGCCCATCGAGTCCCGCGTGAGGACGGGAGTTCGCTTGTCGAGGGCCTTGAGACCGAGGGCGAGCAGCTCGACGGGAATGCGCGCCGTGAAGAAGGACAGGAGATACATCAGATTGAGCGCTGCAGTCTCGCCTCGCTCCTGCAGCTTCTCGCGCACGCCCTTGTAAGCACCCAAGGCCCCCGCGCGTGGCCGGTTCTGGTACGAGTGAATGTACTTGGACAGAGGCTCCCGCGTGGCCCTGAGCTGCTTGGCCGCCGCGTGGACCGCCAACGGCAAGCAATCCAAGAGCTGCACGGCTGTGAGGGCATGGCGGAGGTCGTCACGGGACCAGGGCTTCTTCTTGTACATCATCTCCTCCAAGAGCATCGTCTGGGCATCGTGTTCGGCCAACGGTCCCAGCTCAAGTTTGCGAGGGGAATCAAACTCGTAGTTCTCGGCGATTGAGGAATCCGTCGAGGTGATGATGAGGCTCGTGTTCCTCGCATCGGGGATGACATGCTTCAGCCCGGGGGTGTCACGCAGGATCCCATCAAGGATGAGGAGCCAGTTCTCGCGTCGGTTCAGCCACCGTCGAACCAGAGGAATGGCCGTGTCGGGATCTTCAAGAGCCGATTCGTCCTGAACCTCGAGATCCGCTCTGATGATTGGATTCTTGGCCATCTTCAAGAAGCCGTCCTCGAGATCTTCCATGACCTTGCCGCGAATCCAGAAAATGCCGCCCGGGTAGTCGTCGAGATGCCTAAAGGCGTACTCTCGGGCGAGGCAGGACTTGCCGCCTCCAGGCACCGCCCAGATCAGGACTGCCGAGGTTCCCAATTCTCGGCGTCTCCTATCCATGAGCATCCGGTGAAGGTCCCCCAGCTCCTTGTCGCGACCCCGGAAGGAGGCATTGGGACGGAACCTCTCGGGGTGAATGAAAAGAGGCTCGTCCGCCAGACGAGACAAGGGCGCATTGGCAGTGAATTGTCCCTGGTCGGGCGGAAGAACGGGGCTCGAGTTTGTCAGATCCTTCCATTCTGTGAGTGGCGCGTGGCTGACACTTGGATCATGAGAGACGATGGTCATTCTCTCCCTGGCCTCGCGCCTTGCACGAGCTCTCCTCTCCTCCCCCTCAACCTCCCACCGCACCTGGATCATGGCAGGGGCATCGACGACCCATTTTCTGATTTCGCTGGAAATGTTGCGATATCCCGGAGCGTTCTTGCTATCAAACTTGCACATTCCGATATGATCCTTCTCGATGCCGTAGTAGATGACGCCAGGCAGCTGGGGGCTCGCCGAGTTTGCGTCGACGATGATGATCCTGAGACTCGTTAGCAGGCGACGTCGAGGACATGTAAGCGTGATGATGGACGTACTTTGTACCCTTGATGTCGGTCTTGTGATTCTCGTGCACCATGTGGATGCGGAAGCGCTGGTAAATGTCCAAGAAGTGGCTGTTGATATTGGCGAGAGTCTCGTTATCCTTCTTGAGCGTCCTGAGAAGCACCGATTCCGTCTCGAACAGCTTCCGCATAATAAGTGCATCCGACATGGCCTGCAGCATCAGGCCCCAGGTGGCAGCGTCGGAGCCGACGTGGGGGGTGCCCAGAAAGATGATGCCAAAGGTCGAGACGTGGATGGAACGGTAGTCGTCGTGATGGGCGGAGAGGATGTCGTTGGAGTAGAGCAGAGCCTTCTTGACGAGGATGCCGCCCAGGCTGTGAGCCACCCAGATGATGGGGTTCTTGGAGCTGCCGACGCTCCGGCGGTAGAGCGTCAGGGTGGTGACGAGCGACTGGGCATGTTGGTGGATGAAGTTGTCGCTCGCGCTCTGGTCGTTCTTGTTGGAGTAGACGTCGGCGTTGTAGCCGTAGACGAGCACGTTGGCGTGGACGCCATTGAGCGACGCGGGCAGCAGATCAATGGGCCAAAAGACGCCGTTCTTGGCCGTCCACGTCTTTTCCGGGCAGCCGTTGAGCCCGTGGACGAGGACAATGTCTACCGCGGCGTCGGGATGCGTGTATACGGCGGTGATTTCGTAGCGCTCGATTGTGCGATTCTCGGTGCCCGGAAGTCGGTTTCGAGGCGGGGAAGCGTCTGCGGGCGGGGAAGGCGTCTCAGCAGCACTGGGCTGCGCGCCTCGAAAGTAGGGAAAGGGAGGCACCATGATGTGTCGGCGAAGAAGGGGACATCAGAGGCCAGAGTCGAAGTGCGTGGCATTGGATTGTGGAGGGAGGAGGGGGATCAGAGGGAGACCAAGCTGTTAAATGTCCAGCCGCACGCGTCGATTATAAATAGGCGGGCAAGCAAGCGCCTCGAGCCTCACACGCAGCGAGGCTGCGAGCAAAAGAGGTGTGCTGCCGCCTGCAGCCTGGAGGCCCTGGACGGCCTGATGTTTCATCGAATGAGGGGCGTGAGTGGTGGGTGGCCACACTTGCGCTCCGGGGATGGGAAGGAGCCCGGGCAGCTACCAACTGGCATCGCTGCTTCCTCCCGCATTTGCAGCGGCCCGTCACGAGAGCTGAGAACGAGCAGGGGACTCGGCCACCGACTTGGTAGGTTGCTAATACCGGTACTATGGGCTCCAGGGCTGAGAGGTGACGAGGTGGAGTACTGGAGCACCGCCCTCGCAAGGAGAATCCAATGGCGCCGTGGTCGCACTTTGGGGCTCAGCTCGTCGCCCGGTAATGGGAGCAACTGCAACAGGCTGCTCACTGCCCGCCTCGACTCCGCATCAGGTAGTTCCCGCACCGCGAGGGGGACTGAGTGAGACAGGTGGTGTCACTTTGTGTGAGGCTCAAAGGGCGCATGATTCGTCGCGTGCGAAGTATTCGCATTTAGTTGCACATCTCTCGCTCTTCCTCATCCTTCGCAGACAGGGGGCGTCATGGCCTACATACCTACAACCGAGTTTTGCAGGCATTGCAGGGTCCCTCCCGGGCGAGGTATGGGGAACCCCGGTTCCGCGTCAGTCTGGTTCTTCATCTTCACACAGCCTCAGCCTGCTTCGTAGGGCGTCTTGAATATTGTTCGGGCTTGTATTGATGCTAAAAGAAACATCGTGTTGCCCCGAGAAGCGACGAGGGCAGCCCGCAGTCATTTGGGGGCCATTTTGCCATGGTCGAATCGACCCGACAGAGCGCTGTTGGTCGTCTAACCGGCGTCTCCCTCGCTGACCACACCGCACTCAGCGCCTCTCTAGGACTCCCGTCCTGCAGAAGCCACGCGTCGACTTCTTCTGCCAACCAGGCAACGGAGCATCGTCGACGCCCGGAGGTGGCGGCTCAGCTTTCAAGTGCAGCGAGTGCCCGGCTACAGTCGATATGGAGTGTGACTCGCCCTGCCTTCCCATCGCCTTGGTTGAGTCCATCCGAATGAGTCAGGCCTGGTCACCAACTTCCATTTGGGGACACCTTTGCCACAAAAGCCTCGTCCTGACTCTTCGTGATTGAAACTCGCGGGGAGAATAGGGGAGCGAATTGAGCCTCCTCCGCATCATCGCAATTGCGCTATTACCATGGCTTCCTGGCTGCAGACCTAATGCAATTGACAACACACCGGAGGACTTGCGTTTGTGCAGCCTCGAGACGAGGCTTCTTGGCCAAGTCTGTGCCCAAATCTTACTCCGACTCTTGTTCAACCTCACGACAATCACAAGATTGCGCCCACGCCAGTCTCTTAGGCATTCGCTTGAAATTGTATATCCGGGTCGGCCAGCGTGCCACGGCTTGAAAACGACACGTGTGTGGCGATTGTAAAGAGAGCGTGCTCAAGTGGAAGAAGTCAGGGAGCGCCTTGCTGACAGCTTTCTCAATTCCGAGGCGCGAGCATGACGACGTATTCCCTCGTGCTGTGCCCAAATTGAATCATGTCCTTGTCCCTCAGCTCCAAGTACCTGCTCTCGGGGATCTTGTCGTCGTTCAGAACCGTGCCGTTGGCGCTCTCGAGGTCGATGATGTACGGCTTCACCCTGCCGATCCTGTCGCCGAACTCGTTCCTCTTCTCCGTGTAGCGGAACTGGATCACGGCGTGCTGCTTGCTGAGGCTGGGATGCTCCGCCGCTAGGTCCACCACGGCCGCGTCTCGCCCGACCAGCCAGCAGCTCCGGGCGCCGAGGTCGATCGTGTCCACCAAGTCGCCTCCCTTGAAGACGAAGAGCTTCCACGCATCCCGGGGCGGTGGCTTTCGCGCCTCGGGCGGCTCGTGGTACTTGAGGGTGATTTTGGAGCCGTCCGCCTGCGCGACCGAGTTGGATGCCGCCGCCAGGACGCCCGTGGTGCCGAAATTGGGCTTTTCCTTGGGCTTCTCGGGCTCTTCGCCATTCGTAACAGCAAACGATTCGCCTTGAGAAGGCAGGGGGCCGTTTCGCTTCAAGGGGTTCCGCTTGATGACTTGCTTTTCTTCGTCTTCTTCGTTTCTTCTGCGGCGAGAATCTCTCTCTGCGTCGCGCGACCGTCGACGTCGGGGTTCTCGATCTCGTCGGCCATCGCCGTCTCTGCTTCGGGATCTCCGCCGTGAGCTTCTGGGCGAGCGAGAGCGGTGTCTCTCGTGTCGGTCGGGTCGGTCGCGGGATCGGCGTCGGTCGGGTCGATGGGCATCGCGGTCGGAATGCTTGGATCGTCTGTCGGGTTCTCGCTCTCGGCGCTGACTCGTTTCGTCATCGTAATCGTCGTAGCGCCTCCTGCGGGCACGACTGTGATGTTCTTCGTCGGATGCCATTGTGCCCGGCTGCTGTACGAATGAAATCAAAGAGTGAGGCGAGAAGCTGGACGGAACTGCTTGCTTCAGGGCGGAAGAAAAGTGGGTACGGCGGCGGGAGCGTCCAACTTAACCGTCCAAAACGTTGAAGGTTCCATTCAAGGTCCCTTCGCGTGGACCTAAAATACGGTCAAGATTCACTAACGGCAAGCGACGCGAGGTGAGCTGCATCGGCACATCATGGTGCATAAGCCGGCTGCAAGAGGCTCAGAGGGGCGCTCAACTTTGTTGGAGTAATGAAGCAACGTAAAGATAAATTCTAATCTGGTCGACAAACGCCTTTATGATAGATTGCCACAAATTTGGATGGCTTCCATTGCCAATGCATCGATTTGATCCCGCCTGCGAAGAACAATATTAAACATGCAATACAAGAATAACCCAAAAGAGAGGAAGGAAAATAAGGAAGAGTGAAAAAAAATAAAAAAATCCATCGCGCCTTCGCTGGTGAAAAGTCATGTCTCATCAAAAACGGTCCCGTGATAGTATCCATCCGACTTCCACCTCAAGTAGCCGACTGCACCTCCAAGACGGCCTGCCACGACCCGTCCTCGAGACGGACCTCGCCGGCGGCCACGGCGTCGTCCCCCCGCCTCGACACGGCGAAGCAGGCGTCCTCCTCGTCCCACCAGACCGAGTCGCCGACCTGGGCGTCGCCGGGCACCAGCAGCAGGGCCTTGTTCTTGCCCAGGGCGATGCGGCAGGTCGGGTCCCGGACGAAGGCGTCGAGGAAGGGCACGTCGTAGCCCTCCATGCACCGGCGCAGGGGGCCGCCGCTCTCGATGAAGTCGCGGATCAGGTTGCGCTGCTCCAGGCTCCAGAACTCGCGGAAGTCCTCGGGCCGCGAGAAGGCGTCGACGGCCGACAGGAGCTCCAGCATGCCGGCCATGCCGTTGAGGACGGGGCTGAGGAAGTGGATGAAGGAGTTGAGCATCTCGCCGCGCGAGTACGACTTGTCGGCGGCGTGCGAGCTGGCGGGAGAGGGGGCCGGTTGTTGGTGGTGCTCGTGGTCCGGCGAGGCTGGCGGCGACATGGTCATGGTGTGCATGAGGGTGAGGAGGCGCTCCTGGTCCGAGGGGAGAGGCGTCCGGACCTGATAAGCCAAGGTCAAGAGGTAGACGAGGGAGAACATGGAGGACATGGAGGAGAGGGGGTCGGAGAGGCTGGAGATGCTGTCGACGAGGGCAACCCTCTTTGGCTGGCCGGGAGGGACGTTTGTGGCGTGCATGGTGGTGGTCTAGTAAGTGGTGAAGTTGTAGGTAGGTGAGAGTGTTGAAGTGGTAGGTGGTAGTGTTGAAGTGGTCAAGTAGTAGTCAAGCTGTATTGTTCGACTCGACTGGAAAGGAACGAATGCAGATCTGGATAGAAATACAAGAATCTAAGAGAAAAGCGCCGAGAGACACAACGAAGGGTGTTTTAAAAGGGGGATACCACAAGCCGTCGTCCGCAGTCCGCAGTCCGGCCGTGCCAGAGCTTGGCCCTCCTCCTCCTCCTCCTCGCTCGCTCTGTCTCTCCTCCTTTGTCACAACAAAACTCGTCCGCTCGAAACATGTGAGGCACGCCATTTCCCAGGGACCGTGATTACCCAATCGTGTCACTCATGATAGCAAGGTGGGCGATTGACAGGGCCCCAGACCCCCACGATTTTTTCCCCATCCAACGCGGCCATCGGAGGGGCCTGAAGAAAGGCTCTCGCTTCAGTCGGGAACGGCGGCAGCACCATGACCTCACATGGGGCGCCAAAAATACAAAGTCGGCGCACAAAATGCGGCCGGAGAGATGCGAGCCAGTGTTTGTGATGCTGGCAGCAGCCTGGCTCCTGTCTCCCTTTTCCGTGGTGATGCTGTGCCCGGACTGTCAAAATATGGAGTGCATAGTAGACGATACTGCGCAGATGCCCATGTCCCTGTTGTCCACTGATGGTCCGGTCGGTGAATTGCCATCTCGTTTCCCCCCCGGCGGCGCGAGGAAATCGAGCCATGTCTTGCTTGTGCTCTCCTGTTTTGACCCTCCGCAGAAGTGGTCACTGCATTTCCTTTTGCCTCACTCTGCGGCCCGTCTTTTGGGATGAAAAAAGGGGGGGGCTTCGTCATCTCCATTCCTCTCGCTTCCTATAGGTGGTCGTGATGGTCGTCCTCATCGCCCTTGGTTTTTCTTGTTATGCATCATGCACGCTTTCGCTGCGAGTTCGGTGGCTAATACCCCGCCATCGGACCAAGGAAATGCAGCCTCACGTCGACAACACCAACGCCAACCCCCACGATTTGTGCTGCGCTGCACATGCCAACAGCCATGACAGCAATGCTGCTTGGTCTTGTTTCAACCCGAATCACCTCTCAACTAAATCATACGCACCCGAGTCAACAGCTGCTTCTTCCCATCTCGAAATTACCCCGCCCTAAGAATACCTTGTGCGAGGAGATAAAGATAGCGCAGCCGCCGGTATCACTTCCTTCTCCACCATGGAAACAACCTCAGAGCGGAATTCGGTGGTGACACTAGTTGAGAAGTTTGATTTTACCCCTCAACAAAAAAAAAGCAAAAACACAGAAAACATAGCCTTGGAGGCTACTGCATGTCAAGGTCAGGTTTCCCATAAACGGCGGGCGGGCGGCGGCGGGCGATATCTCCGAAGGCTTGAGATTGCCAGATTCGGGCATCCCGCCAACCTCTCGCGACCCAGCCCCGAGCGCTGGCCTATGAGATGAGGCTGGGAACTCGAGTGTTCCCACGTGCGTGGCCGATGTTGCCAGTCTTGGAGGGAAGCGCCCGTCTCAATCGTCCAAGATTCCACTCCCTTCATGCCTGTCGAGTCCAGCCCATTGTCATTTTTGGTCTCACTCCCAGTCCTCCCTCCCACCAAACCCCATGCCCCCCCCCCCCCCCCCCCCCCCCCCCCCCCCACCCCCCNNNACCCCCCTCCCCCCCCCCCCCCCCCCCCCCCCGATGACATCGCCAGCTTGGGGGACGGGCCGCACCCATCACCAACCCAAGGAGCCATTATTAATCCCTTGTCTCGCATATGCCGCCATACCTGAGCTGCCCTATTCGGTCCTCCTCTGTGACGCCCCCTTCCCTCCCTTTCCCCCCCCCGGCCGCCGCGTGGGACGTTTGGGCAGCACCCTCGGAGAGCCGTCGTCTTCGAATGTCCTCCTCTCGTCGAGGTGGACGGGGCTGCTGCCATAATTGTTGCACCCACCATGATTATATCTCTCATGCCCACCGAGGCCAGAGGGATATGCAGCCAGCCGTCTCGGATAGGCACTCGCCGAGGACCACGACCTGCACACCGTGACGAAGTAAGTCACGGGCAGAACCCAGACCGACCTTCTACAAAGCCTTCGAGAAGCACGCCCAACCTGCGGCCGTTATCTACGCGCCGACATGGACACTAGTAATCCGAACCAGTCACCGAAGCTGACCTCTTTGGTCGGGGACATGCCCTCTTCGCCTGCAACCTCCCTCCCTACCCCAGGGCGACACATTTCCCATCCGTCGCCAACGCGACCTCGACAAAAGCCTCACTTTCGAACATGACGTCTGGCAGCTCCGCCTCGGTGTGGCTCGCTCCTCTGGCCATCACGTGGTGAGAAATATGGAAACGAAGTGTTGACCTGATTTCGAGCCCGAGACATTTCCCCCTCCCCTCTTCTTCGCCCCCAACTAGTTGTCACTTCGAGTGAGCTCTATTCGTAGACGACCCCGGAATGTGTTACGGTGTTGGTTTCGCTCTCGGTCGATTGGAGCGACAGACTCGGTCCATGGCGAGGACATGACTCTCGACCTCGTACAGGTGCAATGTGCATGATTCGTTCGACTACGACCCAGGCAGGGTGTGTGTTGCTGGCTATCCTTGATCCAACCTACCGAGAATGTTTGCCTGATGTCTTGTTGGTTGTGCACACCTTGAAAAGGTGGTATACGTACGGAGAGACTCCGAGGTGAAAGGGTCCCCCGGCTTCGTAAGACTCAAGACAGGGCACTGGACTGACAGGTAGCAACTTGCCCTTTGCTCTGTGTGAAAGGAGCACTAACAGGTAGCAACGATCCTTGGTTTGTATGAGAGGAGCTCTGCTCGCCGGCAGCTGTATTGCGTCTATACCAAGCATACAAGACTCGTCGAGAGCATGCAATTATGTACTATTCTATGTATGTATAAGTCTATGCATCACTCCCTCAGGGGCGGACCCGAAAACCCGATCCTCTTCAACCCCAACGCCCGCTTCACGCCCAGCCACAGCTCAAACACCTCCAGCTTGACCTCGACGCGCAGGAAGCCCAGCCAGGCGGCGACGACGCGCACGGCGTTGGGCGGCCACAGCAGCGACCCGCGTTGGCGAATGTCGTCGAGCTGCTCGTGGAAGACGGTGCGGGTGCAGTACCGCGCCAGGATCAGAAAGGTGCGGATCGGCCCTTGCGACGTCTGCAGGTTCTCGTCCAGGCTGCGCGTGAGGTCGTTCGTTTTGAGGATCAGGAGGATGATGCGTGGCACGCGCCCGAGCAGGCCGACGAGGTCGACGATGAGGCCATCCTGGAGCGCCCCCGTCATGCTCTTCTCCTCGTCCGTCGTGCGCGTTCGCAGGATGGAACCCTCCTGACTGACGACGCTGTAGTCTCGCCCCGTGATGGCCGACGCGAACAGCGGGAAGTCCTTGTCCGTGATGCCGGCGACTTCGTGCGCGTACTTCTTCATGCGGTCCATGTCTCCGTCAATGACTGCCAGCCACATCTTGGCGTACGACCTTCGAAGGGGAAGCTCGATGTCGCGGTACAGCCCGTGATCGTAGAGAATCACGTCAAAGTTGGGCCCGCGACCCAGCCTGCGGCGGGACGTGTTCTTGCGGATGGCAATGTTTCCTCCGTGAGGATCGCAGTGCAGAGGCGCGCCGTTGCCAAAGATCATCTCATTGAATATTCGTGCTAGGGTGGCCGAGACCTCGTCGCGGTCGATGCCGTTCCTGTCCAGATACTCGAGGTCATCGAGGCGACGCCCAGACTCGCAGGCCATGACGAGGATACGCTTCTTGGCCCATATGACGTCAGGTATGACCAGGGGCAGCTCTGGGATTTTCGCAAAATACTCCTTCATCCGACGAGCATTGCGCTCCTCCTCCTGAAAGTCCAGTTCCTTGGGCAGGGATACGTCCATCTCCGCGGACAGCCACTCGAGGTCGTACTCTGGAAAGAAGCGCTTCAACGTCGTAAACGTGTACCGCGTCAAGGCCAGATCCAGGGGCGCGAATGCCTCCAATTCGGGGTGTTGCACCTTTACGGCGACTTTGCGGCCGGTTTCCTTGATGGTTGCCAAGTGCACTTGTGCAAGTGACGCCGCACCAATTGGCTCGCTCGCAAACTCGGAAAAGTAGTCCCAAAGCTCCTCTCCTGTATCTCGACGGTACATGTGCTCGATGGATTCGAAAGAGGAAACGGGGCATTTGTCTTGTAGCGGAACGAAGGTCGACGTCCATTCGGGGGGGAGGAGGTAGTTCATGGCGCTCTGGAAGGCTGTCAGCACCCATCATGTTCCCTCCTCGGGCACGTTCAACTAACCAGGTGCTGCCCAAGTTTGATAAAGATGCCGCCGTTCTTTTCCAGGACCACAAACGTCCGGTCCGCGCACCGCTTGTGACACGCATTCAACACCTTATTCTGCTCGTCCGCATCTTCAATCGTCGCCCTCTCGTTCAACGTCGTCCGGTAGCTGCGGCGTCGTTAGCCCAAAGTCCTTGTGTCGGAGGGGGGTCGATGGCGCCGTACTCGTTGATGCAAATCGCCAGGGCCGCAGCCACTCGTCCTGTCCGTTCGGCTGCCTCGTATCCGTTCTTGATCTCGTCGGTAAAGGCCAATGTGCCTGCGCTGGCGACGGCCACGGCCGTGCCCGACGAGGCATATAAAACGATTCGGCCGGGATTCGTCCTGGACCCATTGGCGCCTCGCGAACCCTTCCCCGAGGCGAATCCTCTTGCGCCGACGTTTCGCGGGAGGCTACCGCGAAGCAATTGGCTCCGACAGGCTGAGCAGGTCCATTGTCGAGCGCCAATTCGGGTCGCAAAGGTAGAGGGGGAAAAGACGTTCATCAGGCCGCCGAAGCACTCAACAGCGGGTATCAGGGATGGGGAGAATGCGGCTCCTCATTCTAGAATTGCAAACAAACAGCAACAGCGATGAAGAATAGAGAAATGCCAGACTCGGGTCATGTCGTCAAGGTCGCCAGTTTTTCCTTCGGTGTGCCGAGTTCACCGACAGCCTCCGTCCGTCCAGGTCGCCTTCATCGGCTGAGATCGGAGCGAACTTGGAGCCCCACTGCCGCCACTTAAGGGAAGGTACGTACCGCTGTTAGTGCGTGCCGCCTCACACGGTGCGACGTGACGGAATGATATTTACCTGGGACACGTGACAGCGCGAGCGTGTTAGCACCGCGTTCAGGACTTAACTTCCCTGGAATTGGTAGCCCACGCCCATCCTGCCTCCTTCGCATTACACCACAAATACACCTGCGACCTCTTTCTAATTCAACAAACATTCCCTCCCATATCATCGATTCGCAATCTATGCAAAGAAGAAACCACCAAGCAGCCGAAAAGATGCTGTCCTTCGCTCCCGCACCAATCTTCTCCGCCTCTTGGGACCACCGACCAGCCGTCCCATCACCCCTCTCATCTTCGCCCATTCGCGCGTCATCACCGCTGTCGCCAATCGAGAGAAACGCGCTTCCCCAGCGACAAGTTCAGTCGTCGCCCATCCAACCCATCAAGTTCAAGTTTGCCTCCCGCCCGACGCGTCCGAATCCCGTCGTCCGAAAGCGCGAGGAGGCCCAGGAAGGCCGGCGCAAGCTCTTTTTGAACAATGTGAGACAGAAGAGCGATGACAAGGCGTGGAAGAGAAGAGATATCGAGGGACAGGTAATTTTACCGTGACAAACGCGGGAAGCTCTGGCCACTAACACTCATACAGTTCCTAAAGAACAACTTCCTGGCCAATCAGGGCCAGCTGTCGCATGACGCGCCTCTGGTCTCAGAAGCGGACATCGAAGAGGCTGCCATGTTCGAACAGCAGACCAAATCCTCCGAAATGCGCCAAGACGACGACATGGATATGGAACCCATCACAGAAGAAGACGAACTCGAGGCCATGATTGCGTCATACGTAGAACAGCAGTCTACAAACACACAACGCCCTCCCTCACCCGCATATTCAGAAGATGAATGGGACAACATATTTGAGGAGCTTTCCACGAACCAATCGTACTACCAAGACGCTCAACTCGATTCATCAGATCAGATGGACATGTCATGAACGAGTCCTACACTCGAACGGTTCGGGTTTTGGTTTTTTTTGGCGTTATGGCTACCAGGTCCAAGGGTAAAGGGAAGCGATTGGCGTTTGAGGGACGACACATCATGTCATTGATACTGTACGACAACTACTTGTTGAAGGGATCACTTTGGAAGGTATATCGAGGTTCACATAGTAATCCGGAACTGGTATTTACTGTGGGTTACAAGATTCGTCTCCCGGGTTCAAAGCATCTTGTGCCGAGGGCATGTCTCCCACTAGATCTGCTGGAGGCGATCCTGCGGCTTGCATCTGTGAATCTAGGTATTAGATGGGTCTTCAAGTGTTGTGCGCGGGTTATCATACCTTTTGCATCCTGTCCACAATGAACTCCCTGTCCGCTGCGTTCGAATCCGAGTAGGTCTTCTCCTCGAATTTTGCCACAATCTCCCGCACGACAGTCCGTTGTTCCTCGTATCGCTTCAAGTCTTCCTTGGGCGTGGCGCTGCCATTCTTGGCGAGCCAGGCGGGGAACTTTTCGTCGAGTTCCTTCATAGGCTCGTACAGGATTTCCTTGTTAGTGAGCTGTTCCATCATGCCCATGAGCATCTTCGAGAACTCCTCCTCGTTTTCCTCTCCGCCAAGCGCGCCAAGGTCGCCCGAGGAAAGTTGCTTGAGCATCTCGGACATGAAGTCGTCGGCACCGCCCGAAGCAGCCGCCGCAGTAGCTTGTTCACCAGAAGCCTGCATGCGCTCCATGGTCCGGCGGATGGTATCTTGAAAAGATGCGTCTTCGACATTGGGCGGAGGAGCTGGCTTCGCGGACCCGCTGGGCGCAGCAGGGTCTGATGTTCCTTCCGACGCCGCGATCTGTTTGAAGATGTCTTCAAACTGCGCCTGCATGTCGGGCTGTGACAGTGTAAGCGTTTGCTCGTAGATGGCTTCTGGAATCTGAGCATACCGATTTCTCCATTTCGCCCAATAAATCAGCCATTCCAGCTTGCAGCTGCTTGGCAAACTCTTCCTCCGAGAACGCTTCTTCAACCTCTGGCTGTTTCCCAGAGGGAACATCCTTCGGAGCCTCTGAGTTGGGGGCGCTGGGAGGAGCAGGGGACTTTTGTGATTGTAGATTGACCGTCGAGAAGTCATCAAGCATGTCTAGATTTGGTGTGAGCATTAATTGGGCCCTGATGAGCGCATAACTTACCATCCAAGTCATCCAAGTCATCTTCGTCTGGGTCTGAGAACTCTTCAACAACCTCAAGGGGTTTTACTTCGACGGTCTTCTTGACAGTTTCCGCAGGCTGACTGATGCCCTCCACGGGCTCTGCCTTGACAGTCTCCTCCTGGACAGCCTCTTCCTTGACAGCCTCCTCCTTGATAGGCTCCGCCTTTTCAGCCTCTGGCTGGACAACTTCCTTGATGACTTCCTCGTTGATAGATTCTTCCTTGGTGGGTTCCGTCTTGGCAGACTCGGCCCCAGATGGCTTTGACTCAGTCACGGGCTTCGTCTCGGCGGCCTCGATGGCCTCTGGATCGACTGGAGCCGACTCAGCCGGGGACGTCTCCTCAATGACCTTGGTCTCAACAGGCTTGATTTCGACAGTCATTGTTTCTGTCGTTACGGTCTCGCCATCCTTGACTGCGACTGTCTTGGTTTCAGTCGTTTTGATCTCAACAGGAGGTGCCGCCTCGTGTGCGTCTTCTGCGGGTCTTGACTCGGCCTGTTGCGTTTCGGCAGGGGGCTTCTCGGTTGCCTCATCAGGCTTGGCAGACGCAGTCTCAACCGAGCCATCTCTCGTCTCCGAGGGTTTTATCTCAGCCTTGTCGGCAGCTTCGTCGGCCCCGGCTTCCTTGACGACAGGTTCCGTCACTCCTGGGACATCAGGGACTGTTTCGGGTGCAGCCTCCGTCTCCTCGACAGCAGACTTGACTTCTTCCTTTGCTGCGCCGTCCAGCGCGTCCTTGGTGTTGTCTGTCATTGTGGCTTCTTCACCGGCTCAAGCACCCACATGTGAAAGCAGACACGGACAAAACGCACGACACGCGACGGGATGAAAGCCGGACCAGACACAGGCCGAGCGGGACAAAAGATGAAACAAGAACCAAAATACAGCAGGAGTCCCCGTGTCGGAAAATGATATGCAACCGCTGGTGTGGCTGTGCGAAATTGCGAGCAGTATGATGGGCGACTTAGAAAGTCATGGAAGGTCGGTCGTGGTCGTGGATGCCCTGCTCCTCCTCCGTGGTCTTTCCGACTTGGGGAGCCGAGGCCAACGAATGGGAAAGGTACCTGACCACGGCAGCGGTCACAGGCTGTCATCGAGCCCCGCCGGCGGGGACCAGCACGCACTGAGTGGCTCCGACTGGATTCCATTCAATCCACCATCCATCGCTTGTTAGTGAGATCACCCCGCCAAGCGATGGAACCCGCCTGGAAATACAGGCGGTCGCGGCTGCCAGTTTGCTGGTGAGCCGACCAGTCCCAGCCAGGTCCAATGGGCGGCTGTCGCACTGGCGCCACTTCCGCAGTTCCATTTGGTCCAACGACAAGTCGCCTCCATCGTTTGGCCGCTTCGCCGATGGATCGAATCATCACCCTCCGTTGCGAACCAGACGAGAGCCAGACGAGACCGGTCTTAGGCGTTCGACTTTCTTTCGATTTTATTCCTTGGACCAAATCCAGCCCTTAGGCTTCACCCTGAACAACCCCAAACTCTTCTCGAGCAAACTCCTTCAGCGCCGTCTTCACCGTGAACCTCGCATCAACGACCCCGACCTCCCCCGCCTCCACCAGGAGCCTTCCTTCTGCCTGCGCACCAACCACGACCGACATTTTGCCCGTCCTCTTCACGCTGCTTAGTCTTGCCAGAGCGCACTCTCCATTTTCACACCCAACAACCCCCGACACGAACCGTCGTCTTCCGCCGAAACAGGATGTCTTTGTGCCATAACCGGTTACAAGAGGAGCGGTAAGGCCTGCTTCTCCCCAAGCCGAGAATCGTTGACTGAGTCCAGACAGAAAGCAGTGGCGGCGAGATCATCCATTTGGATTCTACGCGAAGCCCGCGCGCAACAAGGACGGCATCTTGGACGTCAAGAACTGGGAGTGCGGTATCCCAGGCAAGGAAAAGACCATCTGGGAAGGCGGACTTTTCAAGCTGACCATTTCTTTTCCCGAGGGTACGTGTCGACAACCGCATCTGTAGTTCCCGCATAAGTCCTTGCGCTGACATTTCACGCCCAGAGTACCCCACGAAACCTCCCAAATGTGAGTGCAACCGATGCATGCCGATGAGATGACACCCCCCACGAGATCATAATGCTGATTTGTCTTGCGTCTGTAGGCAAGTTTGTCCCCCCACTGTTCCATCCCAACGTCTACCCCTCTGGCACCGTCTGCCTGTCGATTCTCAACGAAGACGAGGCATGGAAGCCCGCCATCACGGTCAAGCAGATCCTCTTGGGTATCCAGGACCTGCTCAACGATCCCAACCCCGAATCTCCGGCCCAGGCGGACGCGTACAATCTCTATAAGAAAGACCGCGTGGAGTATGAGAAGCGAATTCGTCGTGTCGTCCGGGACAACCCGGCGCCATGAGTGATGGCACAGGTTCTGGGAGGGAGACTGTAGACGCTTTCTTAAGCATGTCTGGCTATGGCGTTTGGGAATACCAAGGCGAAAATGAATTCTTTGACATGTGGCCCGGGGGAGCGAGGCGCCTGCACGAACAATAACTGCAAAGACATGACGGGGTTAAAGGCGTCACACGGCGCTTGGGCACCGCATGGCACTGCACGGCAAGGTCAGGCGCCACGGAAAGATATTCGAACTTGGCACCTTGTACGAGGTAGAGCGGAGGATGGGCAAATGGACCGGCTGGGTTGAATTTCCTTTGGACGCTGAAATATCTCTAAACTCCATCTTGACCCATCGTGATGCATTCCCTGTGTTATCGCATTCCCGGTTTCCGTCCCGCCGCCGTTCCCGGTCCCGGCGAGGGTGAATCACGACGAGGAGCGTTGTCGGAACCCATTGACGGGCCTGGCACTCGACATTCGGCCCCACTGGGCACACCGTGACTGCAGATACCGTATGTCTTCAGGTGCATCTGTTGATGTTGTTGCCCTCGGCAAGGGTCCGAATGTGCAGTTATCCCACGGATCAATGCATTATCCCTCTTGACGGCGTGGATCGTGGCGTTTCCCCCACTGGCTGAGGGTTCGTATGAACAAGTGCAGCACGGGAGAGGACAAACGCAATTAGGTACGCGCATCGTCGTCGCCAACCAACCAGCGCGGACCGAGCTCGCGGAGGGAGCTGGTTTTGCACATGCTCGAGCTGTCCACGATGCTGGAGAAGCTTCTTATCGTCGGTGCCGGGCGGGTTTATGTAAGTGATGACTGGGCGGCTCCAGGTTTTCCAGGTCAGCGGCCAATAGAAGTGGCCGAATTACAAGCCGAAGTCGGCCGGCAGAGCTCGAGGCGACTCACCCGCCGTTATCAGAACGAAGAGCTGATGGAGCAGGTACGCGGTCTCTCTGCAAAGGGGACAGCAAAGCCAGAGTCACCAGTCGACGGGGATCCAAGGCCGGTGTGGGCAGGAAAAGAAGGCCATCTCTATCCGTCGGCGATTGCCTTCCACTTTTTTTTTTTCCCCTCTGGGTTGTGCCGGGCCCTTTCGTTCTGGTGGAGTTTTGAATCCAATGACTCCCCTCTTTTTCCTTTAAACAACTTAAGTCAAGGCCCTCTTCTGACTCCTCTCCTTCTCTTCTCCCGTACCTGTAAACATCTTCTTCGTCTTGTTGCGTTGTGTTGATCGTCTCTCGCCTCGCCAAAACCGCAACCATGTGTGGCATCTTCGCTTGTCATCGGTGAGTTCGTTCCATCTCAGTCCCTGCACTCATGCACACACGGCCAACGCGACATGGATCTGGAGGGGCACTGTCCATCACCCCGCCGTCATCGCACACCCCGCCAAAGATGAGTTTGACTGACACCCACGCCACGAAGTCATCCCGACATCCAGAAGTTCAAGCCTACGGCTCTGAAGCTCTCCAAAGCGTAAGTGTCTTCTCCTCGAGCCCTACTTCTGCCATGCCAGCCATTGACCCGATTGCCTGTAGGATCCGTCATCGCGGCCCTGATTGGAGTGAGTTCTCCGACGCCATCACCACCTCGTTCGAGCGCACATACTAAACCGCATACCCAGGTGGCAGCATCATTTCCAACCAAACCAGTAGGTCAATTGGTCTGTAAATTGGCCGAGTAGCCTGTTGACCCGAGTCAGTTCTTTGCCATGAGCGTCTCAGCATTGTCGGCGTTGGTGAGTTGCGCCCTCCCAATCTCGCTTGCCCTTCAGCAGCTAACCCTCTACTCAGAGTCCGGTGCTCAGCCCCTCACCAACGAGGACAACTCCATCATCCTTGCCGTCAACGGCGAGATCTACAACCACCGTCTGATCCGAACCGAGCTTCACGGACAGTACCACTTCAAGACCACGTCCGACTGCGAAGTCATCATCCCTCTGGTAGGTAGCTCCCTGTCGAGTGACTCACGTTGCGCAGTGGAGGCGTGGAGCTCACAAGAGACTCGCAGTACACCAAATACGACACCGACGCCCCCAACCATCTCGATGGCATGTTCTCCTTTGTCCTGTACGACAAGAAGCAGGACCGCACCATTGCCGCCCGAGACCCCATCGGCATCACCACCTTTTACCAGGGTTGGTCCTCCAAGCAGCCCGGCACCGTCTACTTCGCCTCGGAGCTCAAGTCCCTGCACCCCGTCTGCGACAAGGTCGAGGCCTTCCCCCCCGGCCATGTTTTCGACTCCAAGACCGGCGAGACCAAGCGCTACTTCAACCCTTCGTGGTGGGATCCCGCCAAGGTCCCCACGGCCCCCGTCGATTACAAGGTCCTCCGACATGCCCTGGAGAAGGCTGTCCGCAAGCGCCTGATGGCCGAGGTCCCTTACGGCGTCCTTCTTTCCGGTGGCCTCGATTCCAGTCTCGTTGCCTCCATTGCCCAGCGCGAGATGCTCAGGCTCCGTAAGAAGGCGCTGGCTGAGTCAGAGATGGCCGAGGTGATTAGCAACCCTGACACGGGCGAGGGTTTGGTCGGTATCGACGACGACGAGAACCTCGACACCGTCACCTACCTTCCCCAGCTCAACTCCTTCTCCATCGGTCTCCCCGGATCCCCAGATAACAAGGCTGCCCTGGAGGTGGCCAAGTTCCTCGGCACTCGCCATCACGTCATGACCTTTACCATTGAGGATGGCCTCAACGCTCTGTCAGACGTCATCTACCACCTCGAGACCTACGATGTCACCACCATCCGAGCTTCGACCCCCATGTATCTCCTTTCGAGAAAGATCAAGGCCATGGGTATCAAGATGGTGCTCAGTGGTGAGGGCAGTGATGAGATCTTTGGCGGCTACCTCTACTTCCACGCCGCTCCCGACAAAGAGTCTTTCCACGAGGAGACTGTCCGTCGTGTCAAGAACCTGCACTACGCCGACTGCCTCCGAGCCAACAAGTCGACTTCCGCTTGGGGTCTGGAAGCTCGTGTGCCCTTCCTGGACAAGGAGGTTAGTTATTCGCAAGCGACGAGAGAACCAAGCTAATAGAGAGATAGTTCCTCGAAACTTCGATGAACATCGACCCTGCCGACAAGATGATCACCAAGGAGAAGCTCGAGAAGTACATTATCCGCAAGGCTTTCGACACGTCTGACGAGCCCGGCGAGAAGCCCTACCTTCCCGACAACATCCTTTACCGACAGAAGGAGCAGTTCTCTGACGGTGTCGGATACGGATGGATCGATGCGCTCAAGGACAACGCCGAGGCGCACGTTACCGATGAGCAGATGAAGAACCCCAAGCCGGAGTGGGATGACGATGTTCCGGACACCAAGGAGGCGTATGTTTCGATGTCTCATGATTGATGTGCTCAAGCGGCTAACAAGATGATAGTTACTGGTACCGATGCATGTTTGACGAGCACTTCCCCCCTACTTGCGCCGGAACTGTTCAGCGCTGGACTCCTACCTGGTCGCAGCAGTCAGACCCCAGTGGCCGGTAAGTTCAGCTCATGTGGCGAAACAGATGACGGAAGATGCTAACGGAAGAAACAGAGCCATCAAGACTCACAACGCAAAGTATCAGAACGCGGTTTAGAGAGGGCGTTTCAGAAAAGCGAATAGGCCAGCATGCGAATTGTTTTTCCGGGGGCATCTTATCCTAGCCATGTCCCACATGTTGCGGATTAAAGCAAAGCGTCTCTGCAGCCGTCATGGAATGAAAAGAAGGGCGTCTTTGGGTAATGCTTTGAATGACGATGGGAAGGAAAATGTGAAAGGAGATGTGACTAAGATAGGGATACTTGAATGGATATCTGAAGTTGACTTGGAGCACCTGCTGTATCCTGCCCCAGTTCATCGGCCCTTGACTGCAATGCAACTGCGGGCCAATGGGCGACTTGGATTCCTTGACGTGGGCGTCGATCAAGTTCGTGGCAAGTTCTCGAAGGGTGTCAAAGAGGTGTCGAAAGAGACATTTAAGCCCAGAGAGGAAGTCTGGGAGCCGAATGAGGACGGGGTGGGGTGAATGAGCGGATTGGACGTGGGCACGAGAACCCGGCCTCACGGACGAGAGGGAAAAGAAGGATTCGTGAGAGTGACGATGGGTTGGGGGAACGATGGTGTCACGAGGAGTGGCTAGTCTTGTTGGTGGACTGGAGTAGTGCAAGCTGGGGTTCGCCTGAGTTTATGCGGTGACGAAACCAGGAGGGCATTGTGGACGAGGTTGCATAATTGGAGGTGAAATGAGCGTCAATGGATGTAGCCATGGGATATTATGGCATTGTTGAAGAGCGACTTTGAGGCCAGGCCCTGCGTTCTTTTTGGCCTGATGAAGTCGGGACCGGGTACCTGAGTGAGCTGTGTCGACGGGAGAGAGTGCATGTACCTGGTGTTAACCGTGCATGAGGTGTCTACGAGGGCTTCGTTGACACAGCACGGGATCAAGCAAGCCATTCTACCGCAGAGAACTCGCCTTTCCATCCTCAGGTCATGGAAGCCGAACCCTTTGGGAGCGGCGTCGTACCACTTCTCTGGCGATTGCTCACATCGAACAATACACGGGGTCTCCTCCAATTCGAACAGGTTGTTGGGATTTGCGGGTGGCTTGCCCGGGCTGGGGGAGCCAATGCCGAGAAGAGGGAAAAAAAGAAAACAGGTCCCCTGGCAACGAGCCAAATCTGCACCCGGCAACCCAGCGAATAATGCGTGACAATGCTGCTTTTTCCCAAGAAACGAATTGACTCACTCGCAGCTGCCAGGGCGAAAGCCATTGACCTGATAGGAGACACCATCGAAGCTCTGCTTGCTTCATCATTTCCCGCTGCAAGCTGTTCCCCATTGCCCGCCGGGCATGCCGCCATGCCCAAATTTCAACCTCCACGTGGGCCCGTTCTTTGGCGTCTCCATCCCGCGATGCCAGCAGCCACATTCGCTAAGAGTTACCGCCCTGCAGCGAAGCGGCAGAAGGAGGGCCGACCAGTTTTGCCCAGATTCGCACGCGGGGGGGTTGGCCCGACATCAGCCGAGCTCGTCATACTCGAGCTCACCAAGGCTTCCTAGGATCCAGGTACTACCTAGGTAGGTAATAGAATATGGCCATCATCGCCGCCGCACCACGCGCAGACGTCGGCAAGTCAGAGCCCGGCAGGGACATTCTACAGTGCAGCTTGCCTCCCGCGAAACGGTGGAAGGCTCTGTGAGTTTCAGTGGGCGCACACACACCTCTGCGATCCCCCGTTCAAGCGGGATTTGGTGGTCCCAGCTCCGGGTAGCTGCCCACCTGGCCAATCACGAGGCCCGCTGCCCCTCGGTTGCCATGTGCCAATCTGCGAAGAGTCCCAATTGACCTCCTGCCCCGTGCGCCCCAAACGTTTTTTGGACCCGGCCTCACCCATCACCCGCCCGCCCTGGCTCGCCCTTCTTCTCGCCATCCGTCCATTTGCTCTCTCATCATCTTCATCCATTCTTCCACGCCTTCACATTCTCATCCCACCCCAAAAGACAAATCCGCAATCATGTCTGTCCCTGCCTTCTCCGACATTGCCAAGCCGGCCAACGATGTAAGCTTCCCTTGGAGCTCCCGCCCTCTCTGCCTCTCTCCAACGCCCGCCGAGCTCGCAAAACCAGCTTTCGGCCGGCGGGTGGGAGATGCCGAGGCGGGAGGGAGAGCAGGGCGCATTTGTTGTTTCTCTCGTTCGCATCTGCTGACCTCGGCCGACTCTCGTTCGCGACATTGCGTAGCTCCTGAACAAGGATTTCTACCACCTCTCGGCCACCACCTTCGAGTTCAAGGACACCGCCCCCAACGGCGTTGCCTTCAAGGTCACTGGCAAGTCCAGCCACGAGAAGGCCACCTCTGCTGCTGTGAGTAACTGTCCCCCCCGTCTTCAGCCTCGCCGGCACGAGCCTACTTGGCGCTCTCGGGCATCGCTCCGGCCACGACGATGCTTCTTTTGTCGTCGGCCCAGCTCCCCGAAGCCGTTCCGAGCCTCAATGCCTAGCTCTGGTCGTTTCGAAGCTGACCTGAGCCCCAATTGGGGCCATTGCAGATTGAGGGAAAATACACCGACAAGCCTACCGGTACGGCACCACCAAACTCCTCGTCTTCTTCGTCGGAGTCTCAGTCGCCCGCATCGTCGCCGTCACCACCACAGACGACGCCTCGATTGCAGCCTAGACAAAGACCCAGAAGCAAACAACCCCATCGCAAACACACCCACCTTCCCTCCCTCAGCGTCTCGCGAATCCTCGGTCCCAGCAGTGGCTGGCCGATCAGTTTTGCGACGCTGCTCCAGCCTGGCTTCGCTCAGCTGCTAATGTTCTACTCGCGCGCAGGCCTCACCCTCACCCAGACCTGGAACACGGCCAACGCCCTCGACACCAAGATCGAGGTCAGCGACTCCCTCGCCAAGGGCCTCAAGCTCGAGGGTCTCTTCAACTTCCTCCCTGCCACCGCTGCCAAGGGTGCCAAGTTCAACCTGCACTTCAAGCAGCCCGGCTTCCACGGCCGAGCTTTCTTCGACCTCCTCAAGGGACCCGTCGCCAACGTCGATGCCGTCGTCGGCCACGAGGGTTTCCTTGCCGGTGCCTCCGCCGGTTACGATGCCAACAAGGCTGCCCTGACCGCCTACAGCGCCGCCGTCGGTTACGCCGCTCCCCAGTACAGCGCTGCCATCACCGCCTCTGACAACCTCAGCGTTTTCGCCGCTTCTTACTACCACAAGGTCAACAGCCAGGTCGAGGCCGGTGCCAAGGCCACCTGGAACTCCAAGACCGGCAACGCCGTCGGCCTCGAGGTTGCCTCCAAGTACCGCATCGACCCCGTGTCCTTCGCCAAGGTTCGTATCTCACCTTCTATGTGACATTGATGCCCCTAACCGCTTTCTGTGAATAGGTCAAGATCAACGACCGCGGTATCGCCGCTCTCGGCTACAACGTCCTCCTCCGCGAGGGCGTCACCCTGGGTCTCGGTGGCTCCTTCGACACCCAGAAGCTCGACCAGGCCACCCACAAGCTCGGTGCCAGCTTCACCTTTGAGGGTTAAGAAGCTTCTCGTGTCCGCCTCCTCTAGCCTTACCCACTTGCTAGATTCATCCTCTCAGGGCCGTCCACCCACACCGGCTCTTGTACCTTACAGTCTTGCATTGCGGTGGTCTCGGATGTAGATTATATCACAAATAAAAATTTGAAGATGCAATACCACAGGCAGTTGCTGTGATTTCCTGTAAATGTAGTATTTGTGAGTCGAGTCTTGCTCTGAATGCCCAGCACTAAAATGTCGCCCCTCATGAACGCCGAGACACGTTTATGCCTGTTTTATATACAACACCAATCCATTGTCACATCGATCCCTTGTCCAAGTACACGGCATTCAAATCAGCTCCGCTCCTTGGGCCGCGTGCGCCCCAGCCGCATCATCTGGAGGTAGACGAGCGGGGCCAGGATGCTGACCATCAAGATGCCCGAGATGACGAGGAAGTGGGCGGCCAGGCTGGCCTGGGGCTCAAACTCGACGTCGTCGTCGCCGACGGCGCGGCGGGCGCGCGCCCGTGTCGAGCGCCGCTGGTCCTCGCGCGCGTGCGTCCGCGCGTGCGACCGCTGGTCAAAGTGCGGCACGTCCTCGCCGTGGCCGAAGGGGTCTTCGCCGGGGCCCATGCCGGCGTGGCGCGGGGGGTGTTGCTGCTGCTGGGAGGAAGAGGAGGGGTTGGTCCATGGGTGGTGGTGGTTCGTCGTCGTCGTTGTCGACTCCCCGCCGCCGCCTCCGCCCGTGCCCGTCGATTCCTCGTGCGCGCGCCTGCGCTTCTCGGCCTGGTCGCCCCAGGCGCCGCTGCGGTAGAAGCTGGGCGGGGGACCGCGAAAGGTGCCCCTCCTGCGGCTAAGGCCCGAGGGGGAGCGGCCGCCGGCCGGGTTGGTGCTGCTGTAGGAGGCGTTGGGGTTCGCGGGGGGGGAGGAGTGGTGGGCGGAGTGGCGGTGGTGGTTGTGGTGGTGCAGGCGGAGGACGTCGCGGTCGTAGGCGGCGCGGCGGGACGAGTCGGCGAGGACGGTGTAGGACTCGGAGAAGAGGGAGAAGGCGTGGGCGGCGTTGGGGTCGGAGCGGTTGGCGTCTGGGTGGTGGGTTTTGGAGAGGGAGTAGAAGGATCTACGAATACGGCTTTAGCCATCGGTACACGCGACTTGCCATGAATTGGGGACTCTTAGGAAAGAAGGAACTCACTTTTTAATCTCCGCGGGCGTGGCATCCAACCTCACGCCCAGCCGCTCGTAGTGGTTCTTCCGCTTAATGTCCTCGTGCAGCGCGCGCCTCAACGGCTCCCGACACCGGAGCTGCGGGGGGATCCAGCAGGACGCGCGGAGCCGCCTCTGCACGGGGCTACGGAGGGAGGCGGGGGGCAGCGGCATGCCTCATCACAGCAAGAGCGGACGAGAGAGGTGTGTGAGTTGTGGTTGGTGGTGGTGGTGGTGGTGGTGGTTGAGGGCGAGAGGTTTTTCGGGTGGACGCGGAGATGGTGGGAAAAAAGAAGAGGTCCGGGGTTCGAGGGGGTGGATTGGGATTGGGATTGGGGGGGGACGAACGGTGATGTAATTAAGGCGCAGCGGGGAGGGGGGAGCCGTCTATGCGCTTTGGCGGGGGCGAGGAGGTGGCACACGACCTTTTTATCAGATGGGATTGATCTGGTTGACGACATGCGGACGGTTGGGTTGGGGGGTTGGGGGGATGCATCGGAGGGTAGATTCATGCAGGGGAGTTTTCATTTCGATTTCGTCAAGCATTGGTTGTGCAGTGTCAATGCCACTTGGTCCCTGACACAGAGCTGTCATGAACGACAAGGATTCGTCATGACGGTCCAATCTGCATCGGAACGCAGACATGTCACATGGGAGTCTCTCCAGTCCCTACCACAACTGCCGTGAAACCAAAATCCAATTCATCTACAGAGTAGCCTTCCTACTATGCTTATCCGTCTATGCTACAGCCCGCCAATTCAGCCAAACCATGATAAATCCCAAGGGTATCCAACTCGATGAACCACCGAGTCCTGTCTGCCGTATCGTCATGCCATTTCCCAGAACCCTTCAGCTCTTACGCTTTGGGACGCTTGAACCCGTGGGCTTCGGTGTTGAGAACCCAGTCGTCGAGGTTAAGTACATTGACGTCGTCAAAAATGAGATAAAAGTACTTGAGCGTCTCTGACATCCAAAATGTCTGTTGCGCGTTAGCATCACCCAGAGCATCCATCTCGGAACGACAACTTACCTCCATCGAGTCCTCCTTTGAGCTGTCCTTCACTCGTACATCGCTGATGACGGCAAAGGCCAAGTCCGTCTCCGTCTCCCTTACGATGCCCTTCCACATGCGCCAGGCCGCTTCCCTCCAGCTTTCGTCGCCAGTCATCCGCCACATGTAGAAAACGCTCTCAATGGCTTCGGGTCGCAACATGTACCGAGGGTCGCGTGCCCTCACGAACCCTGGAGGAAGGAGCTTCTCCCTCGTCGGGATTTCCGTCCAGGGGCATTTGCCGTGGATGGATGCGCAGGGTTTCAGTTGAGAGATCTCTGGCATGATGTTGGTGGGGAACGAGTCGTATGCCCAGATGCATCCCCTTGTAAGGCGGGAGCCAATTTCCACGAGATCCTTGCGCTCCAGCAACTTGCCGGCGAGGGCATACGTCCCGCCCACGAAGCAGGTAAGGTGCTGCATCTCAGCCGTGAGCTCTTCCGAGCCAGCTGATTCAACCACGTTGCCGGCCATCAAGATGTCCTCCTCCTTGGGATTCATTGGGCGATACAGGAGATGTTCCGTCGCGGTATCGAGGGCTTGCAGCGTCATCTGGGCATACTGGGGATCCAGGCCGCCCAGTATGGCGTGCATCTTGGGCAGGTACTCGTAGAGGGAATCGGCGCCAGCGCCGAGGGTGAACATTGAGGTATCGACGTGCTCGTCGCGGTAGTTCATGACGTGCGGCCACAAGCCGGGAATCTTGGTCTTGTTCTGGTTGCGGTAGATGAATTGCTTGACTCGCTCAGTGGCATCGTAGTACTTGGAGTCGCCCGTGATCTGCGAGAGTCGGGTAAATTCCATGCCCATGGAACATCCGGCCGCGCCCGACATGCTCTCGTCTGCCTTTTGCTTGCCCTTTTTTGCTCTATCGAAATAGAGCCAGTGCGAGGGGAGTCGGTTCGGGGTGTCAAAGGTGGCGTAGAGCATGTCGCCCAGCTCGATGGCCTTCTGGAGCAGCACCTTTTCGCCCGAGAGATCGTAAGCGGCGATGAGCCCGCCTAAATGGCGGATGGTGACTTCGAAGAGGTTGAGGAACTTGTCGCTAGTCTTGCTCCAATCAATCAAGGCGATTTGCTCAACGGCTAGCTTGAACTCGTCCTTCATGTCCATGAGCCAGAGGGTGTCGAGGGCGTCGACCAGCTGAGCGCTCCAGCCGGAGAAGCTCTGCTTGCCCTGGCGAGAGAGAGGCTTGAGCTCATCCTGGGTCCAGGCATACGTCTTGTAAGCTTCCCAGCTCTTGACAAAGGCCTTCTTCACAGCGGCCTTGCGCTCCTTGGCAGTGTCGGATGTAGCCTTCTTGGCCGGGGCTTGGACCGGAGGGAGGACCTTGGGTTTGCCCTCGGGGAGCTTCTTCACATCGGGCGGCGGGTAGTAAACGGTATTCTTGCTCCAGTCATAGCTGCTGGGGACGTACTTGATGCCGTCGATGGTGGTGGTTCGGTAGTAGTCCTGGGGACGGAAGTTTGTGTAGAGCACGAAGCAGATGCCGATGAAGATGAAGAGAGCGACGTAGCGACGACTGACTCGTCCCTGGATTTGGCCGATCATGATAGGCACATGTCAAGGACTCAAGAGAGTGAAGAGAGAAGCGAGGGAGGAAATAGGCCAAGGAATGACGGAATCGGCGGAGGCGGAAGCGGAGGGGCTGGAGCCGAGGCGGCTGGCTGGCTCGCACCACGCGGGAATACGTGGAGAAGACGAGGGCAGCTAGGGAGGTACCTCTGGCGTGTAAGACGGCGGGGGGAGAGGCTGACGGCCGGGTCCAGCGGAAGAGAAGGAGGGAGGGAGACGAAGAGAAGACGCAAGTCGGAAGAAGGAAGAAGGAAGGAAGCAACTTAAGGCCACAAACTCGCCCACTGTACCGAGTCGTGCCTGCCCAAAAATGCAGAAAGCCGAAGGGAGAAGGTTGACAAAAGCAGGAACAGTGCACACCCTCCCGGTTGGAAAGAACAACCTAAGGCTTGGCCTTTCCCATTTCTATTTGTGCTTATTTGAGAGGAAAACGTCGGCGTCATCGGCAAGGTCCATTGGACGCGTCGTCGTGTACTCGGTACCCACCGCCAATTCGTCACCCAATGGAGCCCTGGTTGTCCCTCCTCCCTCCTCCCTGCTCCCTGCATCGTCAATTAAATATCAGGTGGGTGGAGGGCATGGACGGATCTTTCGGAGTGCCAAGTTCAGTCCACGCTGGTCTCGTCCCCTTCCTCGGTCCGTCGCCAACGATCCGTCTTCCGTAAGCCTTACGCTGGCGCTGATCCCCTCCAATCCCCGCCCTTCCGCCGCTGCCGTCCAGATCCACCGCCTAGAGTCCAGGAGCACGGACTGATGCAAAGTCCCCTGATTATTTCTCCGTACGCAGCACTCGACAAGACGTTACGGTTGAATACGCGCTTCAACAGAGAGCCAGACGGCAGTTCGGCACTCTTGCATGAGCCCGCCACCTGCTAAACGCGGATACCTCAACATCCGCTGCAGCATGTACCCAGTACCTAAAGTACTAGTAGCTAACCTTACCTACTACCTTAGTCGTACCTAGATAGTGTAATGCCACAACTGAGCTTATCTTTCGGCAGCGTCACTCTCCAACGGTAAACCAACCACCGTTATATCCTTCCACTTGGACCGTTATTAGAAATTCGGCCTCAGGAACCTTGACCGGCACGGTACGTATCTCATAGAATGTACGAATAGATTGAACTTTTCTATCCATGTACGGATAGATTCCCTGAGTAGATACCCACGTATTCAAAAGCGGTGAACATCTGCAATATCTTTCAGATCCCCCAATGAGCGAGCCGTCTTTACCCAATAGTTGAGACACCAATATCAATCACCAAACCATGCCGAACCCAGCTGCTGAGCCGAAATTGATCGAAGGACAAGGCCGTCTATTTTGAGTCTATAAATAGGTTCAAAGGCAACGCCTCCAATGCAAGAAGCCAGCCGCAGTACCAAGGTGCACATATCCATTCAGTCCACGTTGTTGTGCAGCTGCGTGCAGAGCCAATTCTCGATCAGCCCTAGGTACTATACTCAAGCTGATAAGTTCCCCCAAGTGACAATTCAAGGCGGAGCAGTCAGTACGACTCGATATGCACAATGCCACGCCAATGGCAGTGTGAAGGCGGTGGCTTTGCTCCGCAGCACGGCAAGAGCAGGCTGAGGTTGAAACTGCATTTCGAACCTGACGCGCTTTCTGCAGTCATCTTTCTGTCTTAAATAATATTCCCCCTCTTCCATCAAGGCAAGCCCAGTTGCCTTATCTCCCCTCCCCTCCCCTCAATTATTTTATTGTTCATGGCTCCGTAGGAAGCCTAAGACATCCAGCTTACACGACCTTGGGACCTCACAAAACCCCTCGTCTTGTTCATCACTCATTGTTATTTTTACCCTTGTTTGCTCTCAGAAGCCCTCACACCATTTCATGACGGCATTTACCGGAGGCCATGGCACAGAGACGAGTGGAAGCCGGGCCTGAAGGGCCACATTGGAGACCATCCTCGCCCGTCTCCAACACCGACGGAGACGCCCCGTCCACGCGCTATGCAAGGAGCGAGACGACTTTAGCCACCTCAGAGTCCAACCCGCTGCTCTCAGGTGCATCCTCTGGGTCGAGCACGAAGGTTGCGTCAGTCGATCAAGAGTCGGATGCGTCGCTGAAAGACGAACAGGCAGGCGTGACGTCTCGCCCTCGTTTCGAGGTATATTTAAAGGAGCAGAAGAAGCAGGTTTGCAGCACTAGGCGAGCCTCTGCCTTTAGGAACTTCGCTTTGCTTCACATCCCCTCCGTGGCCATCACGTTCGGTCTCGTTGTGCTCTACGTCAAGCAGCAACAATGGACGCCTCCGCACCCTTCAGCTGAGCAACTCAGCGCCCTTCAGTTCGCGGCAAAGGCGCACGAGTCGCTCATTCTCGTCTCTTTAACCGACATCCTTTTCCACAAGATTCGCCATGCCCTCCTCGAATCGCACGGAGTCCCGTTGGGGTTCCTCGATTCAGCCTTCTACCTCGCATCGCCCATCCAGTATCTCCTCAGCTGGGAGTTCTGGGGTACTGTGGCCTATCCTTCGGCGACAGCCAACCGGCTTTTCCACATGACCACGACGGGAAGTATCTTGCTTCTCGTCTTCATCGGCATCGGAGCCGGACCCTTCTCTGCCATTGCCATGATACCTCGGCCGACTTGGCGGGAGATGGCTGCTGAAGACGTCCCGCACAACCGCGACAGCATATATTACATCGACAGCATGGGATACGAATCGGAGCTTCACATGGACTCCGGATATCGTGGGCATCAAGGCCCCTGCGCCGACCAAAACTTGATAGGGGGCGTGACCCGTGAGAATTGTTCGGATGAAGTCTTGAGCGGACTGTTCAACGACATGATGACGGTCCTGAGAAGCCCTCCTCGAATTCCGCAAACGAAAAACATTTCCTTCACAAGCTACGGAACGGCAACCCAGTACCGGCCCATTACGATATCGACATCGCTCCAGGACTACGCCATCGCGACTTGTCCACTGGGCTTTGCGGCTACCGCTCTGTACAACGATACCTCGTACAGCGACATGAGCTCCAACGCGGGAATCATGATTAAGACGTTTCCGGGGTCTTACTACGAGCGAGGGCCTCGAGAGAAGTGGAAGCAGCCTCTCGTTGCTGTCCAGTGCGCCAACTCGACCAAGCCCATCTCCCGGGACTCCAGGGATGCCATGTTCACCTTCCACGACGACGAGAGCGTGGAGTCGTTTGATTATACTCTCACTTCTGAGGCTGAAATCAAATATGCTTGGAACAAGTGGCACAAGCGCCTCGTCAAGGCGAATTCCAATGAGTACGGGCTCGGGGATCCCGTCATCTTGGATCTCCACGACGAGCTCCTCGGGCCGGTCAGCACAGCACTGCTCTTCCCCGAGAGCGTCGCCTTGGCCGTGGGCGTCGGAGAAGATAGAGATAGCAGCGAGATAACCATCCAGCTTTGCCTCGTGCGAGCCCAGTGGGTGAGGGTCGACATTTGGGTCGCGCCACAAACATCGTCCGTCGTCCAAACCGAGCTGGAAATCCCAATCAAGGACGTCCTCAAGCACCTCGGCCAGACGTCAGCCGAGGAGAAGACGATGCGCATGGCCAAGTCTTGGCTCACGGGAACCGGGAATCCGAAGAGTTCGACCTATACGGAATACTCAAATCCGTTTTACGGTGAATTATTCAGCTTCTGTTCCAACCGCGCCGTCGACTGGTCCGCCACCTGCCTGCCCCTCGTCCTCGCCGTGTATCTGACCGACATTCTGGCCATGCCGACGGCACTGCGCGAGTACGACAGTAGCAATGCCGACCCAGCACCGGACAGACAACCAGGGGACAACAATCCCATCATCGATAGGCACTACTACATGCACGTCAACATGTATTCCCCCGCCGACAGCACCAGCATCCCGCTGGCCTTTGCGGTCCTACTCCTGCACGTCTGGCTGGTCGTCTTGCACTTCGCATTCACCGTCCTCTCGCCAGACGCCTGGCACAGCTCGGCGTGGGGGAGCGTCGGCCAAGTGGTGGCGCTGGCGCTGCGGTCGCAGCCTCCGGGGGGGCGGCTGCGCAACGTCGGCGGCGGCGTCGGGAGCTCGGAGACGTGGAAGACGGTCATCAGTGTCAGGGACGTCGGCGAGGGGGGTCGCGAACGCTTGGAAATGGTTGTGGATGCTCCCAGGATCGAGACGGGAGGGGGTTTGGAGGAAGAGCGGGCGGGAATGAGCCTGGTTAGGCCGGGAGCAGAGTACAGCTAGTAGCATCGAACCTTGGGGCGGGATGGAATCTGAACGTACTGTGTAAACACGTAAGTACTGGGTTTGGAATCTTTGTCAAGGTGTTGGATAGGCAAACAGACACTATCATGACTAACGCTTATTGTCCAATCTGCCCAGTGTATGAGTACGCATGCAGTAAGGAGCGTGTCCGTCCTCAGAGGGCAGCAAATCTTGTCTTCTTGAACCAACTTCACCTCGCTTGATCGTCACCCTTAACCCCATGGCACTAAAACTCGAAAAGAACGACTTTAGGTAGTATTGCTATCTACTTGCTCATCTATCAAATGAGTGGCTATGGTCAGAGCACAAGAAATCAGTCTTCGCCGTCGATACATCTCTGCCCGAAGGATCCGAGAGACGCTGCCTTGTACCTGGTCGGCGCGAGATTTTGCTCGGCGTCTTCATCGACTGCAGGCCCTCTCGGACGTTCCCATGACAAAAAGTCATCAGGTCATCATCCTTCACTTTCACATCCTCAGTCCCTCGTATCCTCCACCTCTCACCCCTTAACTACCACGATGCTTTGAATATCAAGACAATCTGCATCTGCCGGGTCATTACGACCCCGATGGCCGTCGTGGATTGAACCACTCGGACCCGACACCGACCCGTCCTGTCCGGCACTCTTCCGACCGGGCGGCGTCCGGAATCCTCGCACGCGAGACCGTCTTCGCGGTGAGTCTGGCTCGACCGCGTGGCCTTGACGACAAGGCGCTGGGGGACAACAGTGAACTTCCCGACCACGCGTGGCGATCCGGCGGGAGAGCAAGTCCTGCTGCAGAGCCCGTAGGATGCAAAATTGGAATCATCGCCTACTCATAGCGCTCACGTCATCCCTCAGTCGTATCCGCCGCCAATCTGGCTGTGGAAAGCAGTGCTGATGCTCTTCTCGTCGTCGTCGAATCGTCGTCCATACCCGTGCCCTGGCCCAACTCGCCCGCTGCTTTCGACGTATTGCTTGAGTCGGTCGCTCTGCGTGTACGAGATGGGTCGCATGCCAGTGACGGCATCGTGGAGCCCAGCCCCGAGGGTGACGCCGCCCTGTCCAACGCCCTTGCCACCAATCACGCTGGTCGATGCATCTGTAAACTCCGAGTTCGCGACACTCTCACCCGCGATGCTCTCCGTAGCACGGCTACGGCTCTTGCCTGCGCGAGGAGGGGGAGCGACACCCGGCAGTCCGGGCCACTGGTCGGGCGTGAAGCTCGAGAACATGGGAGGGAAGGCGCTGTTGACGGAAGCACCTCCAAAAGCAGAGCCGTGGATCGAAGATACGTCGTCCGGAATGTAAGAAACCATGGAACCCAAGTCGAAATCTCGGTTGGAAGGCCCGCCAAAGCGGCCATTGTGGAAGTTGTTGTTCGACCCGAACTGCGACCCCGACTGCGACTGCTGGTTCTTCTGGCGGTAGCTGACCTTGGGTCGGCTGAACTGCAGAAGACAGGCCTGGAGGTTCGTGAGGGGACCCTCGACAAAACACTTGCGATCCTTGAAATGGACAAGCAGGTTGTGCCATAGCTCATGCTTGGACAGCACCTTTGGGTTTCCGAGAATGACGAGACCGTACTTGGCTCGCGTCAGCGCGACATTCAGACGGCGCGGGTCAGACAAGAAACCGATGCCCTGGTTGTCGTTGGATCGAACACAAGAAAGGACAATGAAATCCTTCTCGCGACCCTGGAAGGCGTCGACCGAAGCGACCTCGACATCCTTGTAAAACTCCTTCTTGTAGGTGCCCGAGTTTTGCATCGTCGTCACAATGTAGCTGCGTTGGCCCTCGTATGGCGTGATAACACCAATATCGATAGGCTTAACGCCAGCCTTGAAGAACCTGGTTACGGCCTTTTCGACGTTGGACGCCTCGGTTCGGTTGAGATACGAAGTGCCGGAGGCCGAGATTTCTTCGTGGCCAAGGTTGGACCAGAACATCATGGGCATCTCTCCAACCGGCCAAGGAAAGTCGACATCCTTTCTGAGTCGGTTCTCGTGGGTGACACCATTCTGGAGGGTTCCTTCGTAGAACATGTTGGACGGAAACTCGGAAAGGCAGGGGTGCATGCGATACTGGATGTTCAGTCGAATGGGGGAAAGCTTGAGGTTGACGAGGCGCTCGAACAAGGACTGGTTGAGGCCAGCCTTTGCGGCCTTCTTGTTCATAATGACTGGGCCAAGCTGCTTGTGGTCTCCAACAAGGACAACTTGCTTGCAACCGAGAACGAGAGGGATCATGCACTCGGGCTCGGCCGACTGAGTAGATTCGTCAATCAGCACATTGCGGAACTTCATCTTCGACAGGCGGGGGTCGCCTGCACCAACGCAAGTGCAGCAAACAACGTCGGCGTTGTTGAGAATGTCTCGCTCGGCGGCCTTGGTGAGCTGCTTGAACTTCTTCTCGTCCTGGCTGGACAATTCACCCAGCTCATTCTTCAGTTGAGAAAGCTTAACCAACTCGCTGTTGTGTTCCGACATGCGAACCTGCTCGTGGAGAGCCAGGAAACTAACCGACGACTCTACATCCTCACGGGACTTGGCAGTCAGACGAACAACCTTGAGCCCGGTGCGGTGAACACGCTCGCAAAGCTGGTCAACGGCGACGTTGGAAGGCGCGCAAACGAGAACTTGTCCCCCGCTTATCTTCGCGAGGTGATAGATGATGGTGGCGGACGTCACCGTCTTTCCTGTTCCGGGCGGGCCTTGAATGAGACTCAGGGGCTTCTGAAGGACTGCCTTGATAGCACCGACTTGGCTGGGATTGAGGTCAGGAAGACCGGGAACAGACCACTTCTTAGGCAGGCTAATCTTCATTGGCTGAAGCTGAACCTCGTGCCCGAGAAGGGTGTGGAAGATGTAACCAGAAACGCTCATGTCATCAACAGCAAATGTCTTCATGGCCAGCTGCATTCGATCATACGACGTGGCCTTCCAGACATAGTCGGCCGAGAAGTTGTGCGAGAGGTCCGCGGGCACATACTTGTCATTTCCAGTCTTACGCAGCTCGAGGGTGACTTCGTCGGATTGGTTGTTAGGGATCTTGATGACGTATCCGACGCCTTCCCATGCGGCTCGAAGCTCGCCCTTGTACCGGAGTCGCATTTCGTCTCCAACGGCAAGTTTGACGTCTCCAGACTCAATCTTGTGGAGATTGAAGCTCACAAAGTGCTTGTTGTTCAGACCATAATCCCAACGCACGATAAGCCCATCTTCGGACTGGGCTTCCTTGAGTTTCTTGTCGTAGTCGGATTCCATCTTGACCAAAGGTCCGAAAATATTTTGATAATGGTAGGGGTCGTCGTATTTCAGCAGGACGGGTTGCGGATCGTCGTCCACATTCGAGGCCTTCTCCAGGTCAGAAACGGTACACATGAGGTTGACTTTCCACATCTCTTCCAGCTTCGCAGTCATGTTGGGGGTCAGATGGCGGGCGCGCAGCTGTTCGGCATCGGAGGGAGTGGCAACGAGCCAGGGCAAAAAGGCTCGTTCCTCAATGAGAGGCTGCCATCTCGACGTATCCCAATTCATATCCTTGCTCGACGTGGTTGCGGCGCATGGCTGTCGACAGAGGAGAACAACGACGGTGTCCGATTTCGCAGGGATAAAACCAAGTAGGAAAGCGTTTTTGGTGCCACAGTTGTAGCATTCGAGAACGGTATCGCCAAGGGTGGACTCGGGGTGAAGCTGGACTTCCTTGTGACGGGCTCGGACAAGGTGGTTCACGATGTGGGTTGAGGTACCGTTACCACGAGCGCTGCAAAACCACTTGTTACAGGTCAGACACTTCACCACGCAGGCTGGGGAGTGAATTCCGCAGTATCTGTGGACAGGTGTCAGTAGGGGTTCGCGCCGGTTTTGGCTGTGAAACCTACGCGCAAGCATGAGCGGGCAGCTCCTTTTCCTCCTCGGAGTCCTTCAACTTCAGTCCGCCCACGCCATCGACCGGCGCACTGCTCAAGCTATCGTTTTCATCGTCTTCGTATGCCTCGGTTTGGTTGTCGTCGTCGTCAGCCCGGCGACGGCCACTGCGATCGGGATATTTGCCATAGAGCAGGCTCTCTTCGGTGTCGATCGCGACCAGGTCGTCGGCCTTGATGGCAGGAGCAGAATCGGAAATCAAATGGTTACCAACATGAGTAAAGGCGCCCTCCATGTTGGCGTTATTGCGAGAAATTTCTGTTGGCTCGTAGGGTTTGCCTAGGAGAGTTGTGAGTATGTGCCCCGCGTTAAGCTTGAAGGGTGGCGGTTATGCCTGAAGCGAATGTGCAGGGGCGATATTGCATAAACTCTTCCAACGGTGGCAATTCATGTGCGACTCACCTACAGCTGTTAAGTCTTTCGGTTTCGTACGAACCCAATATGAGCCTTGAGGCGACTCGGGTTGGATTGGATTGTGATGTGGGAGTTGCAAGTCGCTGGTGAGGCTCACATCATCGCGAACAAGGACGCGCTGTAGTAAGAGCGTGCTAAGCTCCGGCGGATGTTGCACTGGATAGCAAAGAATCGTAGACAGGTTCACTTTCGCAACAACAACGTCGACGGCGAGATTTTGCTTTTGCAACGATCCAGAATTGCATCGATGGGTGAACAACAGGACCCTCTTGTCAGCGGAGTTTGGTGGGACATTTTCGCCCACGTGATAGGCGGCGAATCTATCGATAGGCGTCTGAACCCCGGCAAAACCGATAAAGGAACTTTTCCTGGTGGCAGCTCAAAAAATTCAGGCGCTCTCCACGAAACATTTGAACTTTTCCAAAGCGGGCACCTGTCTTTGTTAATCATGATTGTGAGTTGCATGTGGAAAGATTCATTATAAGATGCATGTGTACTAACGGTCTCGTTCGCAGCGAAAACAAGCGCGCCAACGGCGCGATTATCTCTATCGAAGAGCGCTCTTGCTTCGCGACGCCGAAATCAGCGAGAAGCGTGCGAAGCTGCGAGCATCTTTGGCCTCTGGCAAGCCATTGGACCCCTCGATTTCGAACGACAAGTCTTTGCGCAAAGATTACCAGTATGACGAGTCGCGACCCGATCTTACCGCGGACGAGGAACTCGACCTCGACGACGAGTACGCCCAGCTCTCTGGCATCGTTGACTCGCGAGTCCTCGTAACCACTTCCCGCGACCCCTCTGCGAGATTAGCAGCCTTTGCCAAGGAAATCCGACTTCTCCTCCCAACCGCTGTTCGCCTCAACCGCGGAAACCTCATTCTCCCCGACCTCGTCCAATCCGCCCAGTCTGCCGGCCTATCAGACGTTGTTCTCCTCCACGAACATCGTGGTACGCCGACTGCACTTACCGTGTCGCACTTCCCTCACGGCCCGACCGTGTCCTTTTCTCTACACAATGTCGTCTTGCGCCACGACATCCCAGGAAGCGTCCGTGGAACCGTCAGCGAGTCATACCCTCATCTCATTTTCGATGGATTCACGACTCGACTGGGAGCACGATGTGTCAAGGTGCTGAAGCATCTTTTTCCGCCAAGGGAGGCCATCACCAGCAAAAACAAAGTGGGCAATCGAGTTGTGACCTTTAAGAACATTGAGGATAGCATTGAAGTGAGGCACCACGTTTTCGTGCGGACGGGATACGACAGCGTGGAGTTGGCCGAGGTTGGTCCCCGAATGACGATGAGAATGTTTGAAATTCGGAGCGGTACCTTGGACAACAAAAATGGCGACGTTGAGTGGCATCTGTCTCAGTACACGCGCACCGCTAAGAAGAAGAACTACCTTTAATGGCCTGTTCTCAGCGTTGTCGAAGGGCGAACTAGAAAATATCCGCATCTCGGAGGCAGGCCCGGTTTAGAAGACGGTATCGGAGTTTGGTGTTTTTGGATACTTGGGATTCCCGCTTGTGATTTGAAGCCAACGGTGGTTGTGCGTCTAAGGAAATGTCTGAGTCGGGCGCAAGGCGATTGGCTCATGGCGATGGACGTTGGTCTTAGTCTCGGAGACTATGACGAGGGTGTGGCTGCCCTCGGGCAAAATTCTACGTTGTCAAGCGGTGAGGTAAATCGTCATATGGCGGTCGCTATAGGCAGCCATTTCTATGAGCCGTTGACATGGTACTTTCAGCTGTGTTCGTTCCATGTGGATTATTCCGTGACGTATCTGCTGTAGGTGTATCAGGGGTCTCTTGGAGATGCAGAAGCATGCTCTGAGTTGTCTAGCATGCCATTAAGAATTGACAAACAATACAATTCATCTTGGTGCTCGCAGTAGCTAGTCTATTTAGAAGGTCATTTCGGGTATTCTCAGTACAAAAAGTCATATGTCATATACTTCAAGCAGAACCTCACAAGGCTGGAGAAGATCAGCTCCTCGTAATAAAGAGGAAATGAGGCGACTATGCCGTGCTGCAACAGCCAAACGAAAACACATGATGGTCGCAGGAGCTTAATTTGGTCTACAGGGTCGAACCAGTCAGTGCCAGTTCTCGCAATGCGAAGCACAGTCGCTTCGTGTGTGGGGAGATGGCGAGATGAGTCTGTGTAAACGAAACGGTGGAGTGCCAGCCTTGGAAGCGGAGCCAGCCCCCAACATTGCATGGAGCTGAGGTGCTCATCAGGCAACAGGAAGAAGTTGGCGCTGGCGGTGATGATGCTATCATGGTGGCTGATGAGAGCGAGCATCCGAAGCGAAGAGCGAGAGTCTGCAGCCGTCAGTGGTATATGGTGCGGACTGAGACATGGACCCTTGGCAGCCGGATGTGGCGCATGGCTTTTCTCACGCGCCAAAGTTGGTTCGCACAGCCCCAATGGGTGACGACTTGGAAAGGTTCTGCATGTCGCCAGCCGGTTTGTTCGTCTGCTGCAAAGAACCCTTGCCGATGGGGAGATGCTTATTTTGGGAACGAGTCCGACGAGATGGTCGTCCCCCGCCGGGCAACTTGCGTACGTACCGAGCCCTGCGGCCATGATGGATACGATGAGCGACGTTTTGCCTCGCTGAAGATGTTGGTTTTAGCGGGAGGCTAACAGCGAACATGAGCACCCGAGGCTGCCGAGCGCCGACGTCCAGGTCAGACGTGGAGTCGGAGGAAAAGGTTCCATGGCAGCCTTGTACGGATTGCGCAGCCAGAGCCTTCTTGGTTGCTCCGGTATTAAAGTCGGAGATCAGCCTTTTTCCATCGTCTCTCCCATCTCGTTCCCCCCATCCTAATTAGCTCCTGTCTCAGCCTTGCCAACAAGCAATTAATCGCTGCCGCGTCCATCCCTTCGTCTGTTTGATGGTCTTCCAGAAACAACCTGGCACGGCCCCTCCGCCATCCCGACGCCGCTGACCACTGACGGGCTGCAATCTGTGGCGCTCATCGTCAACCTGCGACGCCACCAGGCCACTCAACTGTCCTGCGCTTCCATTTCAATCCCCCTAGTGCACCACCGGTCGTCCGATCCACTGCCGCCGCCCCCCCAGTCGTCCCCCAAAAGGCCCACCAGCCACTGCCATTTCCCATCTTGGGGGCTGCGCCTTTGCAGTGTTAGCGTCCACGGGTCCCGCTCAACTGCTCTTGCTCTTACGCTTCTTCTTCATCATCCGGCCCAGCTCCTCTTCTTTTTACATCATCTCACCCCGACCCGAGCTCCCCCATTGCTAGGCTTCGCGACCATCTCTGCCCAAAATGTCTTACGGACAGTATAACCAGAACCCTTACCAAGAGGGCCCTCCTCAAGAATCCGGCTACGGCGGTGGTTATAGCCAGGTACGACTGACTCCGTCCCCGCGCTCGCCGGCGGTACACTGTCAGACCAAAAAAACGCGAGGCTAACGAATGACGAAATGTTCAGGGCAGCCCATACGCCCAGGACCAACAGGGCCAGAACCAGTACGAGATGCAGGACTACAACCAGCAGCAGCAGCCTCCTCCGTCGGCCGTCCTCTCCCAGAACGACTTTCTCAACCGCGTCCAGGATTTGCGCAACGACATCAAGGCCCTCACGGCCGACATCGACTTCATCGGCCAGCTCCACCAGCGCACCCTGAGCAGCACCGACGGCGCCGCCAAGGACCAGCTCGAGCAGTACGTCACCCAGACTCAGATCCGCAACACCGCCATCAAGGACGGTATCAAGGGCCTCGAGCGCGACCTCGGCAAGACGACCGACTCGACCCGCAACACCAAGAACACCCAGCTCCAGTCGCTCAAGACCTTCTTCAAGTCGGAGCTCGACAAGTACCAGAGCATCGAGCGCGACTACCGACAGCGCTATCGCGACCAGATTGCCCGCCAGTACCGCATCGTGAACCCGGATGCCCCGGAGGAGGAAGTCCAGCAGGCCGCCGAAGCCGATTGGGGCAACGAGGGTGTTTTCCAGACTGCTGTAAGTGTTTCCGCGTGCTTTGTCATCTTCTTGAAACATTGCTGACATGACGCGACAGCTCCGAACAAACGTCACCGGCCATGCCAGCTCCGTCCTCGGTAACGTGCGTGCCCGTCACAGCGAGCTGCAGCGCATCGAGCAGACGCTTTCCGAGCTCGCCATCCTCTACACCGAGCTTGCCGCCATTGTCGAGCAGCAGGAGCCCGTCATCGAGGCCGCCGAGACCAACGCCATCAACACGGTCGAGAACATCGAAAAGGGCAACGAGCAGGTCAAGGTGGCCAACGAGCACGCCCGCCGCCGCCGCAAGCTAAAGTGGTGGTGCCTCCTCATTGTCGTCATCATCATCCTCGCCATCGCTCTCGGCGTCGGCATCGCTGTGGGAACGAAAAACTAAGTCGGTCCACGTCGCCAACACAGTCGCCGCCATGATTGAAGTGTTTATATGCCGCTTGATAGATTTTTTTTTATGCCCTCCCCTTCGTTTTCTTTTCTACGACCTCGACAAACCGTATACGGCATACACTCCCGTATACTTTAGTACTTAATTCTCTCCTCCCCGAAGCATACTGACAGCTGGGGAGTCCATTGTTCCCTTTTCCGGGCGGAGGCAAGCTGATGTGGAAAGGAAGAGTTTCATGAAAAAGGGTTATGACATGATTTGTTTGTTTTGGTATCAGCTGGGGCATCTCTTCATTTCTTCGTTTATTATGGTACTTCCCACCCAGACCGGGGTTTTTTTTTTTTGCTTCTCCCGTAGAAGTATGCTGTTTCTGCTCGGGCCGGGTGGGAAATTAAAAGGAACACCGCAGTTTGGGTTCTGGAGGTGTTTTTTTTTTTTTGTATCTAACTAATTGATGAGCCCAGAGCCGGGGTTTGGATGATGATTATGTCCTCTTGAGATGATTGTATCTGGAAAAGATAACTTGATATCCTCTTCGAATGAGCCGTAGTACAAAACCGTTGAGCAAACACCACACTCAGGTCAGCAACGTCATTTGGATGTTCGGACCACTTCCTACAAGAACGAATGGTACAATAACACTGACTGACTGGTACTTTTTTCTTCGCCTTCCAAATCCTCACACGAGACCTGTGTGAGCCAAGGCGAAACAAAGGCAAAAAGGGATGAGGGGGAAAGTACTATTATATACAGATACAACAGGGTTTCTCGATTGCATTACAAAGTTTTTCCCGACTCCAAAAAAAGCCTCACTTCCATGTGAGGACCAGGCCTTTTTCGCCGGATGAGTTTCGTCGGACGGGGGAAAAAGGGGTCGGTTGACCAAAGAGGCACTGTTTCTCGGCCAACCCATCCAAGGATAATCCCACCAAAACCCATAATCATGTCTCTTCTCCAAATTCGTACACTCTACACGCCTGCCTCATATCTTCATTCTCCATGCCCGACCATTCTCGTCGCGTAAACCGTCTCGTACAGGAAATGCGTCAGTTTCAAGGACCCATGCGCAGTCCTCCGGGACCGCCGCCGCCGGCCAGCTTGGCGGCCAGCTTGGGGTACTTCTCCGTCACCTGTACCTGTGTTCGAGTGGCCTCCGCGTACGACAGGGCGTTGACGATCTCGCCCTCGGTGCGGGCGAGCTCTGCAGCGCGCTCAAAGTACTTGAGGGCGGCGGGGACGTTGTTCTGCTGGAGCAGAAGCTGGGCCATGGTGGCGACGGCAATGTCGCACTCGGGGTCGACTGGACGACGGTTAGCCATTGGGAACACAATGCGGGGGGTTTCGCTCGAAACTTACTAATCAAGGCCTTCTGGCAAAGCTTCTCGGCCTCCTTAAAGTCCTGCTTCCATTGGAACAGGGCGAGGGCCTTGTTGATGAGAGGCAGAACGTTCATGGACATGGGCTTGGTCTGCTTCTCCATCTCCATGGCGGTGTCGAACTTCTCAATAGCCTCGGAGAAGTTGCCCTGGTCGAGCAGCAGCTCACCATAGTAGTTGTAGACGTCAGGCACCTTGGGGAAGTTCTTAATGCATCGACGGAAGGTAGCCATAGACGAAGCAATGGAACCCATCTTGTACTGCGTCACACCGAGCTGGATATGGGAGAAGATGAAGTCCTTGTCGAGGTCAATTGACTTCTGGTAATCCTTCTGGGCGTCGGCAAGGTCGCCCTTGATGAAATGAGCCTGCGCTCGGTGGTAGTAGACATCGGGGTCGTTGTTGTCCTGCTCCAGAGCCTTGGCAAACTCGGCCTCGGCCTTGTCGGGCTCACCAAGCTCCAGGCTGATGCTGGCGCGCTTGATGTAGCTCTGGGTCATGCTGGGGTCAAGCTCGATGCTCTTATCGAAGTCCTCAGTAGCATCGGCGTGGTTGCCCAGCAGGGTACGGAAGGTTCCCCTCATGTTATAAGCCAGGGCCTCGTACTCGCCCAGATCACCCAACTCAAGAGCCTTCTCGAAAGCCAGACGAGCTTCCTCGTAGCCATCTCCAGTCTTCTTGTCCAAGGACTGGAGACCAGCCTGCACCTGACCCTTTCCAGTTTCGGGATCCAGTTCGTTCGAATCCTCAAGACCTTCGGGGCGGGGCTTGGGTCGGAAGCTCTGGAGGTAGTTTCCAACGAAGATGGGGCTCGGCAGCTTGGGCGGGCGGTTGGCCATCATCTCCTTGGCCTTTTGTTCGGCAAATGTCTTGAGAAGTCGCTCGACGGCCTGAGCAGTTGACTCGCTCTTAAAGTTATCGATGATGCACGAGGCGGTAAAGTCCAGCAGAGCTTCCGAGTACATCTTCTGGTGCTCGTAGGCAGTGGCGCGGCGGTTGATGGCCTTGACGTATTCGGGGTCCATGTTGATGGCGGCGGTGGTGTCCTCGATAACCTGGTCCCATTCACTCATGGCGCTGTGGCAGGCGGCTCGGTTGGAGTAGAAGACGGGATCGGGCTTGCAGAGGATGGCCTTGGAGTACAGCTCGATGGCGCGGTTGTAGGCCTTGTCGCCGTAGGCCTTGTTACCAGCCTGCTTCAACTTGGCGGCATACTCCTCCCGTTGCTGCTGGGTCAGAGCAGAAACTGTCTCCTCGTTGATCTCCGGCAGCTCGTCACTCTGTACCGAAGCGGCCTGGGGCTGTGAGGGACCGGTGGAAGGAGCGGCGTCCTTGGCTTCGGCGGCCTTTCGCTCGGCCTCTTTTCTCTTTCTCCTCTCCTTTTTGCTCAACTTGGGGCTCGAGTCGGACTTGGACTGCACGAAGCCGAGATGGTTAGTAAGAGTCGGAAACGACGGAGAATGGGCCGATGCATAGAGCAGCTCGGGACATCAAGGGCAGGGAGGGGAAGCGGCAAACAGCTGCAGCTCGGAGCGGGTGCAACATACGGAGTCATTGAGGTAGTAGACGACGCCAGCACCGGTAACGACCACGGCAACGCCGGCAATGGTATAGACGACGGCCTTGTTCTCGGAAACCCAGTTCGTTAGGCGATCCCACAGGCCGGAGGAGGAATCGACGGGGATGGCCAAGGGCCGGCCCGGGGGAATTGAGGGAACGGGGGCCGACATTGTGAGGGTTGGACTGGAATTAATAGGGCCGGCGGAGGGGGAGGATGGAATCGAGGCCGTCGGGGCGGATTGCAGCAATTAATTGCCAGGTCGAGAAACCGATGATGTCGGGGCGTGGTAATAGCTGCAACGAGCTGGAGCACGCGCAAAAAAAGCTGACGGCCTTCGCGCCAGCAGAGTCGAACCGGTGCCCCACTGAAAGTTTTTCCGAGCAGTCCTGGAGTTTGCCTGAGGCACTCGGGACAAACCAATCTGAATGAGACACCGCTGAGTGGCTGGCGCTTCAATGACGGTGCTGGCGGGATGAAGGACGCAGGTTACGTAGGTATGTGAGGGCGTCGAGTAATCATCGAGGCATCCACTCGCCTGCGTGGAAATGCGTCGACGGCGAGAGAGCCTTTGCGATTGTGTTGTTTTGGTCCCCATCCACCTCGACTCGGATATCCCACGAACCGACGAATTGTCGCTTCAATACCAAAAAGAGGCGTCGGTGTGCTGGCGTTCTCCCTTGCCGCACACGGGCGTTGCCGCCGATGAGGTCTTAGCCATCATTTGTCGGTCTGGCGATTCGAAAGTGGGATGATGCGACTTGTTGCGGGGTTCCTTGAACGTGTTCATCAGGAACTAGGGTGGTCGGATATCCGTTCAAGCGGCTTCTTGGAGGGCATTTCATTTTGCAGCTGCTCGTCCAGTCACCGGCCACCATCCCGACTTGTCTTTCGTTGTGTCGGAGATCTCGACTGGCGCATTGCTCCAGCCACGCCCTATTCCAATTAAATGTCCCTCGCCAAACCCTAGTCTTCGATTGCAGGTTTGTCATCTCAAACAACCGCACGTGGTGCTGGGTTTCACATTCGTCCCTCTCAACTGGAACCATGTCTTCTTGATGATGTCGTGGAACCAACCAGGATGACTAATTCCGAGCCGTCACTGGTCTGGTCCGCTCCATGAGTACCGGCCGGGCAGTTTGCCGAGCTCCCGAGGCGCTCACACACATGCACTTATTGAACGGCATCAGCTCTGACATTCCGACCGTCGACATGGGTCATCCTTTTAATCTATTCACCTCACTTAGATACGACCCTCAGCTTCAACATGCCTCGAGCAAGGGAGATGGCGGCTCTGGATGGAATTTCGACAACGAGTCACCGCTGTACATGTTGGATTTTCACCGAGACCGGATGCTGAGAGCTGCAAAGCATTGGACATGGCAATCGGCAACCGAAGCATTGGAAGGTCCTCAAGGACTTGAAAAACTGGCTCGGCTGATCCGAGAAGCCGTCGGGCCGTCACAGCTAACACCGTTGCGGCTCAAAGTCGTCGTGTCTCGTGAAGGTGACATCCGATGTGAGAAGAACAGCACACCCCAAGTGCCCTTGGAAAACCTACTCCCCCGGCGTCTTCCCCCTCCTAGCTCGCCCGCTTTCGAGGGTGATCCGAAAAGAATAACACTGTACACTCTACTCGTGGATCATGGGGAAACACCAAGGTCGGAGTTCACTCACTACAAAACCACCAAGAGGGACATGTATGACAGCGCCCGACAAAGAGCAGCCATCTCTCTGACGGATCTGAAAGAAGTCCTCGTCGTGAGCCAGGACGGCGGTTCGGTAATGGAAGGGACCATTACAACCCCTTACTTCTGGAGAGACGGTCAGTGGGTGACGCCGCCAGTTGCTGCTCAGTTTAGCTGGGCTGATGGGAGCGGTGGTCAAGATGGAACTACTCGACGATGGGCATTGGAAAGGTTGGTTCGGCTCTGTGACTTTGAGGCAACGTTGGCTAACATCAGTCGACAAATAGGGGGCTCGCCAAGGAGCAGGTTGTCATGGCAGATTCACTGGTCGATGGAGAGGAGTGCTGGCTTAGCAATGGGATACGCGGGTTCATCTGGGCAAAGATCAGTCTCGGCGCCCTCTGAATAGACGGCATGTCCAACTGCGTTAAATAATTCAAGGGCCGAGATAGCTGGGTTGAAATGAATGACCTTTTCCCGAGGCGCTTCAAATTTTGCACCTATCAGCTCACACTTTGATATTGATGGTTATCGTGATGGTGATGTTTAAGTTGCTAGGTGTCTACCCTACAGTCGAGCATATTTACAGATTCAAACTTTACGGAGATCCGTGAGACGTTCGAGACACTATATACAGTTGTCGGGAAGCTATGAGCGTCTAAGTTATATGCCTTAATTTTTGTTAATATGGTGGCTAAGAGTGAGTCGATGTTGAGTTGGTCGTGAATTAGTCCTCATGTACAAGTTTTCGAGAAGTAGAAGTAGCCGGATGGCAGTTAGGAATTGAACGATGCAACAAAAAGACTTGGGCGAGTACTACTATATCGTTTCGATTGTCGAATAGGCATGGAAAAGCCCGAGTAATGGATAATTGAGAAAACAAAATATAAGTTGCCAAAATCACTTCATAATCCGAGGCAAGTGCTGTGTAGTTAGTTAGTGGCACCAATATGTCCTGGTTGGTGGGTAAGACAAACCACTCGTTCCGCCTGTTTCCCCAAACCTCACAGACCTTCAACCATGCACCTGCACCTCACCCAAGGTCCATTATCGCGACAATAAACGTGTCGCCGCCTTGATTAAATGACGCACAGCTTGCGTCTCGAGCCCCGTCACTGCCATTACCACGAAGCGGCGCGAGGCTGACGGCACGGCGCGGGCTGAACGACGTCTTCACTTCTCTCACTACCGTCAGACGCGGATCACGCGGGAGTGTTGCATCATCTACAGCATCAACACCCGGTCCCTGCCTCCGCCATTGACGCGTCAAAATGTCTTCCTCGGAACCCCCCAAGTCGGCCGAGGCTGCCATCAAGGAAGCCCGCCGACATTACGCCGAAAAGCGCTTCAAGCCGGCTCTCGAGCACTTCACCAGAGTCAGTCGTTGCCCTCAACTCTAGCACTTTTTCTGATGAAGGTCTAGGCCATGAGACTCTGTCCCTGCGCCCGTGGTAGGAAACGGGACAGGTGCACCTGCAAGAACTTCGAAAAGGTGGCCGCCGAGGGCGGTTCCATCTTCAACGAGGCCATGTACAACTGCAAGTGCTCCGTCGGCAAGACCTTCAACAAGTGCGATCAGCCACTGCACACGCTCGCCTTGAACTATCGCGCTGCCACCTTTGAGGCCATCGGAGAACACGCCCGCGCCCAGAAAGATGCCGAGTGGCTGCTGGAAATAGCTCCTCGACAACTCCAGGTATCGCCCTCATGTCCTGCAGCAGAATGACCGCCCCTCTGACATTCGTAGGGATACATGCGACTGGGCAAGATTGCTCAGCTTCAGAAAAAGTACGACTTTGCGTGGAAAGTATACAATGCCGGGGTTGAAGTTGGCACCACCCATGGCATGGCTACGTCCCCCGAAATGCAGGCTAGTCATCGCGACGCTTCATGATCAGACAATTTCTTACCGCCCTACAGAAGCTCTATAAGCTCCGGCAGCCCCTTCACCACATGTTCGTCCGTGTAGATCCCTTGAGCCAGCCCCAGGATATTGTCCAGCGCATCTTCTACTACATCGACTTTACATCTCTTGTGTATGTCCGCCGCCCCTTCAAGATTGTACCCGGCTAATCACCAGAGCCAGACGATGCCTGCGTGTTTCCAAGTCATGGAGGAGATATCTTGGCGGCAAGGGAAACGAGCACCTGTGGAGGAGCTTGACTTTCACCAGGAAACACCCGCACCGCCTTGCCCCGAGCTGGAGGGCCATGAAAAAGCTCATGTCATATTCCGGATATGACATTCGAGAGCTCATCATCAGCGATGTCTTGCGCTTCCGACTCACCCAGCAGAAACTTCTAGGCATCTGCCGAGGCTCCAAGAATCTAGAACGCCTCACCTTTGGCGGCACCACGACGGAGCGGTTGCAGATTCCTGAACATCCACGCGTGCTAACCAAACTGACTCATCTCGACTTGCGGGAGATTGTAGGAGAACACCCGGCGCTGTTGGCGCCTTTCCTGATCAATGCCGCCGATAATCTGCAATCCATCAGTGTTGCTGGTTTGCCGCAATTAGGAAGTAGAACAGACCTGGCATTTCCACATCTACCGGCTCTCAAATATCTGCGGCTCGAGGAGCACAGCAGGCCATACCCTTTGCGACTGGAAATTGTACGACGAAACCCCAGTCTTGAATTCCAAGCCGACGTCTAACCATTGTAGTTCATCATCGCCGACAAAACGCCAAACCTAGAACAGCTCTGGCTCAGCGACGTTCAACTGGGCAGCAGCGGCCTGGCGGAAGACCAACTCGATGCCGTGTGGCCAAGCCTCAAGGCGGTCGTCATCAGCGGATCGACAGATTCAGACCCCGAGACGTCAGAGAACATCATCCGCCTCACCTCGATGCGCAAAGGCGCCGGCCTGCAGCACATCGACTTCGACTTCCGCTGGAAGTACGACGAACACGGGCCCCTCGGACTCCGGATGCTGTCCAACCTGCTCAACCACCAACCCGCGCCCATGGCCGACGTGGCCGAGACCAACGACTACCGCGAGCTGCGCAGCCTCCGCCTCAACCGCGTCCTCATCGCCCCGGACCGCCTGCACGCCGCTGTCCAGGACTCCCTCGCCGCCCGCCGCCTCGAGGCGCTCGACATCGTCTTCCCCCTCGAGCCCATCGGCGCCGCGCCCGGGTCGGCCAGCGTCCGCCACCTGCGCGACTACGCCTGGCTCCGCGGCAGCCCCTCGATCCGCTGCCTCGGCCTCTTCGAGTTCCGCTTCTGCGCCTACTACACGGGCGACGCCGACTTCCCGCTGCCCGCCTTCCTGGCCAGCTTCCCCCGCCTCGAGACGCTCGACGTGCACTCGGACCACTACCAGAGCGACGAGCTGTTCGGCGTCCTGCGGGACCTGCTCCGCGCCACAAAGCTGAAGCGCGTGTACCAGACGAGCGTGCAGGGCGTGGCGCTCGACGAGCTGAAGAGGGTGGCGGCCGAGGTCGGCGTCGAGTTGATTTGGGGGGAGAGGCCGCGGGAATGGCCTATGAAGGTAGATGGGGGGATGTAATCATAATGGCATGGCAAAGAGGCTGGCATCATTCTTCAAGGAAGGGTTGAACACCAGAAGCGTGTTGTACGGGATGATTTTACATCAGACATGGTCGTCTAGATATCATGACCTTTTGACACGACACGCAAACATAGTCCATCAATAGATGCCTCGGAAGATGGGTGTGTTCTTATATATCATATCATTCAATAAACTGCGGGCACGCCATCCCGACTTCTATCCAGAGCCATCTATATTCTATGCGTTCCCAACAGGTGTACCAAAAAGAGTTCCGACCTAGTCTGATGGACCGACCAGGGGCTTTTGCAGGATACTCGTCCCATATGTGTTGTTGGGTGTGAAATTGCGTATAAAACCGGGAGAAGCTCAACCCCTGCCGACCTTGAATGATAAAATCTAGGCAATGATTAGCAAAAAAAACCTCCGAATCCAGTCCCAGAGTTAAACACCCACGTCGTTTTTCCCTATCGTCACGAAATCATCCTCCGACACGCGAATGTTCCCGACCCCTTCGACAAAGGCAATGGGCGCGTCGCCCATGATCTTCTTGGCAACGTCGCCTACCGTCGAGCCCTTCTTGACGAGCACGCAGTCCCTGAAGACGACCTTTGAATCCGACGCGCCCGAGCCGAACGTGGTGGTGTTGCGGACGGGGAAGACGGGCACGAGGCCGAGAATCTCGGCCGCCTTGGAGAGGACCTGGTGGACGCCCGTGGAGCCGAACCGGTAGAGGACCATGTCCTTGAGGTTCTCTATTCGATTGCGGTTCTTCTCGTCGAGGTCCTTTAGGCCGCCGCCCGTCGGATCGCCCTGTTCTATGAGGTCTTCCTTGGTGTCGATGAACTCGCTCCCCTCGGTGTACTTGATGTAGCCTTGCTTGGCCATCTTTCGCAGGAAGATCTCGGATATGGCCGAACATAGCACAATGGTGTTGGGGTCTTGCTGCTTTGCGATTTTGGAAATGTTCTTGTCGGCGTCTGGGTGGTCAATCTTGTTGAGGGCGATGACGGTCGGGAACTTTTCGTCGATGAAGGCGTTGACAATGAGCTCGACGGTGGCGTCGCTCCAGTCCTCCAGGGGCTCCTTGACGCCGCTCCGGTCCAGGGTCCGGTTGATGACGGCCGACGTCGCGCCGTATCCCGAGAACTGGGCCTGCAGCGTGTCGACGGCCGTCGCCTTGACGGCCGTGTGGCGCCGGCGGATCGATCCCCAGCGCTGCATCAGGTTGCCCAGAACCCACGCCACGATCTCGCTCCGCAGCCACGCAATGTCCACCGAGGGGTCGTAGCCCCTCGTCTCCTTGCCCTCGGCGTCGACGGTGCCCGAGACGTCGACGACGTGTATCAGCGCGTCCGCGTGGCGCAAGTCGTCCAGGAACTTGTTCCCCAGCCCCTGGCCCTGGTGAGCCCCGGGCACGAGGCCGGCCACGTCGAGGAGCTCGATAGGCACGGAGCGACGGCCGTCGCAACACGAGCCGTAGTTGGGCTTGCATCTATCTGAAAGGTTGTGTCGCGCGCAGGCGCAATCGATCTGGAGGTAGCCAATCGCTCGCTGGGGGTCAATGGTGGTGAACCTGACGAGAGACGGTCAGCTCGGGCGACGGGGGGGACAGCGCGCGAAGGAAGACGAATCGGCAACGAGCAAAGGACACGGGCACGGGGGAGTTGGTTGGTTCAGGAGCAAGGCGCATACGGAAAGTTGCCTATGGAGAATTGCGATCAGCGCCCGCGACGACAGCCGTGGTCAGGGTCCTTTGTACCAACCGACTTTGGAGGAGGCGTCCGTCAAACTGTTGAGAGTCGAGCTCTTTCCTGCCGAGGGCTTGCCCACGAGGCCGATGAGCGGATCGCGAGGCATGGTTGGGGATGTCGCTGGTGGGATGGAGCGAGGGGTAGCGGGGAGATGAGGTCGCGGGAAGGGAGGGAAGGAAGGGGAGGGTGCGGAGTGTACAGTTCCAAGTCGATAGTATTTTGGATGTTTGTCGTATCAGAGACTACGAGTTCATGAGGTATCGCGGGTTTGCTGAGGACTCGAGGGGAAGCAACGGAAGCTGCGGTGACGATGGCATCAAACACATGTCATTCATGCCATTGACAAACCATTCTCGATTTCAATTTTGCTGGTGGGGTCGCAGCTTCCCACACACGAGCCAACCGCCTGTCAAACTGCCCCTCCAAACCCGACGAAAACGGCAGGCACAATTGTGTCAGTGCATTTATGACAGTCCGGAGATTTCCCGACAACCTTGGATGAAATGGCCTTCAATTGGTACAATTAAGTTGAGACATGATCTCGACGTCACTTCAGATCCAGGCTGAGGCTACAATGACCATATCGGGGCGGTCGAGGACGGATGTGGTCATGACAGGCGACGTCATTGGTCGAGCGACGGATCGTTGTGCGCACCCTTCCGCCTCGACGGATGTTTCTCCAATCCCCACGCACTTACACCGCAGGTGACAGGTGAGACACGGGCACGCGGTTGACGCAAGCTGGGGGATGCAACGATTCGAGACATGACTCTGCCAAGCCCCGGTCGGCGGTTGATTGCGACTTGTCCAAGCGAGCGGCAGAAAGCGGGACAAGTCCCCAAGCGAAGTGTGCGCTGTGCACAGGTTGGAGGGTTCGGCCGCGATGGGCAAAAGGTGAGGTGGCCGGTCAGAAGAGTGGCAGCTTTTTTCGCCCAACCACCTCGGCCGGCGGCGGGCTTGTTGGTTCCAATCAACGCTTCGACGGGCTGTTATTTTCCGCAACAGTTGCGGTGTGGGCAGAAGGGGGGCGGTCGTTGTTTAAGCTTCCAGCCAGAGGGAACCGACCGGTGTGGATGATTTTTGGTCTGGATGGTGATGAAGTTGAGGGGGAGGGTTTGGAATCGGCTCAACGGTCGAGGGGAAGGACGTTGGGCCAAACGCCACAATTGAGTTTGGGGGGGACGGTGTCGATAAGAAGAGGTGACGTTTGGGCGGTGGGCGTACATTTGCCTTGTTTTGGACAAGGGCGGGTGAAGCAATTGGCGATTTCAAATTGCCGTCGAGCCTACGGGCAGTTTGCCGATGGATGAAAAAAAAAACAAGGCATCAGGATTCCTGGGCCAAGCATTGGCAGAGGTGTCGGGAGAATGCTTGTTTGGCCAGATCTTCCCCACGTCACACGATTTGCTAGCCTTCGCCTCACGGGGGGGGTGCGCTATTAGGTACCGACAACCACGGCATCTCGACGCTTCATTCAATTCAATGCAATGAACGGTGGAGGGAGCTTGTTGCACTTTCGACGGGCACGGAAAGGGTTCCGTTGAAAGGAGGGCAAACGTGAGGGAGGTCAACGACGGCATCTTACTGGCGCGTCAAGTTTCCCGACGAAAGAATGCATTCATGAGGTGGTGATGATGACGATATCTCGGGGAGAAGACGGAGGGAAGAGGAGGGGTCCTACTTTTAGGGACCGAATCCGAGGGAGCGAACTCGGGGTTTTCTGGGCAGGGATCGTCTGCGATTTGATGATTTGCTTCAATTGTGCGGGCGAGTGCAGATGAATGAGGCAATCCCGTTCCCAGGTAATGTGAGGCTCCTCGCGAGATCGAATGTTCATCCCACGGCGTGACGAGGCATTTTCACCTCGACGTTGAATGCCGGTGAAATTCCCCTCCTTGTTCGCTTGCATCGCCGACGTGCTGGTTAATGAGGCAAAAAGGTCACATTGACCGACCGGGCAGGGGAATAAAAAAAAAGTTCGGGGCCATGACATTGGCTGTACGTAACGGGAGCGGCGCTGGCGGTTAATATATGCACGGCGGTCACATTTGCAAGGCCGGGTTCATTTGCTGTCAAACGGGATGATTGTTGTTGACGGGCGATTAATAACGAGGCGGTAATTAAGGTCCTCTGTATCGCAGTTACAACGAATAATGCATGCCTCACGCACAATTGCGGACGCTCCATCGACTCTCCTTCAGGATATGATCCGCAACTTCTCTCTTTTTACGAAGCAAACAAAAAAGTTCCCTCGGCCAGACTCGATTCCCATTACCAAACCGCCCTCCACTGTACGGAGCATCCCGCTTTTCTTTTCCCCTCTCCGACCCGCCTTCGTCTGTGTTTTCCTCTCCATTTCCTCACCTCTCTTGTCGAGAGAGACGAGACATCTCTTCCGTCGACACTACCGAACGCCACAGCGTGTTTTCTTCTGCCACGGCCGTTGGGCCTCGTCTCCACTCGAGGCAGCTGAGCTGAAGCCATTGAGCAAACTGGCAGCCCAGCCAGCCGCAGCTTGGCTTTTCGCCTTTTCCCAATCTCAGCTAAAACCCCCCGGTTTTTTCACTACTGCCACACCTTTTTGTCGACGTTTGGGCGCTTGCTTGCTTGTTGTTTGTCTCTCACTTTGAGACCGAGACTCGACTCGACTCTCTCTCTCTTTCTCTCTCCCCCACGAAGAGCTGCCAAGACGACACTATCCAATGCTGGAACCCCAAGGCCTCGGGTCTGCATCTGTTAGTTTGTTTGCTGGTTTTGCTTTTGCCGCAAATCCTTTCTCGCTCTTACAAGCGCTTCCTTCCCGTCGCCGACTCTGAAAACAAAACCTTTCTTCTTCCCTCTCTCTTCCTTGGTTCACACGGCAGCGAACAATAAGCATCTTATTCGGCCCAATGCAACCTCTACTCATCTCGGCCGTCCCGTTCGCCTCGTCGTAACTGAAATGGCTCGCTCATCGGCTCCCCTCGGCTTCCCAAGCTCCCTCGTCGGCCCTCGCATCTGACAAGCCCATGACGCCGCCGCCAGCCTCGCCATGTCCGACTCGGCCTCGTCGTCCTCGTCCGGCGGCGGAGGCTTCCCGGACCGCGGCCCGGCCGTCTTCGCCGTCACCACGGCCACGCTCGTGCTCGCCACCGTCTTCGTCGCCGGCCGCATCTTTGCCCGCACCGTCCTCGTCCGCAACCCGACCTGGGACGACTACTGCATGCTGCTCGCCTGGCTGTTTGCCTTTTTCCTGTCCTTTACCATCTGCTTCGGCGTGCACAATGGCCTCGGCAGGTACGACGAGGACATTCCCGACCACAACCGTCCGGCCCTGCGACGGTCCGAGTATGTCTTTTCCATACTCTACGTATGTCCCCCCAGTCCTGCTCGTCCACAACGCCGCTGACCTCGTAGAACCCTGCCTTGATGGCCACCAAGACGTCGGTGCTCATCTTCTACCTGCGTCTCGCCAAGAACACGCAGAGGGTGCTGCGCTTCGCGTCGTGGCTCACGCTGGCCATTGTCAACGTGGCCGGCATCATCCTCACCTTCATGAACGTGTTCCAGTGCCGTCCCACGCAGGCGGCCTGGGACTCGGCCTACGACGACGTGGCGCGGTGCATCCCGCTGCTGACCGAGTTCATCTGCTCGTCACCCGTCAACATCGTCACCGACCTCGCCATCCTCGCGCTGCCCATCCCCGTCCTCACCGGCATGCGCCTGCCGTCGCGCCAAAAGACCATCCTCGTGCTGACCTTTACCGTCGGCATCTTCGTCACCATTGTCGACGTCATCCGCATCTACTACCTCCAGCAGGCCATCGCCTCGGTGCCCGCCGGCCGGTCGGGCGACCCCCAGTCCCGCTTCGGCGGCCAGGCCGACTTCGCCTGGAACGCCTCCCTCTCGCTCATGTGGAGCGCCGTCGAGGTCAACGTCGGCATGACGTGCGCCTGCGTGCCCACCCTGAAGCCCCTGGTCCTCAAGCTGCTGCCGTCCATGCTGTACGACCCCGACGGCACCCGGAGCGACACCACAAAGGGGCCGACCGACTCGGAGACGCCCTCGACCGGCCGCCGCGCGAGCATCCAGCCTCCGCCGCCCGTGGCCGTCGTCGGCGTGCAGCGGCCCCTCAACGACGCCGACGCCCCCGAGTCGGCCATGGAGTTCCTGACGACGCCCTTCATGGACCCCCCCGCCGAGCCGTCCCTGTCCAACGGGTTCCCCGCGCAGGCCCAGACCACCATGACGTCCTCGACGGGCAGCGGGCAGTCCGTCTACTTCGGCTTCGTCAACATGGCGCGGCCCAAGAGCATGCTCAAGTGCAACGCGCGCGAGTCCTTCAAGTACTGCACCATCGTCTCCATCCTCTTCGTGCTCTGGGGCATCTCGTACGGCCTCCTCAACACGCTCAACAACGTCATCGCGTCCGTCAACAACATGTCCACGGCCGAGACGCTGGGCATGTCGAGCGTCTACTGGGGCGGCGGCTACTTCTTCGGCCCGCTGCTCGTCGGCGAATGGATCCTCCGCCGCGACGAGCACAACCGCTCGCGCCGCCACAAGCGCACCGGCAACGACAACATTGGCGGCTTCAAGGTGACCTTTATCGTCGGGCTCTGCTTCTACGGCGTCGGCACCGTCATCTTCTGGCCGTCGGCCGTCATGAAGTCGTACGGCGGCTTCATGCTCAGCAACTTCGTCGTCGGCTTCGGCCTGTCCGTCCTCGAGGTCGGCGCCAACTCGTTCCTGATCCTCTGCGGACCGCCCGCCTACGGCGAGACGCGCCTGCTCCTCGCCCAGGGCGTGCAGGGCGTCGGCAGCGTGCTCAGCGGCCTGCTGGCCCAAAAGGTCTTCTTCAAGGGCATCGCCCAGGCCACCGAGACGACCAGCATGACGCTCATCAACGTGCAGTGGACCTACCTCGGCATCACGCTCCTGTGCGTCATCCTCGGCCTCTTCTTCTACTACATGCCCCTCCCCGAGGTCAACGACTCGGAGCTCGAGGAGGCGGCCCGGCACCTCCCCGTCGACCCGCAGAAGCGGACTGGCGGCCTGCAGCTGCGCACCTGGAGCCTCGCCCTCGCCGTGCTCGCCCAGTACACGTACGTGGCCGCCCAGGAGTGCAACAGCATCTTCTTCCGCAGCCTCATGGTGTCCATCCTCCCCGAGCAGGCCAAGACGGGCGAGGACGCGGCCCGCGGCACCACCACCACCACCACCACCACGGCCAACCCGGACCAGCCCGCCGGCATCGCCCTCTCCATCCCCGACTACCTCCTCGTCGCCCACACCGCCTTTGCCGCCGCCCGCTTCCTCGCCGCCGTCTTCACCTACCTCTCCGCGTCGCGCCCGCGCCTCCCGCAGCCGCGCACCGTCCTCACCACGTGCATCTGCATGTGCTTCGCCCTCGCCGTCCTCCCCGTCTCCGTCAACACGCCCAACCCCAACCTCCTCGTCGTCCCCGTCATCCTCTTCTTCTTCTTCGAGGGCCCCATCTGGCCCCTCATCTTCGCCATCGGCCTGCGCGGCCAGGGCCGCCGCACCAAGCGCGCCGCCGCCTTCATCACCATGGGCGCCTCGGGCCCGGCCTTTTTCCCCTTTGTCATGTACGCCGTCATCACCCGCGGCGGCACCGTCAAGATCGCCTTCATCGTCGTCATCGCCCTCCACGCCTTCACCCTCGGCTACCCCGTCTTCCTCGAGTTTGTCACCGACGCCAAAACCCTCGTCGATCCCGGTGTCTCCTCCTCCTCCTCCTCCCCCTCCTTCAACCCCCGCCGCCGCGCCTCCCTCGACGCCGAAGCCTCCCCCCCGGAACCCATCCTCGAGCAGCGCCGCCGCCGGAGCACTTTCAAGGAGAAGAACGAGCGCTTCTTGGACAAGGTCTCCAGCGTCAGCGCCAAGCTGCTCGGGTCGCGCCGTCGCTCGTCCCAGCCCTCGGTGCAGTATAATGAAAACACTGCCGGCGGTCCGCCGCCGCCGCCGCCGCCGCCGCAGACTTGACGTGTTTATGACCTTGTTTTTTTTTTTTTTTTGGTTTATGAAACCGGAGAGGGTTGACTTGGGTTCCCCTCTCTAGTTGGATTATACGTTGACCCTGGATATACATGTACATACTTACGCTCAGAGGCAGACGCGTCGTCTCTGATCGTGAGGCGAGCATCTGATTTCCCACCATATACCCAAAATATGCCCTTGGAGGGCATGAGTACATACACTTGATCACATGGACATATACGGACATGAACCGATATAGGTAGTTAATACAATGCAAAACGCCCACGAGGCAGATACATACTTAACTATACTTGATGCTCGAGATTGCAACCCCTCGTTGAAAGGTTTAGTTGCCGACCATTCATTCTCTCATGAACTCGCTATTCAATACCTACTTAAAAGCTGCTTAGAAATGAAACTCGATACCACCGCTTTCCCCCCGTTGTTGTCGGCGCAGGCTACTATGCAAACTGCTCCGAGTGCAGCTCCACGCCAGGTCCATCAGGGCGAATGTTCTCCGCCGCGGCATTGCGCACCGCATTCATGAGTCTGTCCGGTCCGCAGGCCATGATCAACAGAGACTCGTCCGCATCGGCGCCGTCCACCTCTGCCTTGATGAGTGCCGGAATCATCGGTCTGCCGTACGTGATGGGGAATTCGGTCGGCTCTTCGACAGTGGCCGGAGGAAGAACGGGCGACCCGGTCGGGGAGATTGCGTCCTTCTCGAGGTCTCTCTCGAGGTCAGTCTTGGGGAGAAGAATGACGTGTTTCGACTGGTGAATGCTTTCCGAATTTGGTGGGCTGAACAATGTGTTCCCTGATGATGCAGATGTGGTTGAAGCCTTCTTGTCGAGACTTGTGGTCGCCGTGGCATCCGATGGTTGCGTGACGTAGACGTGAATAGAAACGCGAGAGTCATTCTTCAGAAGGTTGAGATGTTCAGAGAACCAAGTGAGATGAGCTACGTACTGGTCAGCATAGCTTACCACGAGTGCCACGTTGAACCTACAGTCATGTTTCACCAACCAGATGAATGTAAATGCCTTCTTTTCTTCGCCGATACTTTTAAGCATCTTCAAGGCGGCACCGATGGTGAAGGTGGCCCCGCTGCCTCCAGCCACGAGAAGGATCCTGTCGTAGGGCTTGGGGTTGGGGAGGCGACCATAGGGACCCTCCAAGGAACACTTCAGAGTAGCACCGGGATGTTGAGTGGCATATTCGTACAGGGCACGCGTGAAGCCGTTTTGCGCAGCGACGACCATCTCAAGCGGTTGAGTGGCGACAAAGGTGAAGGGATGTGTCTGGAGAGCGCGTACTTTGGGGATCCAGAGGAACGCGTGCTTCGCCAGGACGTCTCCCGGCAGAGATTTGGCAAAGATGAGCCGCGTGCCTCCTTGAGGAAGGGGGATAATCTGGACGCTATTGTTGGTGCTATTGACGACGAGACGGCCAAGACGAAAGAGCCGATCGAGTCCCCAAATCCCGGCCGCGGTGCACGTTATATAGATGACCTTTTTGCTGGGCTCGGGCTGGTGTAGGCCTATCATGACGACAGCCACCACCCAAAACCCAACGTGAAGGTAGTAGAAGGCCTCGTACCACCATCTGCGAACAATGATGCCGGTGATGCCGAGAATAAGGAAGCAAAACCCGGCGGTGATGCCGTATATCTCCTTGGGTTCGGTCAGAAGAACCAGCATGTTCTGGCTGCTAAAGACGGCCGTGTAAGAACATCCGTGAATGATGGCGAAGATGACGGTAGCAGACCCGGCAACGCGGTGGAAGATGTTGAGCTTGTCATAAGACCACGAGCCGAGAAGGGCAAACGGCGTGTTCTTGAGCGCAAGGAACAGGACAATGAAGGTATTTGCGATGGTCATCCTGGAGAGGCGTTAGAGGAGCAAAATATGAGTCAGAGGGGAACTGACCATCCAGTTCTTGAAGCAACATTGGAAGTCAGAGGCAAGTTGTCATTGTCAAACTTGATAAAGGTGATGACGATGTTGATGCCGACGTATGGAATCATGACGAACAAGTGACCAACCGAAGGCACACCCGGAAACTTGGCCAGCAACACGTTTCGAATCTTCCTACAGCCTTGTGAGCGAGAGGCGAAGAGGCACACCGCTGATGGAGGGATTACCTTGAGACGAAGACCGCGGGAACCAGCCACCGACTGCGCCTGGTCTTCCTGACCGCAGGGCACCTCAAGAGGTGGAACAAGAGGACGAAGCCAAACAGAGCCGACATGGCAGCGGCGAAGAGAAGCATTGCTTCGTGGTTCAGTTGCGCCCGCATGGCGAGTCTCGCCAGAAAGGCCGGGTCCTGGTGACTAGCCATGACGGCGAGCGAGATAGAGAGATGAAGCAGCTGAAGGCGCGTTTGGCTGTGAGGGAGACGTTGAGCTGGCCGAGAGAAAGCGTGCGAGAGCAGGTTTGAGGAAACAAATGAGAATGCTAAGGAAGAGAGGGGGCAAACGGGGAAGGGAAAGGCCCGCGAGATATAACAGCGCGGGACCGTGGGTTGCACACGCAAGCGGGCGAGGTTACAATGAGGGTACGATTCCTATCGCGAAGTGAAGGGCACTTCTTTCTTTTTTCTTTCCCCAGCGTGCAGCAAGAGAAGGATCGACAGTTTGCCAAGGGCCACGCTGTTTGAATGGGAGAAGAAGGAGAGCGTTGCGTGGTTGTTGAAAAGCAAAGCAGGAAAGCTCCCTGGACATGTCAACGGGGACGATCCTTATTTATCAGCATTACAATTGCTCTGCGTGAGTAGGAAAGAGCCATGGAGGAGACGCTGCGCCCTTCGGGAAGTTTGAAACGAGAGGCGCGGCCGTTGGCTCAGGTCAGTTTCCGGAGAAAATTGGGCGTGAGAAGTGAGTTTGCGTGTGGGAGAGAAGTGTGTGTGTGTGTGTGAGGGGGCGTAGTGTATCGTGTGCATCGTGTAATGGCGCAATGCGGGAGGTTCGGGAACGGGCATAGTATTTGTTTGGTGTTTTGGGTGATTCAGATGGTAGACATGGCGATATATCTCGGTCTGGCTCACACCTGTCACCACTTGGCTTCGTCTGATGTCGTCAGGTGACGACTTCAAACGGCCTTGACAGCCCTGGACAGCTGCGATCAGCCTCGCCCCTTTGTGATTTACCACTGTACATGGCCGACTCTCACATGCCTCGTCCCTTTGCCATCTTCAGCTTGCACAGGAACCTATACGTCTTGTTGCTCACCTATTGCACCAGTGGGAGCACGCCGCCATGCAATGTTTCATGTGGCAGCCATCAAGCCCTCGATTCAAACACCAGGAATACATGGCATCTGCCGTGCCGTCTCGTCAGCGCCCTCCTGAACAATCCAGACGCCGGAGGGGCTTCGGTTCGCTCATGCCGTGCGACTCGATCCGCTTACCCGGGCGAGGGAGGACACGAAGCACAGAGCAAACTCTGCACGCCCCGTCTCCTTCGACTCGGAGCCCAGTACGGCTTCGGCCGGGGAGGGACGCCGAGGGCGAGCCGCCGTGCTGGAAACAGCCTTCTTCGCGAGGACTTGCCGTGTTTCAACGTCGACGGCTTCGACATATACCCAAAACACCCTCGTCGCTATTCTGGCGAATCACACCTCTCAAAGCCACTCTATTTCGACAACAAGTCATCCGCCCGCATCTTGTGTATCGTGAGTATCCGTACGCGTCGACCATGACCAAGACTCCAATGGCGATTTGTCAAGCTGACGAACCCGCCCTGTTTCGCGGTTAATAGAACCCAAAAGTAAAACCATTGACAGCATGTCATATGTATGCGAGACGCTGCGTGGAGCGTGGCGAATGCATGGCGCGTCTCATGCCGCCGACGGGCTCTTGCGTCCGAGTCGGTAGCAAAGTCAAGCCCAGGCTGCGAGAAGCCGCCGAGGAGTGCTTGGTCAGGAAGAAGCAAAACCGGACGAAATCGCTTGACGAGCTCCTTGTGCCCCCATTTTGCAGAACGGGTGGTTGCACGACATGCTCGTGCAACGAGGACTCGTCAGGAGAGCCTCGACCTCGAGGGGCCTGCGGCGGGGTAAAGGCGGGGAGACATCTGACGCGAGAGACGGCCTTGTGCCTTGATTTGTCTTCGGCGTCGAGTTGGCGTCTGACGAGCGGCGGGATCCCGTCGAAGACGTGTCGTGCTTGGCGGAGTTGCTTTGTTGGGTATGGGTCGGATGGGCGCCTCTCGGTGGCGGCGGATTCGGTGCAATATCTCAATCACGGCGGAGCTCTGTGGGCATGGCGGGATATGAATGGGTCATTATTCATTGCCGTGGCTGCTCTATGCAGTTATGGAAGATGCTCATCCAAATGGTTATCTTGCCCTGTGCGGAACACATCGATTCAGACTCTACGCAATAGACATCTTCATCCCGCCATTGGCGCAAATGACACTCCCAGTCGTCCACCCAGCTTCTTCGGAGCAGAGCATGACAATGGTACCGGCAATCTCGCTCGTGAACCCAGGTCGTCGCCCACCCATCGACTCCCTCACAATCTTGTCAAACCGCTCGGCGTCGGAGCCAGCTTGGGCCAGCGCCTTGGGCTCGCCGTTATACTGAGCCAGGGGAGCAGCATCGACGTACGGCTGGTTAATGTCCCAAAAGGTCTGCCCAACTTCAACATACATGTCGCTCCAGGCCGGACCGGGGTTCACGGCGTTGACGGTAGCACGACCAGCGAGCTCGCGGCTCCAGGTCCTTGTCATGGCTTCGAGAGCCGCCTTGCTGCCGGCGTAAACGGATTGGCCTTGGTATCCGATCGAGGACGACACGCTAGACACGTTGACGATGCGACCCGAGCCGTCGAGAGGGAGGTGCGGGGAGACGGCTTGGGTGAGCAGCAGGGGAGCAAGCACATTGACTGCGTAGACGCGATTGAACTCGGCTTCCTGGATGGGACCATCCTTGGCATCATTCAGGTGTTGGTTCGAAGCGACGCCGGCATTGTTGATGACAATGTCCACTTGGAACTTGCCAGATTGGTTGTAGCTGGAGAAGAGGTCACGGGCGGCATGGAGAATTCTGGGAGCTGCCGCAGTCGGATGGCCGAGATCGGCTTGCACGGCATCACAGTAGACCTTGTGAGTTGACGAGAGTTCAAGGCACAGTTTCTTCGCAAGATCGGTCGAGGAGTCGGACGTGTAGACGAGGAGAAGGTGACAACCCTTGGCGGCGAGGCGGGCAGCAACAGCGGCTCCGATGCCTTGGGCGAGGGTCAGCAAGCGGCTCGAGATGGCGGGAATAGCAACGGATTGACCAACCTCTGGAGCCGCCGGTGACAATGCCGAGCTTTGACTCGTACGGTCGAGAGGAAGAAGAGGGTGTAGCCATGATGAGGTGAGGAGGTCGCTGTGGTTGACCCCACGTTTTCCGAATAAGGTGGCGGTCAGGGCAGAGCCACTAAATCCAAGGTGAGCCTGGTGAGGACGGGCAGTGGATGGTACGGTGACGGTACGATACGGTGAAGGATATGATCTGACGGGGAATAGAGTCCGACAAGGTTGAGGGAGACGTCTCAGGCCACGTTGTCACGGGTCGACAAGAGAATTGACGGCTTGATTGATGAACCAACAGTTGAGGATTGAGCTCGGTGTGTTTCGTCGCAGTACGAAGAACAGCGGTGCCTTCTCCCCGCACGCCGACGACATCCACCACGAGAGCTTCAAGTGGGGATTCAAGCTGGTTCATCCCCACCAAAGTGACGTCGACTCGGGCCTAGATAACGCGGCTTTGGAAGCTGCCATGGGGCTGCACTCCATTGGGGCTCTTATCGGGGGCGGTTGCCGGCAGGCGCGGGGGCGGCACCTTCCAGGGCCAAACAGAGGGCGTCCCTTTGGAAAGGAAGGCCCCTGAACTCCGGGGTCTTGCAGTTAGGGCACGAACGCCTGGAAGCAGCCCATCTATGGATGCCTCAGGTCAGCGTGTCCGGTGAGCTGGGCGACCTTACCGACGCAGCGGTCGCCCCGAGATATGCCCTGATCATCATCATCATCGTCTCAACCTCGGTAATCAGCACGAAAACGCCGTCCCGACTGCACTGCAACGCCAGACATCAGCGAATTGCCTCTTCTCGTCCGACCGGGGGACAAACGGCGGTCTCCAGGCTCCCCTCTCCCAAGCCTCCTCCTCGCCGACAGGCCTCTCCTCAACGCTTCCCTAGGCTTCTCTCCCGGTCTCCCCCCTCTCCACCAACATGCAACCGCTCAGCTTCCGCGGCAGCCCGTCTCCTGTTGGCGCACCACTCCAAGGTCGACACATCCCCGACGTACCCGCCGTGGCTGCTTAGTTCCGTGTTCCCTCTTCTCTCAGAGGCTCAGGGCCTTCTGTTCCGCCACCCGTCGCAATGACATGGAGCGGGAGCGGGTCTTCCAACATGCGGTGTCCCGTTCGCCTTTGCTCGGTCAGAGGTGAAGCCGGAATTGCCCAAAGAGGGTGGTGGGAAGACGGGTGGCATCACAGCGGCGCAAATCGACACCCGAGTGGTCCATTGAAGGGACCATGAAGGGCATTGGATCACGCACAAGGAAGAAATAGGAGAGCCAAGGACAGTCAAATGGAGACAAGGATAAGGCAGGGATCCTCGAGAGCTTGTTCTTTTCTCTTTCCTCTCAACGGATACCTTACTCCGTACTCATTCCTTTATTATCCCCCTCCCTCCTTCTCTTTCTTTCTTTCGTCTCAACCATACTCACTCTTGATTTCTCAATTCACCACCAACCCACCACCATCATGTCTGACGACGAAGTTCAAAACGGCAACGGTCAAAACGGCCACGGCCAAAACGGCAACGGAGTTGTTGATCAGACCCTCAACCCTCTTAGCGGAGGAAACTTCATCCATGATGACAAACGCTGGATCGACGGCGGTTCCATCCTGAAGCGCTTCTCCCTTGCCGGCAAGACGGCCATCATCACCGGTGCCGGCGCTGGCATTGGTTACTCAGTGGCTACCGCTTATGCCGAGATGGGCTGCAACATTGCTCTCTGGTACTTCAACAACACGGACGCTGTTGAGCGTGCTGAGGGACTGGCCAAGCAATACGGCATTCAGTGTAAGTCTCATCTTGCTCGTCACTACTCGTTTCTTATTTATTCTTTAGGCAAGGCGTATCAACTTGACATTCGTGACGCCGAGGCCGTCGAAGCTGCCGTGGACGAGTCCGTCAAGGACCTCAACGGTCGCCTGGACATCTTCGTCGCCAACGCTGGTATCCCTTGGACCAAGGGCGCCATGGTTGACGGCCCTCTTGAGCACTACCGCGAGGTTGTGCAAACCGATCTCGACGGCACCTTTTACTGCGCCAAGGCGGCAGCCAAGCACTGGCGTCGCCAGAAGCTCGAGGGCACTACTCTCGAGGGCGAGCCTCTGACTGACTACACTTCGGGGAGCTTTGTTGCCACTGCTTCCATGAGCGGAGGCATCGTCAACATTCCCCAGCTTCAGGCGTAAGTCTCTTCGTCTCTATTCTCTACCGTGACTAACCGTTACAGGGCGTACAACGCTGCCAAGGCCGGTGTCATCCACCTTGTCAAGAGTCTGGCTGTTGAGTGGGCTCAGTTTGCCCGTGCCAACTCCGTCTCCCCCGGATACATCATGACGGAGATTTCCAACTTTGTTCCCCAGGAGACCAAGGACATCTGGCACGACAAGATTCCCGTTGGGTAAGGCGTCCGCTCCAGTTTTTTTTATCCCGGGCTAACAATATGCAGTCGTGAGGGCGAGCCCCATGAGCTTCAGGGCATCTACCTCTACCTGGCCTCGGATGCTTCCACCTATGCCACGGGCGCCAACTTTGTCGTTGACGGCGGTTACTCTGCTCCTTGAGCGGATTAGAATGCGATTCACTCGTAGAGTGTAGACATGTCAAAATATTTAGAGGTTAGATTAGACGAACGACGTTTATGACGGGTTATGGTATCAAGGGAATGACAAGACTGGATCTTATAAGTACATGAACAATGACCCAGAAACGTGATTAATGTGAGGTAACAAAGACAATGTGCTCGCTTCCACCTATGCCTGAGGCAAATGAAGGTAGAAGACGGTGGTCAGGCCTCGATGTTACGAGTGCATACTGAAAAGGTAGATGATTGCTTTTCCAGCCCGCCGTTGAATACTTGCTGGGACATGGCATGATTTGGTGTCTCGCCCGTCGGATGACCCAATTCTGAATCACTTGATGCAATGTGTAATAATGCTCTGGAGACGGACCAAAGTTTGATGATGAATTGATGAATTCTTCACCGTCTCTATTTCCATCAGTCACGTAAAACGCTGTCTCAGGGATGAAGTCGAAAGGGGTCATGGGATCTTGTAGGGTTTTCTATGTACTCCATCCTTGGATAGGTACGCGAGGTCTCATGACATGAATAGGGATTTGCATCGACAGGGAAAATATGGATACGATTACTGGGTAATGTGATCTTGTGACCATGTGTGCTTTTACCGAGCCTCTCCAGGGTTATCGGCACTCTCTCGGGATTCCTAGACGGGAATCTACTGTCCTGTCCAATCGTCTATTCCGTCCTGTCAAAGTTGATGCTCGCATCGGGCGAAACCAATTGCCCTAATGAAGCGAGCGTGATCTCCAGAGCTTTTCGGACCATGCCTCCTCCATCGGACGGACGCGCCGCCACCGGCCCTGCCAAGCCGAGAGAAGATGGCTGAAGCCATGGCTGCACGCCGCACGCCTCTCGAACCACATAAACTCGACTTCTTTGTTCTTGTTCATTTATTTTTACTTTGGCGAGGCGTCCATGGTTACCGCCCCCAAGACGAATTTGCATGGGCGCCATGTGGTGTAAGTGAGGCCCCCCTCAGCCCCCAACGACGGGACTAGAATGAAGATAGGTCTGGATTTGGAACATGCCGAGGGTGCCGAGTGCTGGAATGCTTCTACAGAATTGTTCTGGTCCACGTGTGTTCGTTTGCGCCATGATGACCTGTTCGTGGCTCTTCAAACCAACACAACTCGTTGCGCATTCTTTCGTCATTTGGCATTCGTCTAGACGTTTCTAATTTCTATCGAGATGGGGAAAGCTGGGGGCTGAGCACATGATTTTTGTTGCCACAAAGTCGAGGCTTCTCTGTTCAAGCTAAGCCCGGTTTTCCCTGTTTTTCTTCTATTGGTATGTAGGTAAAAATAAACGGATCAAGCTGGGATCAAGAATGTGACCGTCTGGGGTCGAATAAGGGGACCGTGTTTTGGTCAATGAAGGGGACCTCTGGGGTCCAAAGAAGAACCTCTTGGGAGGCAAAGAAAGGGAAGCAGACAAGACAGTTTACTCCTTGTAGTCGTAGCACAGGTATCCGCCCTTGATGTCCATGACGTCCCGCACCTGGAGGTACTCCCGGTCGGGCAGCAGGCTGTCAAAGTCCATGGTGTAGTCGAGGGTGACGTTCTGGTAGGCCTTGGGGCCGAAGAAGTCGAAGGGATAGGCAAACTGGGTGTCGGGCCCGGCAATGTCGGCCTTGCGGGCGGCCCAGCTCGCGCGCTGCCACTTGTTCCACAGGCGGTCCATGTTGGCGTGGTGCATGAAGAAGAGGGGGTCCCCGGGGCTCGAGTAGATGTCGCCGACCTCGCCCACGTCGCCGCCGACGCCCAGGTGGCCGCCGCCGTGGTAGCTCTGGCCCTCGTTGTAGATGGTGCCCTCGACGCGCACGTCAAACTCGAAGAAGTCGGCCGCCTGCAGCACCCAGTCGACCTGGCCTTGGTTGAGCTTGCTCACGGCAAAGGCGGGCGCGATGTCGCGCGTCAGGCACCGCGGGTTGTACGTGGTGTTCTTGTTGGGGCCCATGTTGACGGAAAACTTGCCCTCGACAAAGGGGCCCTCGAGCACGCAGCCGCCGCCGAGCTTGCCGGGGATCTGGCGCGTAATGTTCCAGCCCGTGGTGTTGATGTAGGCGCCGTTGCCGCCGAAGCCCGTGACGGGGTCGAAGATGGGCGAGGCCAGGAAGGCGTCGGCCGAGTCGCAGTCCAACGACCAGTCTGGGCTTGGTTAGCCACGGCAAGAAGAGAGACAGCAGACAGAAAGGGCTTACTCCAGTAGGGCTGGGCGCCGTCGTAGCCGCACAAACCGCGAAGATCGCTCTCGTACTGGGCGACGAAGACGCGGTGCCAGGCGTGGAAGAAGCCGACAAAGTGAATCCCGTCCGTGTTGACAATGTGCGTGGCCTGGAAGTCGTCGAAGCGAGACTTTGCGCCGTCGTAGATGCCGCCGGTGCGGGAGGGCTTCTTGGCGAGGCACTTGACGGCGCTGATGTACTTGCTCTTTTCCTTTGTGGTGAGGGTGCGCCTGTTTTGGGTCAGTCTACGGATACAGACAGAGCATTGGAACGTTGGATTGCTCTCACCATTCCTTCCGGACAATGGGCTTGGTGCAGCCGCAGTTGGGAGTGGCGGCCCCGAGAACGGCCTCGACGGCCACCGAGGCGGCCACGAGGAGGGACGGGAGATGCATCTTGGAGGACCGAGCAACGAGAGGAGTAGAGGCTGTCAGATGGAAAGAGTGTCTGGAGCAAATAAACCACGGCTCCCGGGCAATATATGCATGCAGGGTCGCAGATCAAGGGAGAGGTGCAGTCTGCAGTTAATCTACCACGACGGGGAGGAGAAGGTTTATACATAGGTATTTAACCCAGTGCCTCTTCAAGTTCAAGCCGTTGACGAACCCCCACAAGCCGTTTGGGGCATTTTAAATTGGCATGCACAGCTGATGAAGGTTCGAGGCTGCATGGGGAGGCGTTCCGTCGAGTTTGTTTCTCAGCATTGTACAGAGGAGGGCATGGGTAGAAGAGACGTAAGCAGGAGGAGGCGTCCGGGAGATATCCTGGTTGGCCGCGGCGGATGCGACTCTGCGGACCGGGGGAGGGAGACACTTGGGACACTTGGACACGTCTTGATACGGCGGACGGAGCACGGCTTTTGACCGCGTTCTATTCGGACGGGAAAATGGGAAAAGGCTTGATCCTTGGCGGTGTTGTTGGTGGCTTGGTTGATGAGGCATAATTCGACACGCCGGCGCTGGAATGTGTTTGGGGGTCCGGGTATGGATGAGATTGAGTGAGGCTTGTGGGGGAGAGCCCGTTGCTTCTGCCGGTAAGTGGCTTGCTTGATGGTGAGGACGGGTTTGGTTACTTGGTGATGTGTTTGGTGGTGAAGAGATATCATGGACATGTGGTGTAGGCATCTTTGTTTTGAGGTATAAGTGAATTCGAGTGAAGGCATACAAAAAGCCCTCCATTGCTGCAAGCCCCCATCCGTTCCAGTTCACTCACTTCCCACTTCCCACTGACCCTCGCCCTCCCACAAGCCGTGCGGCCGAGATACAAAAAGCGAGGTGTTCGACACAGTCAGACGGGAAAACGAACCGGTGGCAAGAACGGTGCGTACGAAGCATGCAGAGTCGCAGCGAGGCCAGGGGGTAACACTGGAGTCGTCGGCAACAATGGCATCATGAGCGGCCGTTGTTCCTCGTTATTTCCTCGCAAGGTCGGCGCCAACCACGGAAGACGAGCCGAGAGAGCAGCCACTTCACGAAGAAGGAGAGGCTAACGGGATGCTAATGACTGACGCCAGGGGAGGACTCCATAAGACTAGATGCAGCCTGTGGTGTGCCGTCAGTCAAGTCAAGCTTGAATCCACGCATGACGACCCGCAGAGGAGCTCCAGAGGCTGCAATGGCCTTGACCCTTTTTCATTCCGCCATGGCAATTGCTCATGGAGAAAGAAAAAAAAGGGGTTCTACCAACTTGAGTGACATGCCCTTGACATGCCCTGCCCGGCTCCTCGCCCTCTTTGCATCTCTTCGGCAGTCAAGTGCGAGAATGGCCTGATGAGTATCCAGATTATCCCCCCCCTCTCTCTCTCACCAGCATGTCCATGTCGGAGAAGAGCCGCAGGGGAAAAAGAAAGCATCAGGGATGAGCGGTCCCGGAGCAGGGAGGGACACGCCTCCCACATGCGGAAGAAGCAAGGGGGGGAACAAGGGCCGACTGAAACCTGAGAGAAGTCCCTGGAGACGATCCTACGCTGCGCCTTTCTGAGCTTGGCGCGGCCGCTTGGGAGGGCTTGTCAACCAGAACTCTCTTTTTATTTTTCCGCACGGGAGATCATCTCTGCTGGTGTGTTTGTGATCAGCAGAGGCATTGCTGCATGCACTGCTCATGACAGCTTGTAGGCGTCGATCTTGTAGATGCACGACTGCAGGAGAGTCGGCCCGGTCATGATTTATCCAACATTTGATTTGATTTGCCCGCCGTCAGAACAAAGCCATTGCCACGCGCCTCGATTCAATCACACCCGGCGCCAACGCTACCGCAGCACTAGAGACGTCATGTAACCCTTCGACCTCGATGCTAACTGAGTCTTGCGAGAGACGCCACTCGTTCCACGGCCACGGCCGTCTTGCTTCGTACGATGATGATATCTCTCGTCTCGTATTGCATGGTTCATCATACGCCACCACTCACTCTCTCACCAGCAGACTCATCAGTCGTCAGTCCAACTCAACTCAACCAGCCGTCTAAACCAAACCAAAAAAACAACAAAAGAGCCCTAAAAGTGGGAGACAATGAGACACGATGCTCCCCTCCCCCTGCCTCGCATAACCCCATCTCATATCGGGTTGCCAACTCGGGCTTGGCTTTTTTGCCAGGACAAATCGCTTTTGCCGCCAGAAGAGAATGAACTGACTCGGGTGCAGCTGAAGCCCAAAGAAATGCATGCTTCTTTTTTTTTCTCGGCTCTTCGGAATATCTCATCTCGGCCGGCTCGAGCATCCGATCTGTCCCCGCGAATCTGCATGTATCTCTGTCATGGAGATGATGGCCGTGTTTGCGATGATCGCCTTCACCTTTCTTTTTTCTTCCCTCTCCAGACGCCACTACAAGACGCGAGTTTTTCTTTTTCCTCGCTCTTCTGGAAGACTTCTGTCACTTCTCACATTGACCTCTCTCTTCCTTTCCCCAGATGATGCTGCTCTCAGACACACACACACACACCATCCATGCCCGCCGTTCTCCTGCATGTCCAACCCCTGTCCCGTCATTTATCAAGTGCCTTGCGAGTCAGACTTCCGCATCGTCCCTGGGATGCTGATAAAACCCACGTGTAGAGCAAAACACCCCGTAGTCTCGAGTCGGCGTCGTCTTGGCGCCGGTTGCAGCCATGATGCCAATGCTCCAAGACTGTCTCTTTCCCTCTCTCTCTCTCGGTTCAGCTCCCTCTCAAGACGCTACTCGTCTCGCCTTGATCCTTTGGGTCCCCCAATGGTTTGATCCCCTTTGGCCATTTCTGCTTTCCCTGCGGCTCCGCCAGCTTCGGAGTTAGCCTTCTTCTGGCCTCCTTCTGTCAGAGACAGTCTCCCATCTCGACTCGGTCCCTCTCTCTCCCCCCCAAACTAGCGAATTCCGGCTCTCTGGGCAGCCCGCAGACCATTTCTCGCCCGGCCGCCTCTTTCTTCTTTGTGTTAGCCCGTCAATCGCTTTGGTCGTCCTCTGGTTGAATCCGTCTTATAACCTTTTCTGGCGTTTGCTGGCGTTCGTAGGGCGGGACGCCCATGGCAAGCTCTCGACCACTTCCCGATGATCCATGCCGGAATTAATAAACAGTCCTTGCCCATCCATCCCGCCTCAGTCTCGCGTGCCTCTCTCCCCTCCTCCTCTTCTTCTATTCCACTCGGGGAAACCATGTTCTGAAAGTGCTCGCTGCTCGTTCGAGTATCCTTGTTGCGTCGTCGTCGTCGTCCTCGACATCGACATCGAACTCATCACCAATTCCCTCACGCGACCTACACACGCCGCCGTTCCGAAGCACCGCCGTCTCACAGCCAAAAACCGCAACCATGGCCGAACAAGAAGAACACCTCACGTCCAAGGGCGGCATGATCAAGGACCTCAACATCGCCCTCATGATCATCTCGTCCGTCATCCTCATCGCCCGCCTCAAGGTCCGCGCCTTCATGACAAAGGCCCTCGGCGTCGACGACCTCATCACCGTTATCGCCTATGTTAGTCTTGCTTCCTACATTCCAGTTCTCGCCATGGCCAGTGCCACAATGCCACAAAGCTAACCCGTCTTCGCCGTTCTCCTCGTGCAGGCTCTCGCCATGGCTCTCTCGGCAATGGAACTCGTCTTGGTCGGACACGGCTCGGGAACCCCCATGAAGGAGCTCTCGGACGATCAGATTGTCGACTTCTTCTCGGTAAACGAAGCCCCGTCGAACCGCGCAGCCTTGTGGCGTTCTTGTTAAACTAACGACAGGGCAGACGCTCCCCATCAACCAGCTCATCTTCCTCGCCGCGTGCGGAATGGTTCGCATCTCCATCCTGGCCTTCCTACCGCGTCTCAGCAAAGACCGCGCCTTCTTGCGCCTCGTCTGGGCAACGGGCGCCGTCATCGTCGCCATCACTCTCGCCGCATTCTTCTTCATCCTCACCGAATGCCAGCCCATCGGGTAAGACACCATCCACCTTGGGGATATGTACGTATGTACCGAGGCAGTTCCTAACCCCACGCCAGAGACCTCTTCGATGCCGCCAAGCCGGACCGACACTGCATCAGCAAGGAGAAGGAGGCCCACATGATGTGGTCGCACTCCATCGTCGGCATCGTGGCTGACATTGCCCTCTTCTCCCTCCCCATCTGGGTCATCCACCGCAAGATGACGTTTGGGTCCAAGGCCGTCAAGGTCATCCTCGTCTTCTGCGTCGGCCTCTTTGCCATAATCACGGGCGTGGTGCGCTTCGGCTTCATCGTCACCACCGACTTTGCCGTCAACACGTTGGTTCCCTAAACTCTCCCGCCATAGTCCCCCTCGACTAACAAATTCCCAGCACCTACAAAATGGCCCGCGTCAGCCCCTGGACCGTCCTCGAAGTCCACGTCGGCCTCTGGTGCGGCTGCTTCCCCGCGCTGCAGCCCTTCCTCCGCCTCGTGTCCTACAAGCTCGGCCTGCGCAGCCGCCTCGACAGCACCAACAAGAAGTCGTCGCGCACCGGCGGCGGCACCACGGCGCACTCGCAGGGGGGCCGGAGCAACTGGCCCGGCTCCAGCGGCTACATCAAGCAGAGCAGCCAGATCGACCCGGACCCGGAGAGCGACGCCGCCAGCGGCCGCGTCTTCGTCACCGCCGGCGACTCCACGACGGACATTGTCGAGATGGACGACTTTGGAAAGGACGCAAAGGGCATTCGCATGCGCACCGACGTGCAGGTGCGCATAGAAGAGGGCGTGCAGGTCAAGGACGTCAAGACGACGTGGCACGCCTTGTGAGATTTCTCGTTTGTTTGTTTGCTTATGAGTGTGAACCATCTTAGCCATGGGACAAGGCAATCCAAATGTATAATGTCATGCCAGATTTTAATGATACCTCGACTACCAAGCAGGACTCATAACAGTTCCAGTCTAAATCCCTCAATCGTGTCCAAAAGCAAATGGGAATCGGAATGACAATGCGCCACCCTTATCCCCCGTCATGAAAATAACATCCACAGTCGTAACAGCTCGAGTACTCCGTACCAACACCTTCAACGTCGACGTCAATCCTCTTCTTCCCCCCTCTCATCCGTCCGTCAACGTACTGCCTCTCCGGCCTCACCACAACCCCTCAGTGTCAACCAGGTTGCGAGGAGGTATAGACTTGCGCTCTCCCTGTCCGCCACTGTCCTTGGTCGTCACGATGCTCAGCACCCGCGGCGGAGGCTCCGGGCTCGACGGCTTCGACACCGGCTTGGGCGTCGCCGGGAGTCCCGGGGAGCGGGCCGGCGGACCGAGCGAGCCTCTCAGGAGCCGCTGCGACATTGGCGAAGCCTGCACTCGAATGTTGGGATCGTATCGGTGATGAGTCGGGTGGCCGTTCGGGTGCAGCACAGGCGGCGGCATGCTGCTTCTTGTGAGTCCGCGAGGCGTCGTCTCGCCCCATGCGTCGCCAAAGATGAGTCCCGGGTGGAACACGGTGAGGAGCACGGCGACAATCAAAGGCACAGCGCCGCCCAGAATCATAAAGGCGGCCTCGCTCTGGTAGACGGTGCTCGAGAGGCCGCTTGCGAACTCTATGGCCCGGTAGACGGAGTAGACGATGAGAAGCAGGTTCGAAGCCTCGATTGCTGAATGCCGTCAGCGAGGATACCAATGAAGTCGCAAACATGGGGTCATACCTAGCGTCAGTCTCTTGAATGCCGATGAAGTATAGACTGATTGGTGCCGAACATCAAGACTCCCACGTCGAGTGCTCAGTTCCAGCGTGAACCAAAAATACAACCCGCTGCATGCCAACAAGGCGACGGCTTGTATTCCCAGCCCGGCCGCAACGATCCGGGCGCCTTCGTTTCGCTGTTGACAGTGTCAGCCAGTACAATCCACGTCTCTCTCTGCACTTACATGAGCATGAGTAGACTTGTACGCAGCAATGATGACGCCGGCAAGTTCAACAACCAGAACAACAACCCCGAGACTCCAAAAGGCGAGCCCCGCCACCAGAGGTCGGACAGGACTGATGGGGTGTCCATAGATGCCGAGCATGTGAGGCAGCACGATGAAGACGGCCATGCTGATAAAGGTCGGCCCCCAGACGGTTCCCAGCAAGAAGAGGAAATAATTCGTCCGGTTATCCCCCTCCGAGTGAAGCAGCAGTCGGCCGACGAACCCCAACGCTTCCGCCAGGAGCCCAGTGGTCAGAGTCGCGGAGAACAGCGGCGTCCATGATCGAAAGCCCAAATAGGGCACAGTGAGGGCGAGAATGACGAAGAGGGCGAGGAAGAAGGAGTTGCTCCCGACGTTCGGATCGTAGGAGTAAAAGCCGCCGGAAACTGGACAGGTCGAACCGCAATCACCTGCCATCATGACGAACTTGACCATGACAGCTTGGCATTCGAGACGGAGAGGGACAGGCCGGGGAAGGCTGGTTCGGCCTACATATAGAGACGGCAGAGCATGGAGTACAGATGGGTCAAAACAACTTGTCAAGTGTCCACAAGGAGACCTGCACTCATGCAAGTGTGCATTTGTGTGAGGCTCTATCCCTTCAGGACACGCGCTTGGACAAACAAGGACCGGAAGGGATCATCGATGCTGCATCCCAGAGCAACGTCCCACTCGACAGGACGGACACGGACACCATCTTCTTCGGAAGCACTTCACATGAAGGCTGAACGCAAGGGCGGACGGTGAGGCTGGCTGTTGAATGCTCCACGTACAAAGGCAGATAGACCGAGGCCACGGTCGCTTAATTCGAGAAGAAGGGTCTGTATTCGATCTTCTGGAACCGAGGGCAGTTATCCCGCCCGAGCAACTTCGGAGGTGATAGACGGGATGGCTGCAAGTCATTTAACCAGGGTCGGCGTGTGCATTGAGGGACTTTGAATTGATCAACGGCGGAGAAACAATCTCTCGTCTGCAGTAGCAAATCTCTTCACACAGAGAGGGTCGACAAGGGTTCCCGCCGTCACCAATCACGCCCGCATTCGGATGCGGGTGGCGGCAGCCGGTGACCGCGTGGAGTTGGGGATAAAGCGATGCGGCCCGCGAAACGGCCGCGCAGCCGAAGACGGTGGTTGGTCGACGAGGGCGAAAGTGTCGGACGAGGATGCCAGAGTCAGCAGAGACTCACATGGTGGCATGATTTGCATTTCCGCGCCTCTCGTTGGCGCCGGGTGCGCGAGAAACTCATCACCGTTGCAGTCGTCGTTGCAGCACCGTGGCACAGCGGGACGGCTGGATGCTTGCGCCATGGATGGCAATTCCTTTCAGGACTTTTGGGCATCACGTCCTCGTATGCAGTTGGTTCACCGGCCACAATCCGTCAGCCATAGGTGGGCCAATCCACGGTTGATGTCTCGCAGGTGCTGCTTGCTAACACCGAATGCCGATCCGGGTAGACCCGTCCCTTGGAGCGAACACGAATCGATATGCCGACGGTTAAGCCCAGGTTGGTTGTGGGTGCCATCGGATCTGTGGTGATGTCTTGGGCCGTGGAGTGGCTCTTGGAAGTCCAGGTCAGCTGTCCATCTGTCCGCGACAGACTGAGCCAGCGGTTAAGTAACGGAGTGATCACCAGGCGAACTACCTGTATGGGCCACTTGGCCGGTGGCACAACCACGCTCTGATAACAGCCTGTACAGGCAGCTGCAGAGTCGGTGTTGGTTGTTAACCTGGATGTGCAGGAATCAAGAACAGATGTAGTCTACGGATAGACATTTTGGTTTCGCTTCGAGTCCTCCCCATTACATCTCTGCAAGCGTGCGAAGCCATACTTTACATCTAACCAGCGGGTCGGACCCACTTTTTACATAACTCTACCCCTTTTCTCTTAGTACTAGGTAGATTTATATTAATATTATTTCTTTTAAATACTATAGCCTGGAGTGTTTCCTCGAGCCCTGAGATCAATGCCGGTTTTCCTGTTGGCCACAAGAGATCCTTCGTCATTAGATGAAGGGGCCATTTCGGCCATCGTAAAAACCTGTCGCAAAGGAGTCTGTGCGGGGAATTCGGCGTCCCACGTCGTTCAGGATATTTTGCTCTTCAGTCTTCATGTAGTTTCACTAATGGCTCCATCCAAAATATTCTCCTTGAACCAAGGCAAGTACACATCTCTCCCCCAGGCCGTCAACTCTCTCACGCCCGCAACAACGGCATAGATATCCAACCGCGCGCTTGTCGATCCAAACTCCAACTCGGCCCACAAGGTCGTCTTGCCATCCTCATACGTCGACAGCACCAAGAGCCATCGATGGCCCTGGACGATGATGCCCGGGATAAAACCCAGCTTCGCTAGGGCGGCTAGTTTCATCGCCTTGTGCTCTCGCTGCTCCTCCTCCGTGGTTGGTGCGTTAAATCCCTGCGCTTGTCGCTGCCGAAGAAGCTTCTGCCCGACAGCCCAGCGCAGAAACGACCATTGGGCGGCGTGCCAGACGCTGATTTGCAGCTGGGCTTTGTCTCCCTGCCCAGCGGGCTTCTTAGTCTCGATGCTGATGAGGAGAGGCCGGTCTTGGGTACTTATGAAGTCGGTATGGTTGACGGTCAGGGTGGGCGAATTTTTACTGAACTCGACCACAGCGGCTTTGAGTTCTTCGTCATGGTTGAGCGAGGCGTAGATACACATGTCGATCATCCTAGCCGTCGACGAGACGGGTGTAAATTCCCGATGAGGACGGGCCGAGGTGCTGTAATGCGGAAAAGGTAAACCTGGTCAGTATGGTTCAGGGTTCGAGTAGAAGACAGAAGGAGTAAGACTTACCATACGATAGAGTTGAAAAAGTCACAGGGTTTGCCAAAAGGATGTCTGTATATCCCCTCCAGCAAGCGTTGGTGAACCTCTGTATTCCAACTTGCCTCCTCGTGCTTATAGTCTTCGCACTCGGTCGCCTCGATAAAGACCTTTTCGACCTCTTCAAACGACGGAATTCGGCCCGGCAAAGCACCATCACCCTCATCCGCAGACTTGAAAGAATCTTCCCACCCCAGGTCGTCCTCGTCTCGCTCCTGGAGCTTGGGGATGATGACCGGTCTCATGGCATCCGGCAACAGACCTCGCCCTCGGCGAATTTGCTTGAAAGTCTTAAACATGGTCCGAGCCACGTCGGGCACAGTAGAGATATTGAGCGGATGGCATTCCACGCCTGTCCCACTCAGGCGCAAGCTCATCATCTGCCTCTTAGCCGATGACGCCCCCGATCGTACCGAGTCCGTATCCGACGCCGCCGACTGCGAGATGGAAGTCGAAGATGGCACGCTGCGCGTTTTCGGCCGAGGTGTCGTGTCGGGATCGAAGAGCGCTTTCGTGGCTTCAATCCGGCGCTTCCTTGGCGTCAACACCATGTCCATGGACACCGGCGGACTGGTGAGCTGATGGGCTTTGCGTTTCTTCGAGGGTGCGGGCGACGGGTCGATTAAGTAGCCGGCTTGCTGCTCCGGGAGGCTTTGGACCCAGGCTAGGATTTTCTGTGTATCGCACATAGCATAAAGTGCATTCTCTCAGTCAGAATGATTGATCAAGCTGATACGCGAAAGATTGCAACGCGATGCGACGGCATGAGTGAATGAATGGATAGATGGATGGTTGGTTGGTTGAATGGCTGACGTAAGGTTAGTTTCTTGGGGAATCGCAGAAAGAGGGAGGGTCCGGATGTTGGCCTGACAACAGGACTGCAGTACGCCCCGCACTTAAAGTAAACGCGAAAGTTATTAGACTTATAAGGGAAATCATAGTTTAAATTAAATTTAATACCTTTATATACTTACGAATAGAGAGGTATACCTAAACAGCCTCGTAATATCTCTGACTGGTAGCTACTTACTTACTTAAATAGGTAGTGCAAGCTACTAAGTAAGTACTTACTAAGGTAGGCAGCCGTTACTGTAGCCACATGAAATCCAGCCACTCAGCCACTAGCCACTGGCCACAAACCCACCTCCCATTAGCCACCATGACATCAACGAAACGTCTCACCCCGCGTCTCCTGCCGCTGCCCCCCGCCACACCAAAAAGGGCTTTGATCGAGGCTCAGCTCCAGGTGACGCACCATTCGCTCCCCGAGCTTCCGACTCTCGCCCAACCGTCCCAAGTATCGCGAGACCGCGTCGTCCAAGAGGGCGGAGCAGAACTCAACCCTCCCCGAGAATTCCATCTGCCACCTGGATTCCCCCGCCCCCTCGGCGCTCGGAACCAGCAACCGTTATTACCGCACACCCCCCACCAGAGTCTGGAAACAGACCGTCTTTCACATCACTCTGCATCGTCTCATCCCTCATGCCCACCGGGTTGTTGTGACCTATCCTCGCCCACCATGTCGCTCCGCATCGCGCTGGATAACCAGCCCGAGTTCTATACAAACGTCGACATCATCAAGGGGCGCGTCATTCTGGGCCTCAACCGCTCCGAGCACATCGGCAGCATCGTCGTCAAGCTGGAGGGAGAATCCAGCACCGCTCTTCAGGTCCCCAACGACCCCGACTATGGGATGCGGGCCGGACAACCTCGGCAGGCTCCCGGCAGCGTCGCCAGCGAGAACCACAAGATCCTCTACAAGCTACAGCAGGTGTTCCCGGACGAGTACTACACCAGCTCATCCAACCCGTATGGCGCGTATCCTCTGCAGGCCGGCGAGCACGAGTTCGCCTTCAAGTTCAAGGTGCCCATAAACAATGCGTGCAGCGATCAAATGGCCATGTCTAGAATCGGCGGCATGGCAAACGCTGGCGGCTTCGGCGGTGGAGGAATGTTCGGCATCGGAGGCGTGAGAGTCATGGACGGCAGCAAGCAACTGTACCTCCGCCACGTTACACGAACCCTTCCTCCCTCCCTGACCGGGTATCCCATGGAGGCCGAGATCCGCTACTACATCAAAGTCACCATCCAGCGTCCAGGCCTCCTCAAGGAGAACTGGCGTTACCAAATCGGCCTCAAGTTCCTCCCCATCGAGCCTCCCCGCCCCAAGCCGACGGCTCAAGAAGCCTTTGCACGCAGACCCTTTGCTTTCCAACCCCGCACTCCCCAGCCGGAGAAGTCGCGCAGCTCCCTCTTCGGCACGAGGAGCGACGAGTCCAGGAATGGTTCCACCCCGGAGCCGGCCTCTGACCAGGACCCGGCCCCGGCAGTGGAGATTTCGGCCCGGCTCCCCCACCCCTCGGTTCTCACTTGCAATCAACCTGTGCCCCTGAGGATGATAGCCAAGAAGCTGGCAAACCATCCAGACGAGCTGTTCCTCGTGTCGTTCGAGATGAATCTAATAGGCTTCACCGATGTCCGCGCTCAAAACCTACACAACAAGAAGCTCAACCGCTGGGTAGTGGCAGCAAATGCCAACCTGTGCATCCCATTGACAACGTCACCGACGGACCCGGTTGGAAAGGAGCTCGTTCTTCCGGATGACGTTTGGAAGAACAAACCCCTGCCCAATACCGTCGCCCCATCCTTCGCCACTTGCAACCTCTCACGACGATACGAACTGGAAGTCAAGCTCGGGGTAGCATGGGGGAAACCAAAGAAGGGATCCAGACAACCTCTGGTCATTTACCTCCCTCTTCACTTCTCCAAGGTAGAGGTCTATTCCGGCATCGCTCCGCCTGCAGAGCTTCTCGAGTCTGCCAGAAACAGGCCCAGCCTTACCACATTCGACAACATGGCTCCCCAGCTCCCTCCCAGAACCAATTCAGTTTCCAGTCCTTCATCATCACGACCTCCACAGCACGCATATCCAGTCCAGCAGCAGCCGCCGCAGCAGCCCCCACGGCCGCAACAGCCGCAACAGGCCCCCCAGCCAGCCTACGATCCTCTTTATCCTCCTCAACTCGGTCCAGGTCAAACTGCTCCCCCATACGACGACGCTCCTCCCAGCTATGACGAGGCCGTTGCAGAAAATCTAGCAGGGCCGTTTGATGGGATGCAATCGCGTCCGGCATACAGCGGTGTCACGAACGAGAACGCGCCCAGCTCCATGCCGCCGGAGAAGAGCTGAGGATGTTGGGTTTCTGTGTGTTTTCTTCTTCTTAGTTCATTAATGGCGACAGTGCAACGGCGCAATGGGTACGGCGGGCAGAAGGGATGTTGAGAGTGAGATACCTACACACCTTGTATCGGCTTGACAAACAACCGGGAGAGTTAAGTGGCAGCTTTAGAATAGGGTGTCGTCCCCTTGAAGCCATTTATTCAGTGTACCTACTGGCTTGGAGCGTAACGACGATTTGATAATGGAGGTCTAATAGGATTAACTGACGAAACCTTTCATCAGTGGGTTTAGTTTCTCGGCGTTATGAACGTGGCTTGAATATTGAGGACGGTGTGGTTGGTTTGATGCTTCTGTTAGGAAAGCTTTCATATTGGTGCCACCCATTGTTCAATCACAGGCTTCTCATAAGGTTAGCTGGTGAAGGCATAATGCTGGGTTTTACTCATACTCATGCGGATCAATGAGGCCATCATGTTAATTCTCCCTATACTTACTGGAGCTAGGTACTTATGTAGTAGTAGTTAATCTGGAAATGTTTTCCAGTCATCTACCGAATTGGATGACCAGGCTCATCTTGATGACATTGGTGCCCGTGCCTTGACTGTGACGTCACGCACTCTATTTTCCACGGCCCGCACTGCAAATGCCAGACTAACCGCACCTCAAACCCTTTCCAATTGCCCATCCGCCCTCACCCCGACGCACGCAAGCGATGACCCAATGGCTCGTCCGCTGGAGACAGCCGACCATTGCGGCCTCTGCGCTGCCCTCGGGACCTGCGCAATGGCTCGCGAGGAATCGGAATGAGAGGGCTTTCACGACCGGGCGCTCGTTGAGACGGGAAGGAGATGCCCGGGTGCGCGACTTGGGGAGGGAAATTTCTGACGACTTTGCTACGATTCGTGATGCATACGGTATATACATGTTCCCAATCACCCCTGTCACTTCTACTCCAACTGCTAACCCAACCCGCCTACAGAAACCCCAAAGTACCCCATCGTCCTCGCCCACGGCCTCTTCGGCTTCTCCGAGCTGCGGCTGCACTCGTCCCTCCCCGCCGTCTACTACTGGCACGGCATCAAGCAGGCCCTCCGGGCCCAGGGCGCCGTGGTCCTCACCCCGGCGGTGCCGCCCTCGGGCTCCATCGCCGACCGCGCCGCCGCCCTGCGCGCCGCCCTGGCCGCCTGCGACCCGGCCCCCGAGGCCGTCAACATCGTCGCCCACAGCATGGGCGGCCTGGACGCGCGCTACATGCTCTCGCGCATGGGCGGCGCCCCGCCCGTCAGGGTGGCCTCGCTCGTGACCGTCGCCACGCCGCACCGCGGGAGCGCCTTCGCCGACTACCTCCTGGACGACCGGCTAGCGCCCATCCCCCTGCCGCGGCTGTACGGCGCCATCGAGAGGGCCGGCTTCGGCACCGCGGCGTTTGCGCAGCTGACGCGGCGGTACATGGCCGACGAGTTCAACCCCGCGACGCCCGACGCGGCCGGCACGCGGTACTTTTCATACGGGGCGGCGCTGGACGGGCCCCCGCCGCTGCTGAGCCCGTTCCGGCACTCGCACGGCGTCGTGGCCGCGGCCGAGGGCGCAAACGACGGGCTGGTGAGCGTCGAGAGCAGCCGGTGGGGGACGTACAAGGGGACGCTGGTGGGCGTGAGCCACCTGGACCTGATCAACTGGTCGAACCGGATGAGGTGGACGGTGAGGGAGTGGCTGGGGATCAAGAGGAACTTCAACGCCATTGCGTTTTACCTGGACATTGCGGATATGCTGGCCAAGGAGGGTTTGTAAAGAGAGTGTATGTGAATAAGCGGTAACTATCGTGTCATATGTCATGATTCCAAAGTACAGACGATACGCTAGAAAAGTCAACTCAATTCAGCTCAACGGCGTCGTCAATAGACTCTTGCCTAAGCCCACATCGATGGGGTGGAATAAACAGATCCGAATGAGGGTGAGATGCATGATGGTGGTCCTGCCTATCAGTGGGCTAAAATGTCTCACCCATCATGACAACCCGAACCTGAGGAATGTAATGATCAATCTGAGGCCAATTTGCTAAGAAACAATGCCCAGGAATGCAGACAGGCATCGTCACATAGAAACAGGAACAGATGAGTTGTTTGGAAAGGTTTGCTTGCTTGAAACAGGTAGGTATCAGTCGTATTAGAATATAGAATACAGCCACCTGACCACGAACACGTCGACGAGAGCCCGTCCTCCAGCACAATGCCCTTGAGATCCAGGTATGTACAGAGCGGAAGCCCGTTGCGCCAGCCGTCTGTGAGTTGACGGCGGCGGCGGGCGTTTGAAAAAAAGTTGTTGGGGGGACAAAGTCGATATGACTGGATTTCGGGATCACAGTCGGTCACCCGGCGTGTCGCAGAAGGCGCCATGTCGTAACACCACCTTTCTCCCTAGGCACGCAGTCATGGCTTTGATCGACCGCGTCCTGAGTCACCCTCCTCTCCTTCAACCCCTGGCGACCTCAGCTTCATCCTCTAGACGACCGACTGTCTAGCCTCTTTGCGGGCAGCGAGCTTCTTGTGGACGAAGAGGCTGATGAGGAAGGTGGCAACTGCGGTTGTATGCGTTAGTAAGAGATGCGACGCGTTGGCATGGAAGGCGAGGGGAGAGTCGTACCAACACCGACGATGCAGAAGACGACCATGGGACCGACGTTCTTGGCAGCCCAGTTCTTGCGCTTGGAGAGCTGGTGAACAGCCTCGCGGGCGATGAGGGACTTGATGGCGGCCATTGTGTCGGGAGTGGAGATTGCTGTGACGGAGGGGAGAGAATGTTAGCAAGGCTGTTCCATGGCGAGGGTGGGCGGGATTGAGCAAAATAAATGCACGTGAGGGAAATGAGGATGGGCAGCGTCGTAATGAGGTCAATTGGGCGAGTGGGAAGCCAAGCGATTCTCCAGTGGCTGTGAACTGAACGTCAAGCGTTGGCGTGGGCGATGAAGATTATCATATCTCTCGTCTGGCAAGGCGGCTCTTGGCAGACGGCGTCATGAACGGCGGGCGGCGGACGGACGCTCCGGAAGCTGGCGAGCAAACCGGATTTTTTTTACCGGCGATTCGTCCATGACGGAAGTCGCAGGTGACGATTCGAGGTTGCGGACGTCGATGTATCGCATCCATTGGCCAAGGGGGGGAGGAATAGGGAAACATGGGACGAACAGGGAACAAAGCGACGGTGTGCCTTACCTTTGCAAGCTTGGAGGGTGATGAAGAAGCAGCAAAGCAATTCACTCGCGAGGGCGGGCTCGGCTGTGGTTTTGTTGATCAGCTCCTCCGGCAGAGAGGCACCAAAAGTCGCAAAAAAGTGGAGTAGGCGAGCGTCACGCCCCAAAAAGCATTAGGTCCTTTTTGGGTCCTTTGACTCTTGAAGCCGTGGGACTCGGGGGAAGGTGAGGGTGAGGGTCTGTGGCAGGTTGCAGGTCGTGGGAGGTGGGAGGTGGGAACTGGAAGGAGGATCCATATCCTCCCTTCTCCATTCTCCAGCTGCGTTGGACTACGGAAGCCACGAAGGAGGCTAGGCCCAAGGCGAGCAAGAACTGAGGCCCAGGGTCACTCGTCGGGGGGTGTGTGAGTCTGGCTGGCCAGGAAGGGTGAGGGGATTAAGTGAATAAGGGCCGAGCCGTGGTACCTGATACTGTACGGAGTACTTGGAGGCCATGTACGAATACAATGCGTTTGTGGCCTTGTACGATGGAGTAGCCGTGGGAATGTACATGCAATGAGATGCGCGGATGTGGATTTGGCCGTGGTTTCATTCCATTTGTTTGGGGGTCATGTTGATTGGAGATGGAGTCAGTCTTGAGATTAAGAATTATAGACGCTGGGACAAGGCTGAGAACTCAATTGGCCATGATGGCTGAGAAGACGCTGCTATAACGACGACGAGACTACGGAGGACCATGGCAGCGATCCAACCCGCCCACGGAGGACACTCGGTCTGAGCTCCGTGTGTGTTATTGGCGAGTCTGAGTTGTGTTAACGAGGGATATTTTTTCTTGTTGCCATGCCGAAAGTCACGACCGACGGCCCAAACAAATTGGATGGGTCCAAGCACCAGCAGAGGGAGGCAGAAAGCTTGTGTCTGATCCATGTAATCACTCACTCACGCGTCATCCCTCGAGGGCGAGCAACAACAAACCCTCATGTCCTTGTCCTAGGTTCTTCCTCGAGCCGTATCAAGGGTGCAGGCCAAAGTACCTCGATACCAAGGTGCGCCGTTTAAACTCGGCTGGCCTCGTTGGAGAAGACGGCAAGCTCCAGAGGGCGGCTTGCTCGCCTCTGCTGCCAATGCCTGACCAATGCCACTATCAACAGACGAGCGACACGACTCAAGTACAGAAAAGTACAATTGACATCGTCTTCGTGTGTAACGACTCGGAACACGGCAGTGGACGGGGGTGGTGAGATGACCCATGTGGGGAAGCCTTGCCGATTGACCAGCCGGCTTCAACGCTCAGAGAAGAGAGCGAGAGTCAAGGGTTGTTGCTTTTTGCGAGGACGCCTCTGCTGCGCAAAACAATCCCACTCTTGCATGGTCCGCGTGTGACATGTGCAGGCTGCATCCTGTACTGTCCCATCGGTGCTGCACAGCTCAAACCTCGCAGCCGCTGGCCGTCCGTGTGGGGGATATCACTCGGTGCTCATTAATTGTCTGGAACTGGGATTGGGCTGCTGCAGCCGTCTTTTTCGCTCCGTGTCATGGCGTGCGCGAATTTTGGTCTCCCGCAAGTTGGGTGCAACCAGCAGCAGAGACACAAAGGGCAGACCATGTACCAAGTACTTCGTACGGATCGCTACTCGCTTCTTCGTACTCCGTACGGACACACGCGAGCAATTGATCATGTCGGCGTTTCTTCGCCCGCAGGGCCCGTCATCCGTCATCCGTCATCTCGTTGTGTCGGTGTCTCTTCTGCGTTGTCCCGGTCCACGCCATGGCCCTGTGCTCTCGCTCTGCTCTGTGCTCTTTGCCCTGGTTATCTGTGCTGATAGAAACGTCATACCGAGTAGTCGTCGAAACGACATGTTGAATCACCCAACTGCAGCTTCAGAGCATCCGATACAGCTTGTACTCGTCAATTGACCGCCAGGTGCATCCAATTGCATTTTCAGCACAGCTCGCGAGCTCGTGAGGGCATCGTGAGGGCATTTACTCGAAATCTACAAGTACAGCGTCGGCTTTATTGTTGTTTTCCGCCTGGCGATTGCACCGAGGAAAGAGCGTCCACCTTGCCTTGCCTCCCGGAACACCTGCACAGTGTCGCTTTGCACTGTATAGCATCACCCAAGACTCGTCCGAAACCAACTGCTCTCGCCTCGTCCACCCCCATGCCCGCAACACCGCTCCCACACCCCCTTCGCTACCCACGTCCACACGCGAAATCAATGCCGGGAAGAAGCGCGCTTCTCATCTTCTTCCGGCCTACTCATCCCCGGGCCCGCCGAGACAGAGGAAAAGGGTCCAGTCAGGTGCGAGACGAGGAGCGCGAAACCGCCGTCGCGAACAACAAAGGCCTCAACTTTTCGAGACCCCAACGCACAAGCCGCACTAGAGCCCTGGCGACATGAGACCTGCAACGACGTGCATCCATGTGGGCGTCCACCCTCGGGCGGGACCTGGGGGAGCGCAACCTCCAAGCTGACCACTGACAGGTGCTGCATTGGCCTAATTCAAGGCGCCTCGGTCGCCTCCACCACCCGGCCTGTATCATGATCCCACCCGCCATCCACCGTCCACCCATCCCATGCCTCTTCCAGGATGTCACCGGGCCAGGCCCTGAGCCTCTTGCCTGGGCTCCTGGATCTCCCGGCTCCGGGACTGAAATCCACGATAGCTATCGAAAGTCAGTGCTTGATGGACAGGGTCGATTTGGGCAAGGCTTCATTTCCTCGATGCCGACTTCTCCCCGGGGTGCTCGCTCTTTTCCTGCCTATCGCACCGCTGTTTCTGAACCGTCCTTGGCGACCAGCCTCCGCGACAGCCGCTTCGCTGATGACCTCATAGGCCGGGGCCTCTGAAGGAAAACCGCCGCCCGGACTTCGCTAGCTAATCATGCTCTTGCTTGCCCATGCCCGGCTATTCCCACAGAGCACCCGATCCGCGGGCCTTTTTTCTTCACGGCCGATAGACATCCAGGGTTACGCGAAATGGGGGCTCGCTGGCAATGGGAGAATTTTTCGATTTGCGGTCAGAGCCTGTTATCAGCAATTCGACTCTTCGAGAACCTCTGTCGTCTCAGGTCTGGTCCTCCACTCATCGCCTGTAGCGGTTGGAGGCATCAAAAAGCCGCTTCGCACCCATATCAAGTGGCTGGACGAGGGAAATATTGCCCTCGCCTGCCATGCAGCGTGCCCCATCAATGCCGGAACGATAGCCTGTCACTGGGATGCCGTCTCATCCGTTTTCTTGCGCGGTGGGCTTCCAGAACAAGCCCGCAGCTGTCGGGCGACAGAGCCAAGCCAGGGACGAACAGCGGCAAAGTATGGGGTGCTTGGTTAGTGAGGCCAAGAGCGCCAATTGAGGCCCAGCTCACTGCTCATCGTGATGGGAAGAACTGTATCAAGCACGACCCTTTGCGCATTACTCTTGAAGGGAGGCTGCGGTACAGAGTTTGAGTCGGTGCGATCGGTTGCTTGACATGGGTACCTGTTCCTGGGTCCACGTCATACCTGGTACGCATCTTCAATTTGTTGTTCACAGCTCTGCTCGCTTTCGACAACGATATGGCTTTGCACATTCGTCACTCCGAGACCCCTTGCTCAGGGTGTCTTCATATGTACACTAACTTTCTCCTAATCCATGGCACCTCCAACGCACGTCTCTTTACCTACGCAGCCTGCAACCAGGCCTCTGCTGCCCTGCTCAAGCCCCCGCGAGCACGCGGCAGACGTTCACGAGGCGTTTATCGACGAACCCTGGAGTTGATTAGCAGGTAACTCGAAGGGGATGATTGGCTATTGGCCCCCCGGGGATAACGGACAAGATCAATCAGCTCAACGAGACCCATCCATGTCGTCCGCTCGTGAATTGCTGCATTTGCTGGTCTCGTGCATGCGGCTTTTTTTTCACGTTAATCCGATGTTGGTGCCAGAATGTGGTGCTTGCACGTTTCGTCATCATCGTTACACACACCCGCTGGCCATGGTCACATGCCCCTGCGTTCACCTGCGGTTCGAGATGATGGTATGCGGGAGCACAAAGGTGAGAAGCACTCTATCACTGCCACTATTCGCACGTCTTAAAACATACGAACTGAACTAATCTCGAGTTGCCAGTCCGCTCTAATAACTCATTGTCTCCCGAAGACCTGAAAGTATTTAAGGATGTCCATTTCATGTCTAAGTGGTCGGCTCGGCATGAGACGAAGCTCATCCGACGCTATGCAAATACTGCTTTTCAAACCGCCAAGTGGTGATCAAACCTTCTTCACAACAAGATGCGCCATGCCAAACGATAATCTTTCGAGGGGGTTGGGCGCAACGGTGCCCAGAGTGACGGACTACTTCAAGTTGATGTCGTTGCGGTCCATGTGCTATTGGCATGTTCCGCACTCTGCTTCCTGGGGATGTCAGTAAGTCCCGCCTGCGGGTGTTTATGGATGAGCTTGGCTTCATTCGGCGTGTCCATGGTGATTCAGGGGTAAGTCTCATCAGTGTGTTGGATGTTGGGACGATTCCCAGGCTGGAGGAGCGTTCGCCTTCCGTCCCCGAGATGTTCGATCTATAGGGTTGGTCGATAATAGCCAAGCTTATGTATGGGCTTCAACATTGTGCATACCCAACCAATATCGAAAAGGTGGTCAAGTCTGATGAATTGATCATGCTTGGTCAGGTTGTCCAATGTGCTCAACGGTCGCGCGCGAAGCATTTGAGATGAAGCTTCGATTTACACATGAAGTGAACAAGAGGTTTCGTATAGATGCATCACTTGGCTGAGATGGCTTAGTCAGAAGTCAGCTGGTAAAATCTCCGTGGGAAACAGCTTTGGAGGCAGCATTTCCGTGACACGGCGTCTTTTCTCCGGAGCCAAAAGCGATTATCAGCGGGAAAGGGTCCACTTCCCGCCAGCCACACAACGGTCACCAGCTGACGTAGTCGCAGGCAGCTTTAATACAAGCAGGGCGTCAGCTGCTTCTTAACTTACAGCTTCACTTTTGAAGTTTTGAAGCATCTCCATTCTCTGCAGGAAGCCATGGCGCATTCGTGGACCGAGCAGCTCCGTCGACGGAATCGCCATAATGTCGAGACTCTCCGCGCCCAGCCCTGGGCCGAAATATCGGGGTCGCTGGGCGATCTTGGCACTCTGCTGCCCCTCATGATAGCTCTCGCCGCCCAGGGTTCTATCAACCTCGGCAGCACTCTCGTCTTCTCGGGCATCTTCAATATCCTCACCGGCGCCTTCTACGGCCTCCCGTTGCCTGTGCAGCCCATGAAGGTTCGTGCTGTCTCTGGCCTACTGTGTATGAGCTTCGTGTCTGACCCTCTTAGGCCATCGCGGCTGCTGCCATCGCAGACCGCGGCGATGCTCCCATGGGCGTCGTCACGGCAGCTGGGCAGTGGGTTGGCGCCGCAGTGCTGTTCATGAGCGTCACCGGTATTCTTCGAGCCGTCGTAAACTTCGTCCCGATCCCCGTTGTTCGCGGCATCCAAGTCGGAGCGGGCCTCTCACTCATCATTGGCGCGGGGTCGTCCATGCTGAAGCCGCTGCACTGGCTTCACCCAGTCCTGGATAACCGGGTCTGGGCCATCGTGGCTTTCCTGGTCCTCATCGCCACGCAGAAGCTGCCTCGCTTTCCCTATGCTCTCTTCTTTTTCCTCCTCGCTCTGTGCTTCGCCTTTGTTCAGGCCCTCGCCTCGGACCGCGACCTGCCCTGGTTCCATGTCTGGAGTCCGCATTTCGTAATGCCCAAGTGGTTTGCTCACAATTTGAATGCGCTATGGATGGCCATAGGGCAGCTCCCGTTGACGACGCTCAACTCCATCATCGCCGTGTGTGCTTTGTCGCACGATCTGTTGCCTGGGATCCCCGCGCCCTCGGTCACAACCATCGGCATCAGTGTCGGTCTAATGAACTTGTCGGCGACATGGTTCGGTGGAATGCCCGTGTGCCATGGAGCTGGCGGCCTGGCTGCCCAGTACCGGTTCGGAGCCCGCAGCGGTGCCAGCGTTATGGTCCTCGGAACATTCAAGGTCTTGCTCGGGCTCATCTTTGGCGAAACCCTCGTGGGTTTGTTGGGACACTACCCTAAGAGCATTCTCGGCATCATGGTTCTGGCGGCAGGCTTGGAGCTTGCCAAGGTCGGGCAGAGCCTTAATCAAGGCGCACCCGACCTTTGGCTCACGACCGAGGGACAAGAGTACGACGCTGCTGGTGGCAGGCTTGGTCGTTTCCGTGACCTCTCGGACGGGGAGCGTATGGAGCGGTGGACGGTGATGATGACTACCATTGCTGGCTTGCTGGCATTCAAGAATGATGCTGTAGGCTTTCTGGCCGGTATGGTTTGCTATGGAGCATACAGGCTTGCAGACCGAGTGGAAGGGTGGAGGTCTCGCCGAGGAGGGCTGTTTCCTACGGAACGGTCCTCTCTGCTGAGGCGATGATTGTTTGCGGCGGCAGCCGCCATACACACGGACTCGGAATCGAAGTGTCTTTACCGATGTCCGTCATACAGACCAGGCTTGGCCACACGACGAGGACGATGACAGAGCATACATGCCGTGCAACGAGGAATATCCCCCCTTCTTAGATGAGTTAGATATGCGCTACCATTTTTTACCTATACACTGAATAGTAGAAGTCTATAGATGCCGCAAGTGCAACGCGTCCACGTTGGCAATGAACACAACCTTGATGATGAGGAGAGCTCCACGGGTATCCCCGACTAGGGACGAGTTGGAGGCGAGAGGACTCCACACAGTCGGGACATGGGCCAATATCTCAGGGACGAGAGGAACGTAGCTGGGGAACGAATATTGACGAAAATGCATTATGCAAGGCGGGAGAAACGTCAAAGGGGCAAGATGATGCATCCACGCAGTTTGCATTATGGGGAGGCTGGCTGAGGGTAGCTCTGGACGAATGAGACGTCGCGGATGTGGTTCAAACGAGGGAGACTTCCGGTGACCTTGGGTTGCTCAACGTTTTTTTTTTTTTTTTTTTGTTGATCGGGTCGAGGGAGAGAGTTGCTCTTGCATTCCATACGAAGTAGATTCGGGAAGCAAGTAACTTACAAGTGATGACTCTCACGATTACTAGGAGGCATCACCCGACAAACTCCCAATAAAGAAACAATTACAGCAAACAATCGGCACTTGGAGCCAATGACAACAGCGGCGCAATCGACACGGCGGAATAAAAGAGGGGGCGCAATCGGAACCTGGGAAAGTCGAGGGAAGGTGCTGAAGGGCCCTGGAGACTCACTGGCCCCTTCCCAGTCCGCCGTGCTCCCGGAGTGGGCTCCCCCTGTAACAGACCAATCACGGGGCAAGAAGCAGCCCGTCGCCCAAACATCGCGGCTCAAAGGACTGGGAAAGCCTCGTCCATCGGCCGGGTCACTTCGCTATCGACGATTTTGTTTTCCCCCGACCTCAACAACGGCCCGCGAAAAGGCGCGCGCGCAAATCCATCGTCAACCCCCCCCGGCCCCCCTGGCTTCCACCCCCCGACCACAAGGGCGAGCGACGAAGGAGCTGTCAGCAGGTTCAGCGATGACTTCGTCCGCTGCCGCTGCTCCGCCTGCTGCAGGCCTGAGCCTGAATTCCAATGGCGCCGCCCTGGGTGCCGTTGCCGTTGCCGTTGCTGCGCATCCGCAACCGCATCCGCATACGTCCTCGAACATGCCCGCGGCCACAATGCCATTGCCCGCGACCGAGTCGACCGCCGCGCCGTCCAGCTCTGCAAACCCCTACCGGCCCTCCATGGCTCCCTTCGCTTCCTATTCGTCCTCACGCCAACCCGACGCTTCTGAATCACGAACCGCGACTCCGACCGCTCCCGCTGCCCCCTCCGACTTGACTCCCGCAGCAACAACAACAAAAACTTCCGCAACGGCCGCGATCCATGCTTCGACATCGCCGCCGTCCGCAAAACAGACTCTGCCACCCTCGACTCCCCCGCTTTCGAGGCCGCCTGTTGCCGTCATGACATTGGGCGAGCATGCAAACGTTAATGAAGATTCGACACGGGCGGGGGAGGCTGATGGCCAGGCCCTCGACCATCCCATGCCAGATGCTCCTACGACTGAAGCTTCTCAGGATGCACAAGAACCTGCTTCCAGCTACGAGAACCGGCCTCAACCTCAAGCAACTCCGGTGCAATCGCATCTCCAACCCGACCCTAGCATGATCATCCCCGATGACTACAACCCCGCGAACCCATACGCCATGTCGAGCATGAACCACCAGGCCTACATGATGATGGCCTTGGCCTCCATGTCCGAGGCTGCTGGTGCCATGTCTCCTCCTCCTACCGTTACGCCCTCTCAAGTCACCTTGCCAAACCCCATGGAACAGGCCTTCAACGGCGTGACCCCTACCAACGCCTTCCAACAAGCCGAGGAGAAGAAGTCGTTGGAATCGTTTGCGCGCATCGAGTTTCCCGACAGCGTGTTTCAAATGACCACCTACGCCGTCATCATTGGCCGGGACCAGGGCGCCATGATGCAGGCGCGCCGCGACGAGAGGCGTATGGAGGAGTACAGGCGCCGTGTCGAGGAGAACGCCAGCAAGGGACTCCCGCCCCCCTCACCAATCGCTCACGACCGGGGGAAATTTAGCAAATCCTACGTCAGCGAAGAAGGCGGAATGCTGGGCCCAGAGTCGGACCCTGGAGACGTCGAGCGGCCGGCGAAGAGACGCAAGCTTAGTACCCAAGGCTCATCGCAGCACGACAATGACGAATCGCAACTGGCCCAAGAGAACATGATTTCGAATCGCCAATACGTGTCCCATACCCCCGGCGCGGCCGCTGTAGATCTGGACTCGCTACGTCCTGATCCGTACCATACTCCAATCCTCGGGATTCACTCCCCCGGTCCAAACATTGCTACCAAGACCAAGGCCATTTCGAGGGAGCATATGAAAATCGCCTACAACCATAAGGAAGGAGTGTTTGAGGCCATACCGCTACACAAAAACGGCTTCTTTTGCGACGACGTGCACTATAGGACGGATAAGGTCGTTCTCAAGAGCGGTGATCAACTACAAGTCAAGGATATCAGCTTCCATTTCATCATTAACGGTGTCAAGGAGGGCCTCACGGGTGCGAAGGGCGAGGAGAACCCCGCACCGTTGCCAAAGATGCGCACGCATGGTGGAAAGGAGATGAGCTTTGATTTCGAATCGTCACAGGCCAATCCCGAGGTCCAGGATACGAGCGATGAGCTATCTGACGTGGGGAGCCAACTTTCCGACTTCGGAGATGATGACGAAGGCGAGGCCGAAGGCGAGGGCGAGGGTGAGGTCGAGGAGGACAGTGAGATTGTTGAGACTGTGGAAGCGGAAGCGGAAGCAGACCTGGAACAGCCTACGCCAGAGACGGTCCCCCAAATGCCGCATGGCCTCGTGTCCGATCCGATGCAGCAACTAATGCCCCAGATACCCAAGAAAAGAGGGCCCGGAAGGCCACCGAAGAACGGAATCATGTCGAAACGAGAGCAACGGCTGCTTAAGAAGCAGCAACAGGAAATGGCCAAGAAGACTTTACCTCAAGCACCTCCAATCGAACCTCCGATTAAGCGCAAGGTTGGGCGACCCAGGAAGCACCCAGTTCCAGATGGCTCAAGCGATCGACCTGAGAAGAGAAAGTACAAGCCCCGGAAACCGAAGGGCGAGGACGGCGCAGAAGGCTCAGACGCGGAGCGGCGGGCGAGAGAGAAGAAGGAGAAGAAGGCTCGGCCCAAGTCTCCCCCGTTGGATCTCAAGATCGAGGACTATACGGCGGAGCAACTCGCGAAGCCCAACAAGAACTATGGCATGCTTATTGACGAAACTCTTACCGCGGCGGGGCCCGATGGTCTCACGCTCAAGCAAATCTATAAGCGGATTGCGCAACGCTATCCATGGTTCTACTTCCATACCGAGACGAAGGGATGGGAAAGCAGTGTCCGGCATAACCTCATTGGGAACGGAGCCTTTACGAAGAACGAAACAAACGGCGTGTGGTTACGTGTTCCAGGGGTCGGGCTGGACGCCGGCAAGAAACGCAAGTCATCGCCCCCGAAGGCCGACCACCGACCTGCGCAGGCCTACGCCTACAATGGGCAAGGGAATCCCGCTGCGGCGCCTGGTTATCATCCTCAAGGGCAGCCGTCTCAAGCGTTCCCGGTCCCGGGATACAATGCCCAGCAGCCGCAACAGTTGCAACAGTTGCAACAACCACAACAGCCGCAGCAACCTCAGCCGCAGCAACAAGCCCAACAAGGTCAGCCCACACGGCCTGTTCAACCATACGGGGCATCCGCATCGCCTCCTGGTCAACCGGCTCCCGCTGCAGCCCCGGCGGCCGTGGTCTCTCAGCCTCCTGCACCAGCACAGTTGCCAGGATATGGGCCGCCACCAGCTCCCGCTCGCCCTCAACTCGGAGGACAACAACCGAGCACTTACAGTTCGCCTTATGCCAGACCACCTCCCCCGGCAAACCCAACTGTCAAGAGCGAAGAGGGGCACGCCCCCGCCCCTGGGCCACCCGCTCACCAATCTCCTCTCGCTGCGGCAACTGCAGCAAAGACAGTGGCAGGGCCGCCTCCAGCCTCGCAGCCACCAAGAGCTGCTCCTGTTCCCCAGGCCGCCGCCGCTCCCAATCGACCCGCCAGCGCCGCTCCTGCTCCAGCAACGCCGGCTCGACCCGTCATCGAGCCTCGTTTGCGACAGGCAGTTACGAAACTGAAGGACGGTCTGATTCAGAATCTCAACGCTGCTCATCACCCCAAGTCCGAGGCGATTGTCATGTCGGCCCTCAACCGCTGCATCGGCCTCAAGAAGGAGGCCACGGAGAACGAAAAGATGGAGAATATCTGCATGAAGGGCATAGGACAGGTCATTGACGGATTCATCCAGAAGCAGAGCCCGGCGCCGGGGGGGAGCTCGCCCCCGCCAAACACGCCGCGCGTGCTGGACCCCAAGGTCCTCAGCTCCCTCAACGACTTCAAGGACATTTCCATCAAGACGCTCAAGTCGAGGCTGAGCGACAGCGTGGCCGAGGTGCTCACCCTGTCGGCCATCGATCGCGTCCTGGGGCTGGCCGAGGCCAGCATCGTGCCTCCGCCGGGCGAGTCGAGCCCCATCAACAACCTGGAGGGAGTCGAGCAGCACATTATGAGATCCATCGAGCAGCTCCTCAGGGGCATGAACCAGAAACTCCCCAAAGACGAGGCGTGAAACGAAGTAGGGATAGGCGACAGGGCGACATACATGAGGACATGGAGCGTTTCCTGGTTCATGGATAATGCATATTGTTTGATTTTCTCTTTCAGTCCTCTTTTGGGGGGCGGCGTTTTATCACGGCGTTGTAACCTGGTAATGATGTGTTATGAATTTAGGGAGGGGGGGTGGGCGTGCTGGATAGGTTTTCGTCTGCACATGGGCCTGGATCCCCCCTCTCTTTTCTTTCTCAGATCCGGAACGGGAAACAAAGGGCATGCATCAGTCATCTGGTGTTGTTTTGTCGGGCATTCTTGTTTGTTTTGCTTATTGCTCAGCGGGAGGGAGTCGGGAGGCAAGTTGTCGCGGTTTGTGATGGATAACGTCTCGAGTAAACGGAATCCATCCACCTACCCAAGTAGACATTCTTCTTCATATTGGTTCTGTGTCGCTTGCGCGTTTTGTGCCGTGATTTGACTTGAGGGGGTTTTTATTCTGTCGACATGGCCTTGGAAGACATGATAAGGAAGGTACTTGGCCAAATTTGTTCGTTCTCTTTCACAGGCTTGAACTCTCTTACCTCTACGGATGGTAATTCGTCGGTTTTCCTGGCAAGGACTAGATAACAAACGATTAATATACCACTCTCGCCTACCCTCTATACCAAGTATCGGCCTCTCTTATGTACGTTTGGACTTGAGCCAGGCTTGTTTCTTTAACCCGATACTTGGCACCTATACCCTCTTTTTAAGACTAATCAAGGTGTTTGCCTACATACAAGAACGATCAAACCGAATCACATCACCTATTCTTTCTTCATCTTTAGGAAAATAGCACTAAATGCCACAACTCAACCTCCACACATCAACTACCAGCCATAACCTCACAAGTGAAAACACAAATCATGGAGAGAAGAAGAGCCTGTCTCGTCATATTAAGATCAGAAAAAAATAAAAGGGACAAAAATTCGAAGACGCTAGTTGTGTATCCCGCCCACCAAAAACCCCGTCAATCGTTCCCCGTCTCGGCGCACTCCCAAACTGTAAGAACTGACGGACGTGTCGGGTCTTTCGTCATCGTCTCGTCACGTCAAAAAAGAAAAGTGAGATAAACCATTTTTCCACGGCATGTCAAATGCTCCCCAAGATCAGCCTCGATCGCTGCCCCCCCCCTCAACCCATACCGAGCGAGGCCGTCCTTTACCTCTTCTTCTAAGGTGCCAACGGGGACGTAGGTATCGTATATAGCAAACATGAAAGTTGGAGAGAAAAAAAAAATTAAAAGGAGGAACCCTTTTTTGACGGTATTGAAAATCCCAAGCACCTGCAGCCGGACGGGAGAATCAGAATCCTCAGCGGCCCCGAGAACCTGCACCGGATCGCCTTCCATCACGGACGGCACGCCCGCTTCGAGCCGACTCTCGCTGGAACAACCTCTCCAAGCTCTTCTAGGCGCTTTGGGGGGTGAGAGTGGTGTCCTTGTCGCCCGGCTCGCTGATTGGACTGACTTCCTCGGCCTTTGACTTTTCGACCCCGGAAACGCCGCTGTCGGCTTCGTCGTACGAGATGCCGAGCCCGTTGGTGTCCTTCTTTTCTAGATTCGACCCGTCTTCGGCGCTTTCTTCGAGGTTCATCAGGGCGGGGGGGCGGTGACGCATCTGCTTCGCTTTGCTGAGTGAGATGGTCTTCTGCTGGTACGTGGTTGTGATGGGTTTGCTGTCGTCGCGTTCGATGGTTGCCTTCATCAGAGCTGCCATCCATAGACGACCCTGTTTCAAGTTGGGAACGGCGAAATAATGAACCGTGGGCTTGGTGAAGTTCACCGCCTTCGAAAGACCAGTTCGAGGCGGTACGAGCTTGAAAATGAAGACGGCATCGTCTCCCTTCTCCAGAGTTTCGCCTTCATTTGCCGGGATCGCTTGACCACCAACGACGCCAGTGATGGTAGCGTGAAGACCTGTCAGCTTTTCGTTGTCGGCGGGAAGAACTCGATGAAACGAAATATCAATGAGCCCTTTCTCTTGGTCGTCATCTTCCGAGTAATAATAAGCGAGCCGGCGTCCCTTGAGCACAAAGAGTCGCGGCTTCCATGTCGTCATGAGATTGGAGCTCTTCTTCTTCATCCAGCCACTGAAATCCGCCTCCTTGATCGCCTCCTTGGGGGGAATCTTCAGCAATCCACGGGTATATGCGCTAGTCTCCTTCTTGCTCTTCTTGCGACTGTTCTTGCTGCCCTGGGTTGTGGCCGTGCTGGGGCTCTTTGTGGCATCGGGGGACTCGAGGTCAAAGCTGGGCCCTCCGGAGGGGGTGGTTGATCCCGTGCGCGCAGGCGATTCAGCTATCATCTCCTTGCTAGACGTGTCCGTGGTGGGCGTTGCAGTCTTGGAGCGGTCGAGGTTGTCCGAGATGGCGCGCATGCCAGAGATGGGCTTGTTCACGACGGCAGAAAGCCATTCTGGGGTAAAGCCCTGATGCTTAGATGAAGTCGAGGAGCGCCCGGCCACAGAAGTATCCAGTTTTGTGACCGTAGGGGATGGGGTGTCGGCCGGGGGCATGTTCTTGATAGACTCGGTAGTGGCAGTAGACGCTGTTCTTCTGTGAGGACCAATACCATAGTATTTCTGAGCGGCAGAAGAGACGCCTCCTTCGGTCAACGAGCTCACACTTCCAAACCTTGACTGCCTCGTGATGGCAGTGGCACTGCGAACCCTCTGCTCCTCAGCATAACTTGATTTCCTTGACTCTGCACCGCTGTCACGCTTTCGCAGCAAGTTGCGCTTTCTACCGTCAACTTCCGTGCCAGAGAAATATCCTCTTTCCAGGTCAACAGCAGGGTCTTGCAAATCTGCCCCAGGGGGGCTCAGCAAGTCCTGGAGACCAGTCGACGACAGAGGTCTTTGTGAAGCGCCACCGAGCGTCCAGTTCCTGTCAAACGATGGTTGCTTCTTATGCGACCCATCGATGCTAGGAAATGTCCCTACGCTATTCAGTTTGGGGACGGAAGCTCCAGTCGAGAGGGCAGTGCCGGGTAGCTGGAATTCCGTCGAAGAATGGCGGCGGGCTTGATTCAACTCCCTGACGGATGCAGCGGACGGTCTCTTGATGTGAGTTGGGGGGGTTGGGCTGCCCTGGGCTATCGGAGTAAGTGTCGTTGGAGAGGCTTTGGGGGTGTGGGAGAGGGAGAGCCGTCGGGTTTGAATCGAACTGGGTCGGTTTGTGAGGGTGTTCGTCCGGCTCCTGGTTCGTCGAGCTTCGTCGCCGCCCTCGGTTGCATAATTCTGAGTGCTGCGTCGCGTTTCGAGGCCGGAGCCGTTCACTTCGTCCTGGAGAGCTTTAATTCTGTGCCACGTCTTGAGTCGACGACCAACAGAGCCCAAGTCGAACGCCTTGATGAACAAGGCGCTCTGGTCCATTCCCAGAAGCACCTCGCCCGAGATTTCCTGATCCCTGAAAACTTCGCAGTGTTGTTTCTCGACCCCTGATGTGAAGAGATACTCGGCAACTTGATCTGGAGTCCATTCCTCAACCTCGGGGCGTGTGTGGACCCCTTCCTCCTCTTCGTCGGTCTCCTCCCCTTGTATATAAGAAGCCCGGTGGTCCAGAGCAGCGCTGCTATATTCACTGCCGGAATCGTTGGCCGAGGCTCGAAGCCCACCGTTGCTCGAAGGTGATCGAAGGTCGGTGATGTGCTCGTTGATCACATTCAAGGTTTCGTGAAGCACGGGGCTGTCCTGACTCGGGCTGGCCAGGTGACTGAGGTTGGGCATCGATGGCGATTCGCTCGAGGCAAGGACAGTGTCGGACTTTACCGCGTTCAGTGGCAAAGTAACCGGAGTGTCGACTTGTTGCGATACAGGCGCAGGGTTGGGCTTGAGGCCACCGTCTGTCGGGGGAGCATTGGCGGTCCCTGTCGCTCGAGTATCCTGTGTGGGCTGGGGGCTGGTTGGTTTTGAAGCGAAGGAGCTCGTTGGGATATTCTTGGGCGCGGGCCGAGTGTAGACTGTACAAGTCAGATGTGTTCACATGGCGGGGTGGCAGCGCAGGACCAACCTTCGGGGAAGAGGCCATTGTTGCTGTTGACGAGGTGACGGCCCAGAAACCATCCGTCGCCAAATTCGTCATCTCGTTCGAGCAGTTCGACTCGGTCTCCCTTGGCCAGACTCAATTCATCGGAACTCCGGGCTTGGAAGTCGTCTGGACGTCAAGAAACGGGAGGTTAGCAAGGTGGCGCGATGTGACGTGGTGGAGAGACGAGCGAGGAGGGAGCCAAGCTCAACGTCGGCGACTTACGTATCACGACCAGAATGTCGCCCACGTCGGGGCGAACCTGGCCGTCTCTCGCGGCCATGTCGGTCGGGATGGTGTCGGCGAGGCGGCGGTGGTAGCTGAGGATGGAGGTTGCAAGTTGAGACAAGGTGCGGGTGAGGAACGGAAATCGTTGGCCAAGTGCGGCGGGTAGCAGTGGTCGAGAAAGATGGGTGCGAATAGAGGGGCGGCGCAATCGGTGGATTTGGGGAGGGGGGAGAGAGAGAGTGAGAAGAGAAGCTCAAGGGCGTCGAGTCGTGGGGGAAAGCGAGGGAGGATCGAGTTGAAGCACGAGAGCCATCCGCGAGGCCCTTGTGGGAAGGCTCCGCTCGAGGTTGATGGTGGCCCTTGGTGGTTGAAAGGTTGCGTCCAGAGATGGCTTGAGGGAGGGAGATGATGAATGGAGTCGCGCAAGCGGGTGCTGAAGATGCCAGGTGCGGCAAAGGTGGAGTGCGCTTTGAGCCTCTGGAGTCTGAAGTCCCGAGCGACTCAGGGAGGATGCGTGCGGGTGGGCGAGGGCGTGTGAGTTTGCAAGGCCGGTGTGGACGTAGGTTTTTTCCAACTTTGAAGCTATGTTGAGGTCTGGGGAGAGTAGCGTGGGTAATTGCTCGAGGTTGAGAAAACGGCTGCGTGCGCAAACTTTTGGGGGAGCCGACCAGCCTTCTCTTTTGGTGATGATGACGGCTCGGCTGTAGGGCCGTTCGGCACCTCAGGTCAGGCACTGATACGCTGGTGATGCGCTGTGCACTTACCCCGTGCGCTTACTGGCCTGCAGTCTGGTGTGCTCCTGATGAAATGGAGGGGCCAGGGGAAGAAAAAAAAAAGGAAGAAAAAAAAAAGGCCGTGTTGTCCGGTACGGCGTGGAAAGTGGAGTTTGGCCAGTCTGAAATGTGAATGCGATTGAGGGCGGCCTTTATTGGCGTGGACGGCTGCGATTGGTGCGACGGGGCGTTCCTCACGCTACGAGGGAAAAGTTGAACGGGAGCGCCGTCGTTGTCGGCCGTCTACGAAGTGATGAATGGGTAGACGAAGTGAAGAGAGGACCGAATAAGGGGCCTGTATGCCTCTGGGACTCGTTGTGTGGTTGAATACCTGCGTCAGACCATGTGCTAAGCTACCGAGACGATAGCTCAATCACTCAACAGGAGCTGCCGATGAATATTGCTTTCGTATGGGCACATCACATCAGGTCTCATCCCCATCTCCAGCTCTTCAGGGGTGCTCTCGGATTGGGTGATGCGCCAACCTCGACGTGCTATTTTCGGACGTGGTGCCAGCACAGATGCCCAGGGATTACGAAGTACCTATTCGGATTGGGAGGGAGAAGGGAACGTCGACGGTGACAACAGCACCAACAACAATCGCAAAAGGACACTAGCGATGGAGGCAGCAGGCCAGGTGTTTTCGAGCTTGTTTCGATTGGCGTTGCTTCGGCAGTTGCTGTCAGCCGAGTGCCCGCCTGGATTGGATTCGCCTGGATGAATGTACTGTAAGTGCGTGGATCGGTCGCCTGCTGAGTCCCCAAGGGCAGATCGATATTGTCGAGGCCAAGGGAGAGAAGAGGGATCACCTCGAAAAAGAAGGCGGAGAGGAAGCGAGGTGGACCGATGAAGGGGGGGAATATGTGACATTTAATTCTTGCCAGAAGGAGTGTTGTTCATCATCACGCAGGGCGTGCAGTTGCGTTATACATATAGTAGTAAGTACGTCTCAAGTTCCTGGTCGCTTCTTAGAAGACATTATAGCCACGGGACAGGGGAGCCTGGCAACTTGAGCAGGCGAGCGGCAGCAGGTGAGAGGGTACTCTGTAATATGTGAAGTGATTAAACGGGTGGAAGGCATGATCAGGAAGCGTCCGGGTGCGATTGAGCCAGCGAGGCGTACTTGCTTGGGCTGGTCGTACATGTTCGTGGGTAAACATGCCAGTTTGTTGCTTCATGTAATTATTCGGCACACGGGCGGGAAGTATTTAGTCACTCCATTCCGGCGACTTATTCGTCAGCTTATCTCAATATTCTCAGCTCAATCCCTTTTTTTTGACCCAGGCCCTCTATTGCATAGTAGTAATTACTCGCCCGTACGTAGCCCATTCTTACCTAGGGTAGGTCGACATCCTCCCTCTTGACAAAAGGCCAGGGCGCACCATGTCTCCCGCCCTGGTCTAGGGGAGTCATGAATACTATTGTTTATCCATAGCCCAGGGTTCGCTCTACATGACGCTGTCGTGACCGAAATCATCATGACCACTCGTGGATCGTCCGGGATCGTCGGATAGAAGCGAAGTGGATGTCAAATGCATAATGAAGGCGATGCAGCAGCTTGCATCCTGTCTCCTTTATGCATTCTCCAGACAAGTCCCGACTTCGGAAGGGGGTGAAAGCCACGCGAAGTCCATTACCACACGATAACTGCAAACGGCTGACGGATGCTCCCGGCTGTGACCTTTCCCAAATCGTCACTACCATAACCCTACTCAACTTTATTGAGTGGTGATTTTCACTCCTGTAACTTATTTCGCAAGCTACCCTCTCCGGGACTATACCTTAGTACGTAGATACCTTATAGCTACATGGCATGTCCCATCTGCTACAGGAAATACTGCGAGAGAGAGGATTGCTTTCCCTCGGACCATCCAGAATCGTCACGCCTCAGCTTGGCAATCCGAATCTACCTCGATCCGCTGTCATACCTCAGGGAGTATGATCGGAGCCGGTGGCAAACAAGCACGGATGACTCCGTCCGAGCAAACAGAAACAAACGCCGACCGATTGTGACGGCAGGAAGTAATGCGGAGACTCTTCATACCGACTCTGGGCGAATTCGTACGCTGGCCCTTCTCGCAAATAAGCTGACATTTATGAGAAAACCAAGAGTCCAAGTTTCTAACAAGGATGCCAACTACCTTCCTGTATAAGCAGGCAATAATGGACCGTAATGGATCTCATCTCAGCTCACACCGCAGTCATGATGGTGGTTGAAGCTGGGGCTGGACATTTGTGGAGCGCATGTTTCATTGCCCGGCCAGATGCATCTGCAGCCATCTTCCAGGTGATCTTTGCAGATCTATTCAGAATCTAGGTACCTTGGCTATGATCCTCTCAGGCATCAAAGGAAGTTGTTGGTGCAGTGGGAGAAGAAACAAGATACTAAAGTGGCGGTGAGACTACCTAATCAAGGAAAAAAAGCAAAAATATTGCAGCCACAGAGACGACTTCCTCCAGAAGGACAGACAATCTCATGAAGTCGAGAGAGGTCGTGACTGCCCAAGATGGGCACTTTACTCAATAGTGCCTGGCGATCCACCTAATCAGAACCAAGTCCATCCCAAACCCTCCAAGGCCAACCGGACATGGCCATCCCGCGCGTTCTCATATGCGACGAAAAAAAAAGCGCTGCAAAAAACTGAACGAGAAACTGCCTTCTCTTTATTTCGAATGGGAGACCACCGGCCAAGGTTAAGGTCTACGCCACTCCTCGGAGCGGGAAACACGTTTGAATCGCCGCGGTAATTTGTACGTCACCGCTCTCAATCCCTCATTGCCATCTGCGACGGTTTGCTGTCAGCTGCAGTCGCATGTGCAGGCGCTTAGGCTGACCATCCTCTTCAGAGGTGCAGCCATTCATCGTCGACGAGACGGCAGCAACTGGGTCAGCGCCCCTAATCGCCCTTTGCCCGTCGCCCATCGCCCAAATCTCCCCGCGAATACGTCCCTCTGCATACTTCAGTCTGACTCTTCGTCCTGTTCCTCCTCCTCCTCCTCCCCCGCTTCCATCGCCGTCGTCGACACCCGCAATCCGCTTGCCCAGCGCCAGTCCGAATCCGCCAGTCGCATCGTCTCTGCGAAATTGGTGCAAACGCAGCTCTCTACCCGACAGTTGCTGCAAACCACAAACGACACAAATCATGACAGCGCCGTTTGCTCTCGGCTTCAAGAAACGGAGATACTGAGCATGGTTCGCAGCTTCCAAATGGTAGGTACTCCTGGCGCCCCCGTATCGTCCGCCTCTCCTTCCCCCCTGTTTGCCTCTGCAAAAACTCCAAAAGTTGAGAGACTGACGAAGACGACTCGAGCAGAACTCACCCCTCCGCCCTCGACCCGTGAAATGTCACAGTCGACCGACCGGCCCCAGTCACGGGCTCATGCAAATACGTCGCATCAAGTCGCTCAAGTTACTTCCTCCAACCAGACGGTCAATGCTTTCCTTGGTGGGCGCTCTCACTCTTGGATGACCGATACCACACTTGCGACACCGAACCCTGCCACAACATCTCAAATTATCTCTCGAAAGCGCAAAATATCGTCAGACGAGCCGAACGTGGATGGGGATCCCCCATCTCACACGAGCGCGCCCAACCAAATCCCCGACCAGGTTACCATTTTGGAAACCTCGAGGTACGCCAATCTTCATCTGATTCTTTCCATCCCCATACGATGCATTTTCTTCCCGGACCCCGCCATCACAGGCCGACGCCGGGGGTGTTGCGTCAAATCTTCTTCCATATGATGCTGTCTCTTGACGCGCTGATCGCATATACTAACATCGCGCAATTAGAACCCAACCCATCCTCCCGTCGCCAGCCTTGACCGACGAACCAAGCCCAGCCATTTCGAACCAGACGAATAGCCCCAATGAAGGCGGCGGTACGGCCGACGCCGCATCCTCCCGAGTCCCCATCACACTTGAGCAACCCGCTGCTCTACCAACTCTCCTACCAAGACACCCGTCGGTTTCGTCCGCGGCACCTAGCAATGCCACAACCTCCTATAGACCTGACGCGTACATGGTGGAACGGGCGATGGCCGCGGCCTCTGGATTGACCGCACCACAAACGATCCCTTCGACGGGAGCCACCACATCCTCCTTGCAAGCAGGCCAAGGAACGAATGCATCGAATCCTGCAACATGGGGAAATCAGCCCAACCACGGACCCGGGTACCAGCGTGAAGCTAGTGATTCGCATAACCCACGGCTGGAAGCAGTCTCTGCTCGCATGGCACAGAGCCGTATTGAAGGACTTAATGAGTCCGACTTGGCTCGGTACAAGGTCCTTCTGGACTCGTGCGAGAGGAAGGACCTGCTCTATGTTGCCCTCCACCAACTGCTTTGTCGGTGGTCACTCGATAAAAACGCTGCTTACCGCGCGCTTGCGGCTCACGTACCTCCTCAGATCGTTGATCGTGGGTTTGAAATCACGGAGACCTTTCTCAAGCAGAATGGTTGTCTCTCCTTCACCCACCTTCAGTGGTTTTCAAACTTCCCCGATGCCAAACTCGAGGTCTGTAGGTTGCCACAACCATTGGCTTTCTGGGTTGCGCGATTTCTGAGGCAACTCTGCATGCATTGGGACAACATGCTGAAGTCGGTCGCCTCGCGAAAGTATCCGCTACTGGCATGTGAGATGAACTTGACGCTGTGCTGCTCCTCGCCTACACTGCAACCCGTGCTTTTCACCATGAGCTATCGGTCACTGAACGTGACGGACCCGACGTGGGGGACCGTACTTAACGACACCTTTATTCAGGAACAACAGAGTGAGCTCGCGATTGCTGCAAATATCGCAACGGCCGAAGAAGCGCCGCAAATCAGGTCAACCTTTGTGCAGCGATACCTGCAGATCATCCATCAGGCTCAACAGCAGCGTTACACGAATCAAAGTGGGTTAATACTACAGGACTCATCCAACGGGATGATGTGGTTACTAACAGGATTGCCTTCAGACCTCCCGTACTCGCCGCCAGTGAGGCAACAACAAAGACCTATTCGGCCAGCTCGACACTCACTCGCTCATCCAGCACCTGCTTCACCTCATTCTCGCTCGCCTGGAATGGCGGCAGTTCCGTCCCCGGTGCTCGCCCAGCCTCCTGGCCGTGCAGCTTCGGGCCCAGCCTACTTTGGCCCCCCTCCTGTCCAAGGTAACGTGAACAGCCAGAACTGGAGCCGGCAAATGCAGACATATGCCTTGCCGAGTTCTTCATTTCCTGCCTATCAGAGCTTCCAACACCCGGCATCGCAACCCCCCTCGCCGGCACCACCAGGCATAGTCGGCGGACAGCCGCAGCACCACGCCCAGACACAAATAGTGCAGTCTTTTTTGCAGCCCCCGACCGTGCCGTCAAATGGCCAAGCTCAGGAGGCTAGGGGTGAAGCCGGGCGGAATCATCATCAACAGCCCACGGCCAGGCCAGGTCCGCAGAACCGAGGGCTGCAATACCCTCCGCACATGGCTCAGTTGCCTGGGAGTCGATTGACTACACCAAGGCAGGCCACATTTGGCCAGCCCAGCCCGGGCCTTGTTCAGCAACAGCCGCAGCAGCAGCACCAGATGGCATCACCTCGTCATACCGTTCAGGCCCCGCCCTCTCAGTCAATCCCGCCTCGTTACCAGACACAGGCTTCGAGCTCCAATCTTCTTTCGTCTCAGGCGCCTGGTCCTCCGCCGATTGAACGTATCCGCACCACGGTGGCAGAGATACCGACGCAGGAGTTTCCCATGAGCCCCTTTGGAGAGCACTCCTTGCAGGTCGGGCTTCATCAGGTTGGCCTGCGGAGCCCAAAGCGAACTCCAGAAGCCTTTGCGCAAGCCCGGTTCTACCAATACATCAAGGAGCTGGTAACGCCACCCCTCGCAATCACTCCTCAAGTGACGCTGCGAGAAATTGACTTTAACGTACCAGAGGTGCACATGCCGCATTTGTCCAGAAAGAAGTCTTCGACTGGTCTACCGTACTGTTCGTACGGGGAAAACTCGTACAGATACCGCATGCGCATCTGTCCTCGTCCCAGTGCAACGACCGAGGTGAGGCTTTCGGACTGGGTGGTGTCTGCCAGCACATGGCCCAAAACCATCTTCATCAGCTTCAATGGCAATCCAATGAGAGTCCGCCGAAAGCAGCATTTCCACAAGGACCTCCCTCTTGAGCTCACGGACGACATCAGGGCCGGCAAGAACAACCTCACCATCAGCATCCCCAACGTTCGCCACAACCACAGGCAAGGCTATCGGTTTTTCATTGCCGTTGAGCTTGTGCAGACCAACAGCCATGAGACGTTGAAGAAGTGCATCTTGGGCGGCAAAGGGATCCCATCCGACTTGACGAAACACAAGATTAAGAAGCGGTTACGTCCTCTGGAGTCGGACGACATTGTGATTGAAAATGATGTCCTGAAAATTTCTTTAGCAGATCCATTCAGCTCTGTCATGTTTGAAACCCCCGTCCGAAGCATTTACTGTCAGCACCTGGAAAGCTTCGATCTGGATACTTGGCTGCGGACGCGACCGAAGAAGATGACCCAGACGGGCACGAGGATGTTCGAAGAGGAGACTGAGCCATCTACGACGGATGATTGGAAATGCCCGATATGTGGCTGCGACGCTCGGCCTAACAGCCTGGCGGTTGACCACTATCTTGTCCAGGTCCGAAAAGATCTACTGGCAAACGGCGAGATGAATGTTAAGGCCATTTCCGTCACCGCCGATGGTCAATGGAAGGCAATCGAGGAGCCAGACGAGTCGGCAAGCAACACACCGAAGCCGACTGCGGATAACTATCGGGACGGGGAGTCGGTGAGCAGGGACGACGGACGGCCAAAGTCGCTCCCAGCAGTGGACGTGATTGAAATATCGGACGATTAGGGCGGTGCCTTTTAGGGCAGGATACACGTTGCATTTCATGGTTGCACATAGTGGCGTTTTGCGGATTGGAATTTCCCATTGCTCGTTGGCCACGCCTCTTCGAGGGCGGATGCATTTTGCTTTGACATGGTTGGCGTTTGGCAACATGGGGTGACGACGAAGAATGAAGCTTAGGTCGGGGCTGGCATGGCTCTGGGTCTGAATCACTAATAGGCGATCGTAAGGAGATGGGATCGGATATCTAGCATGGTTCAGACGGAGCTCTTCGACCGAGCTCTGTCTGTATGAGTCGTCGAGTATACGTCTACTACTGTTTACGGACTGGCATTTGAGCTTGTTAATGAAACCACTTGATGTCGCTCGTTAGGGGGAAGGATGTAGGATACTTGCTGAGGTGTAAGGCGGATGTCATGTTCACTTGGGCATATATTAGGCGCGGGCTGAATTCCGAGGGACAGATTAGGGACAGGCCGAAGCTGAGATTGAGAAGGAAAAAAAAAACCCCATTCTCAAATGTTTTCACGGTCGCCGAGGCGCTCTCTGGCTGGGCCCGAGAATACCCAAACTACACTCTCAACTTGATGGCGCTGCGTTTCCTCAGCATCGAGCCACGTTCCTCTGAACTGCACCCAAGGCCGTCTGACTCGTCTCTAGCTGTCTCTTGATGCATACTCATGGGCAGGTAAGTTGTGAGTCTGGGGTTTATAAGAGGGAGAATCACAGTATCTTTGGTATCAAAAGTCTAAGGTACGTATGCAAGAAAAGATCCAAACGCCGAGCTCTGGTATATCGCAAGCCATAATCACGCCCATCTTGATCTCATCAATCGTCACCGTCACCGTCACCGTCACCGTCACCGTCACCTTCCCGCCCGCCTACGCAAACCCGTCCCAACACCTCGCGTCGCCCAAATCGACCCCCTTGACCCTCCTCGCCCACTCCTCCCTCAACGCCCCGTCCTCCCGGTACGGCTTCAGCCGCGTCCACCTCGTCCACAGGCCGACGGCGTCAAAGGCGGCGGCCTGCTCGGCGCGGAACCACTCGCGGTGCCGCACGCCGCACCCGGGACACCCTTGGCCGGCCTCGCGGAGGCGCCCGTTGCGCAGCTGCGCGTGCGCCAGCTGCTCGGCGCGCACGTAGTGGTCGGTCCGGAAGTCGGCGAGCAGCTTGGGCGCGTAGCCGCACTTGCTTTGCCAGGCGGCCATGCGGGCGTCGAGGTTGTTGGTGTTGCCGATCTTGAGGCAGGGGGACCGGTCGTGGTAGCTGTCCGGGAACGTGTAGATGTAGACGTGGCCGTCCGACTTCTTCTCGTTGAGGCCGAGGGGGCGGAGGATGAGGTCCTTGATGGCTTGGTTGAGAGCCTCGGTGCTGAGGTTGGGGCCGAAGGGCTCGAAGACGTGGGTGGGCTGCTTCTCAAGGGGAGGCTTTGTAAAGGTCGGAGCGAGGTATTTCGAGGTCGGGTGCTCTTCCTTGACGACAGGCTCTTTCGTGGTGTTGGTCTTGGCTTTTGCTTCATCGACTGACGACTGGTTGGCTTGACGGGATACAGTGCTGTGCTTCGCCAGAGCTCTCAACACAGACTTGGCATCTTCTCCATCCTCCTCCTCCTTCTTGACTCCAACAACAGGAGCACTAAACGCACTCAGCTTCTTTTCCGAAGACCTGAACCAATAAGGCCTTTGGCCGTTCCGGTGCTGGTAGCAGAAGACCAGCTCAGACACTCGATCGAGCAGCGATCTGGCCGCGTCGAGGCTGCCCTTCTTAACCATTTCCGTCAAGAGATCCGACACGAGAAGACAATGTTTCCTACCCACGTTCCGCTTGCACCGCTGGGCCGTCGTCTTGGCCGTGCCGTGGCAGCAGAAGGAGTCGAGGCCGGCGTCGAGGCCGAGGATGTCGCGGAGGGACGACGACTTGGCGGGCCAGACGAGGAGCTGAGGAGGCGAGAGGGACATGGTGAATGAAATGAATTGCACCCGATCCCCGAAGGCGTATTGGCGGTTGCTCTGCTGGCCATTCTAGAGCGGAGGGATCGCCGTGCCATATTTAACGCTCGAGTTGGGAGCGCCCCCGAACGGCCTCGTAAGACCTGCTTTGGAGGCCCTCCATGCAGTGCCTCCCTCGAGGCATTTTGCCGTCGCAGCACATGTGCCTTGGAGGACCTGGCCCATGTCACGGGCGTCGCAGGATGGGGGGCAGTGGGACCTGTTCGCCATGCAGTCGTAGACGACGAACGAGACCACGATTGGAAGCGCCGGCCAACAACGGAGTGATGGAGCAAAGGGCTTTTTACACTTTTATTCTACAGAGACATTTCCTCGCCTTCACCCATCCGATTTCTCCTCTCCAACACTTCTGCCTTCTTCTTATTCTCCCTCTGGTGCCTATTCTCTCTCAGTCGTCTCCTCACCCCGACCAACACAAAAATACGCGCCGGGAATCCTTGCAGGGCCGTCGAGGAGACCGGCCGGGAGGAAGGGGACAGTGGGGAACCCCAGGGCTGCGCCTTGCAACTGCAATGGAAATGTATATGGAAGGTCTTTTTCTGGCCGCGCGAGGCGTAAAAGTAGTCGTTGTTGGTAGTTTGGTTGCGGGCGATGGCTTGTCCTACGAGTCGGCGTGACCCCGGCTGCCTGACCTTCTGATCCGGTGAAGCCGACTTGTCTCTGGTTTCAGAGTATGCTTGGGTACTAGTTGAGATTTATGAAACTTTGGGGCCCGGGGGCAAGTCTGGCCTGCCATGGCTGAGTTCACAAGATGAAAGCTGCCCTTTGGACGCCTGTGTGGAAGATGCTCAGGCAGAATCCACCCACCTGATACAATGCAGGACAAGCCACCTTGTGTCTATCGACCAATGCCCTCACAGCATCTATTACATCTTTGCCCTCGTGCCAGCGTAGTTGGGCTTCACCGGAATCCGAGCATGGTCTCCGGCCAGCTTCAAGCCCGTCACTCGCTCAAGCTCATCGACCGCCTCAAACGCCCGACCCAGGTGTACCTTGATGGTCCCGAAGCCATGCGCCTTGGCCGCCTTCAGGTTCTCGCCGATGTCGTCCAGGAAGACAATGTCCTGGGGTCGGACGCCCTGGTGCCAACCCAGGCGCCGACCTCGCCAAGTGCCGGCTCCGTCTCTCGCGAACCTGTCGACTTGCTCGAGGGCGAATTGGTACACCTTTGCATCCGGCTTCCGTAGGCCGACGTGGGCGGAAGAGACGAAGACGTCAAACACCCTCCGCACTGGGTCGTCACCAAAGTTCTCGACGTGAAGCTTGTGGCCGGGTGGAAAGATGACCGTGTTGCTGAGGGCCGCGAGGATGTACTCGTCGCTTTCCCTGAGCCGCTGTAGGGCCGGAAACATCCAAGGATCCGGGTGGTTGGAAGCCGTCATCATCTCTTCGAAGAGCCACTGGGCATCTATTGACGGAAGCGGTGGCGTCGTGACAGGTAGATCTGGCTTCTTGGCCCGCTCTCTCGCGTAGAAGTCCTCCCAGCGGGCAGCATCGTGAAGATCCCGGGCAAAGCCGTCAAAGAAGGCCTCGTCCATGGGGATCTCGCCTCTTTCCAGGCGATGCCAGTATCCATTGGGCGACGTCTTGGAGATGGAGTAGTTGATCCATCCTGGTGGGATTCCCAGGCTCAGCTCATAGTCGAGGATGGCCTGAAAAGGAGATTTAACCTGGACTGGATTAGCAAATGATGCCCCAACTCCTCCTCGTATAACCGCCATGGACTTGAATATGAAAAATGACTGATAAACATCGACAATGGCCCTGATCTGCTACTTACACAGACACCTCCAATGTCAAATAGGAGGACTTTGGGTTTCCTTGCACCAGTCATTGTTGTCCGATTAAGATGCCAAAAGAGACAAGATGAGAGCAAGGTCTGGAATTTGTTATTTCTTGCTAAAAAAGATCGAAAACTGAATCGAGTTGAGGATGGAGAGGAGCAAGAAGAGCAGCTTTGATACCGTCGGGGCATCTCCACACTGCACCAAGATCAATCATCCCGAGGGACCTCGGTACGTCTTCCCCACACTGATTGAGAAAGAGAAGATAAGATAAACCGATAAGATATGATAAGGCTTCTCGATAACGAAGCCGCCATCATGTGACTCGTCCCCAACCCAGGTGCAAAATGCTAGTGGGGCTCGAATTCGCGAAGGGGCCCTGTGTTAGGGCTTTCAAAATATCCCCCACCAACATTTGTTGCACAACTTTCCCTTCACCAACCTTCAACTTCAACAAAAAGTCGTCGTTGACCACAACCGCCAAAATGGTAAGATGAGGCCTATCGCAAAGGAGTTCTTCGGAGCTCCTTTGGTATTCTTTTTCCTGACAGAAATGTCAATTGCTCGTTGAGAGTCACCGCAAGTTGCTTCGGACGGAGATGAGCAAATCTGAAGCGCAAATTGCTGACTCGGGGATCATGTTTGCAGGTTTTCCACAAGTTGGTGAAGAACAGCGCTTACTACAGGTGAGTTTTTGGATTTCAACCGTCTTGCTCTGCTTCTCCCACGCTGACCGTTTTCACGCGCAGCCGCTACCAGACCAAGTACAAGCGCAGACGTCAAGGCAAGACCGACTACTACGCCCGCAAGCGCCTCATCACCCAGGCCAAGAACAAGTACAATGCTCCCAAGTACCGCCTGGTCGTCCGCTTCACCAACAAGGACATCATCTGCCAGATCGTGACCTCTGAGATCTCTGGCGACAAGGTCTTCGTTTCTGCCTACTCCCACGAGCTCCGCGCCTACGGCATCGAGCACGGTCTCACCAACTGGGCCGCCGCCTACGCCACCGGTCTCCTCATTGCCCGCCGTGCCCTTGCCAAGCTCGGCCTCGACGAGGACTTTGCCGGTGTCGAGGAGGCCGATGGTGAGTTCACCCTCACCGAGGCCGCCGAGACCGACGACGGCGAGCGCCGCCCCTTCAAGGCCTTCCTCGATGTTGGTCTTGCCCGCACCTCCACCGGTGCCCGTGTCTTCGGTGCCCTGAAGGGTGCTTCCGATGGTGGCATCTTCGTCCCCCACTCCGAGAAGCGATTCCCCGGCTACGACATGGAGACCAAGGAGCTCGACAGCGACGTCCTCCGCAGCTATATCTACGGTGGCCACGTCGCCGAGTACATGGAGCTGCTCGCCGACGACGATGAGGAGCGCTTCCGCAGCCAGTTCCAGAAGTACATCGACGACGACGTCGAGGCCGACGGTCTCGAGGACGTCTACACCGAGGCCCACAAGGCCATCCGTGAGGACCCCCACAAGAAGTACGAGTCTGACGCTCCCAAGAAGACCAAGGAGGAGTGGAAGGCCGAGTCCAAGAAGTACAGGAGCGTCAAGCTTACCAAGGCCCAGAAGGAGGAGCGCGTCAAGGCGCGCATCCAGGAGCTCTTGGACGAGGAGTAAAAAGTTTGCCGGTTCATGGACATGTGAGGATAGTTACCTTGGCATTGGGTTTGGAGTTTCGAGGAAAGGACAGGTCCGTTTTATGGGTCACGCGAATGAAAAGAAAAGATACCTTCCAGCCGAATTCCATAGCTGCGGTGAACAGGTGTCTCATTGTACTTCAGACAAATCTGGTCTTGCGGGTGCCATGGCTCGTCGACGGACCCCTTCGAGTGGGCTGTGGATATTGTTTTGTGCGCATGCGTGTCGTAGGGTTGGTGGCATGAGAGCACGCCACAGCAGACGGGGGGGGATGCTGTCGCCAAGGACAGTTGTGATATCTGAGGCTCGTTGATCTTGTGGTTCGAGATGTGGAGGGAGATGCAGTCCTGGACTGACCACAGTAGCGCTGAACCGGGGAGCAAAGTGTCTGGAGAGGGCAAGGCCGCGTATGATTCGACCTTGGTGATGGATGTACGACGTACGGATACTCCGTACGTACGTTCGTCTTGGGGGCTGTGGTGATGGGAACAGGGCTTTGCGGGAATTAGATGGAAATGATTTTCCTTGACTCGGGGCGGAGGCGAGATGAAGAAGAGGCCTGCATTCCTGAATCTGGGAGGGCGGCAAGGATCAATAAGCAAGGGAAAATATGGTGATTTCTCCAAGGCGGATATCAACATCGGCATCTGATCAGAGGCGGGCAAAACGGTCGGACCTGAAACGGAGGTGTGGAGGGAAACGGGAGATGCCGAGGTGAAAAGTGAAAAACAATGCGGAACCCCCGAGAGTTGGCAGTCTTTGCGTGGAAGCGTCTGTGGCAGCAGTTCTTCAATTCTTCGTGACAGGTTTTTGCCGTTGCTAACTTGTTCCACCTCGGGCTGATGATGCCACCTTTGCTAACAAGACGTTCTCTCGTTGACGCTCTTTGGCAGGTCGGGGGGGCGGCGGCGGCGGCGGCGGGGTTGGACGGCCAGAGGACGGCACCCGGATCAGACAATCCGACGGTGCAGTGACGATATCCCTTTGAACATGGGCGTGGTCAGGGGGCAGAGAGGGACGCCGCTGGAGCTGAAGCAGTTCGGCGAGGATTGGCGAGAGACGAAGCCCGCGCTACGTGCGGGAGACTTTGATACGGATGCAGCTTTGTGGGAAGCGTGTGGCTTGAAAGTTGCATGAATACTATCAGCTTAGGCTGATGGCCCCTTTGGTCTCGACCGCCTTAGACGTAGGGCGTTTGATTGTACGGATATGCAGACATGTCGTCTCGCTTGTAGGGCTGGGTAACGTCGTCCTTCCCCCCTCCCCAAAAGGAGAAGATAATCTTTCAGCGTTGTGCGACGCCCGCTCCAAGCCCCCCCGGCAATGATGACATGGCGGGCCAAGGCCTCTGGGTGCGTGTGACGTTTGGGAGAGGGGACCTCGGGCTGCGGAGTTTTTAGCTGGGTGTAGGTTTTGAATCTCGAACATTGTTCCACGAGGAAACTTGGAACATTGGCTTGGAAATAGGTCATTCGTCCATGTTGCGGCGTTTTCCCTCCCCTTGCACGAGGCGAGCAAGAGGTGGCGGCGGCGACGGGAAACCTTCCATGGGACTTGGTCGATGACAAAGCGTCAAGAAGTTTCGTCTCAAGGTCTAGCCTCGAACGGTTTTTTTTTTTTCTTGTTGTCTGCGCTCGCCAGGGTCCTTGAGTCCCATGAGGGAGGGAAGGCCCCGTTTTCTCGCTTCGGGGCCGCCGCCGCTCTGTGCTGGACGACATTTGTGTGCGGCGGTATCCGTAAGGTACGGATGGGATGGGATGGATTATTATCTGAGGTGGTGTTCCACAATCTCACCATAATCTCAGTTATGTACGCTGCTGCACACGCCGCCTGCAGCCTCTTCTAGCCGTCCAGTGTCTCAAGGGTGGAATTGATGAGATGCATCTCTTGTGCGAGGATGCAAGAATATGCAAGTGAGGACTCGACTTGCAAAGGGGACTTCATTCTGAGGGTGCGTGTCGCTTATTCCGCCAATTCCGAGATATTGCCCGGGCAGCCTATCCCATCTCATGCCGCCCGTGATCTGAATCATCAAGCCAGTCCTTGGTCAGTCAGCGGGGAGGTCAGAAGTGGAAAAAAAAAAAAGGAAGAAGAAAGAAAAAAGGGAATAATTCGGTATTCGCCCTCGTCTTCCATCCCGTTCTCACCACCAACATCAATGTCAAAGAAGGCAACAAGCCAATCCCTTATTACGGCACGTACGACTGTCAACTCATCAAGCATCCTGGCATCTCCCCAAGTTCGAACCAATTACCCCGCTGCTAAAATGAAGCTACCCTCACCCTCCACCTTGGCCCGGGCTGAGGCCAGGAGCTCTTGAAGGGGCCCCAGGACTCTCACTCAGCAATTCAGCAGCCACAGGATAAACGCACACACACACACACACCTTGGACGCTACTTACCTTGTTCAGGCGTACCCACTCGAAACGCTTAATAAATGCCGATACCGATACGGTACCCAGGCCCACGAAGTACCTGAAAGTTCGCCCTGCTCCTCTCCCGACTGCGAAGTCACTGCCCACGTCCGTTCCGGGGTCTAGCTCGTCCGCTTGCTCTCTGGTGCTTTCGTTGGTTGGCCACACGTCGAGTCCACCGCCGAGCACATCCCATCCCGTCTCGACTGTTAACTTCCAACTTATCCCGTTCGCCATCCCACCTCGCACCTCCTCCCCCCCCGTCCCTCCTCTCCCGTTTTACTACCATTGTATGCCATTCTGTACCGCCATCTTCTCTCATATCGTCGCCTTCTTATACTCGCCGTCGCCATACTTCCCCGCCTCCACCTCCGTCCCCCAGCATTTTACATAGCATGGAGCAGGTCCACGGCGTCGACGTGAGCTGGATGACCCACGGCGCTCCCAAAGGCATGTGTCTCCCAATCGCCACCCGCCCGCGCCATCGTTGGATGCGCGCTGAACCATCCCCAAAAGCCGCCTCTCGTCGAAGCCTCGGAGCTGACTGATCTCTGCAGAAAAGGTCCAGAAGAGTTCACCCCCTGCCCTACCCAGACAGATCCCCGGCGCATCGGCGAGGGCGCCGGCCTCGGCGTCGATAGACCAGCCCTCGAACGGCCAGTCCACACCCCCAAACGGCTCGAATGCGCAGAGAAGGCCCTCGCGATCCGGCTCAATAGACAAATCGACGCCGATGGGCACTCCCCTCCAGCGTCGCAATTCGTGGTTCTCCAACATTTCTGCCAAGTTCTCCTCGAGCCCGGTGAATTCACCGTCGCCCCCGCCGCTACCCTCGCCCACGGCCATTGACGACCCCTTGCCGCCCAAGATCAACCCTACCAAGAATGCTGTGCTGCAGCACGCCACGAAACCCGAGGGCAATGGCCCCTACACTCCCGCGCCGCCGAGGGGCAACCAGGCCGGCTTCCTGGGCGTCTTCCGCCGCCTGTCTTCGTCATCCTCGGGAGCCCTGGGGCCGGGCGGGAAGATGGGACATGGCCTGGTCGACCGCGTGGTCTTGAACGTGGACCCGAAGCGAGAACGATGCCCCATATCAGAACTCCACGGCTCCAAGTTGAGGAGGGTTGCCTTTTGCGTCGATGTCGAGATTGCGCCAATGCCCAAATACAGCGACGGCGACTCGGCCCACTCGAAATCGCCCGACCTGACGGCGCAGAAGAAGAAGTTGACGGAAAAGGGCGAGGGCGAGGCCCTCAAGAACCCCAAGGTGGCCGAGGAGCAGAAGGAATCGAATGGTGTTGTGCATGTCGAAGAGGCTCCCAAGGACGCTGAACTTGTGCAGGTGGGTTCCACCAATGACGCAGCAAGCAAGGATCAGAGCGCGAATGGGAATGCAACGCCGGCACCGGACAATACGAAAAAGAAGGAAAAGAAAAAGAAGAGCGAGGAGGAGCGCAAGGCTAGGAAGGAAAAGAAGCGCAAACTCGCCGAGGCGAACGGCTCCATCCCCATGGAACTTCACTACGACACCAGCGACTCGGGCAAGACGCATTCCGGCACCGTCACGCCCAAGACGACCTCGTACCCGACGACGAACCCCGTTCGGATATACCGAAGATGTTGCCAGCTCCGCGAGACGCCCATTCTTAAAAAGATTACCGAGCAGCTCACCGATCCGGCCAACTGCCCTTCCTCGAGCGGCTTGGTGAACAAGTTGGTCTTGACCGATTACTGGCTGCAGCTCCCCGACCTCGTCACCCTCGGCGATTTCCTCGCCGTCGTGCCTGTACGGGAAGTCTTTTTGGACAATAGCGGAATCAGCGACGAAGGATTGCGAGTAATACTGGCAGGTCTCCTGGCGGCAAAGAGGCCCCTTCCGAGGAAACGAAAACCCAAGCAGGAACTCGCGGAACAGAGCGGCGTAATCGAGCGGCTGGTGTTGAAGAACAACAAGCTTGGTCCTGATGGTTGGAAGCATTTGTCCCTCTTCATTTTCCTAAGTCGGTCACTCAAGTTTCTCGACGTCTCCCAGATCCAATTCCCTCGTCAACCTCCAGCATGCCAGAACGGGGCTCTCGCGAACGGCGCACAAATACCCCGAGGCATCTCGGATATCCTATCCAAGGCTTTTGGAGAGCGTTTGGGCGGATCAACGCTCGAGCTTGTCAACCTGGGCGAGACGGGGCCGAGCATGGAACAGCTGGGGGATATCATTGACGGACTCATCAAGTGTGGTGTGCGAAGGCTCGGTCTGGCACACAACCAAATTACCGAAGAAGGTATTCAACATGTGGTCAGGTTCGTTTCTGCAGGCAAGTGCGAAGGCATCGACCTGGGCGGTAACGATCTCGGAGACCACATGGAAGCACTGGCTTCGGCGATACAGATAGATGCGCCGCTGTGGGCTGTGGGCTTGGCCGGTTGCAAGCTGACACCCTCGTCACTCTGCAAGATCCTGCCTACGCTGGTGAAGCTCAAGGACCTTCGGTTCATCGATCTGTCGCAAAATCGGGCGCTATTCGAGTCAACACCCAGCGCCGTTGGTCTGTTGAGAAGGTATGTGAACTGAACAACCCCATCTATATGGAGACGTCCTGACCCTGCCCAGATACCTACCGAAAATGAATGCATTGAAGAGGATGCACCTTGAGGATGTGCAAATGTCCCCGGAACAAGCCATCGCCTTGATCGAAGTCCTTCCCGAGATTCACCATCTTGCCCATTTAAATCTCCTTGCCAACGCCGAGATAGCGCTGCTTGCCGACGCCCGGACCGAGGAAGCCCAGGAGGAAGCTTGTGCCCTGTATGCGTCGCTGCTCGCCGCGGCCCGGGTGTCGAAGAGCCTCATCTGCGTGGACATTGAAGTGCCCAGCGATCGCTCGGGAGAGATTGTGAAAGCCATGGCCAAGCAAGTGGTGGCCTACTGCCTGCGAAACATGGAGCGAATCCAGGATGCCGACATGAGCGCTGCTGTGGCAGCTGCTACTGCTGCTGCCTCGGACTCGCGCTCGGAGGGCTCGTCGGACACCAAGGTGCCGCACTATTCCGACGTCCTTGCCCACCTGGTCGGCCACGACGTCCTTGACCCGGGTGAGCTGTCGGACGATGTCAGCTCTGCTCCAGACGAGGACTACGTGATTGGAGGTACGGGTGTGGTGAAGGCCCTGGCATGCTGCCTGAAGAATCGTGGCGACGAGTCTCGCAGACAATCCGGAGAGTTCATCCGAGACGTTGAGAATGGGGTTTCAAGTCCCGTCGCGCTGACGACGGGAGGAAAGGCCAAGGACACGTCCAAGCATCTTCTTGCTGGGGCGCGCAAGATTCGACAACGACTCCAGCCGGCACTGAACAAGGCCAAGGCTAACCCTAGTGACGAGCAAACGCTGCGCAAGCTCATGTTCCTGGACGATACGTTGCGAGGCATCATCAAGCGCTTCGAGGACGAATACCCCGATACGCGGGAGCCCAGCGAGGACGTCGAGGCTCCTGCGGTGGTCATCGGACAAGTGGAAGAGTCGCACGTAGAACTCCCCGTGATCGTGGTCCCCCCCGAGGACCCGAGCATAGCATTATCCGACAATGAGGACGAGTCGGAACTCAATGTGGCGAAGCCGTTGTCGAGAACCAACTCGGTGTTGTCCAAGACGCTTGCCGAGGAAGAAGGGCGAATCTTGCGAGCGGGTCATCGGTTCCGGACGGGCTTCGTCAAACGGGAGCAGATCGACTTGCTCACCTCGGTCGACGACATCGGGTCAGATCCCAAGCACGTCCGGATGCTCTCGGAGCTGGCCGAAGATGTCGGCGGAGAGCTCCAGGAGAAGGTCAAGGAGAAGGGCGCGGTGCGAGCGTTCAAGGAGCACCGGGATCTCGTGCTAAAGAGCATGGAGGCGAGCGATCCGGAGCACTGGGAGCGGTTTGTGGAAGCTCAACACAAGGCCCGGGCCAACATTGCCGTGTCGTCGGGGGTCAAGGGTTCGCCGCCGCCGGACGAGAGTGCCATTGCCGACTAGGGAGGAGGAAAGGTATGCTCTGAAGAGGAGGAAGAGGGGGGTTGCGAGCGCGAGCATGAGGTGAACATATACTAATTGCCATGATTCACACAACGGAAAAGGATGGTTGAGCTTTTGTCTTATTGATTGGCATAGCCTCGGCGCTCGCTTTCATGATTTTACTTGTTCCCTTTTCTCTCTTCTCCTTGAACGGAGTCGGAATTCACGATTACTACTGTATTTCAAATGATATGAATAGGTTTGCAGGGACAGGGAACAGACGGCCGCCTTGCGGAAAGAAGGCTAATGTAGCAAGACTGGAGGTTTTCCGTAATGGGGGAGCTGGAGGGACAAGGAGCAATTACGAAGACGACCGGAGTTGATATAAAAGTATTGGATCCGTACTCTTTAATGCTCCTCTCACTGGGCGTGCCCTGGATGCTATTTTTGTCCGTGGTGTTGTGCGGACGGACGTTGTGACGGAGGACGAGAAGGAGGAGGAGGAGGAGAGGGGAGGAGCTGCAAGCGATATATTTCCAGTGGGCGGGTGGAGAGTGTGGGATTGATGGGTTCCTCCCTGGTCGTGTCCCCTGTCATTTGTCGACTGGGTTTCTTTTTTCTCGGGACAGGTGTGTTCAAGCCATGTGCGCGATGGTTGATTTGCACGAGGTGGGTTAACGGTGATATAGCCTCGATGTTCTTAGACGAGAACATCATGAGCTCGCAGGCTCAGCGAGTCTGGGAGAGAAGAAGCCAAAGCGGAAAAGGCAGCTAGGGACGGGAAGCGAGCGGGCTTGGTGAAGCAGACGTGATGACTTTTGTCGGCTGCCCTTAATAAACCAGGGTCCATGGGATCCAGCCATGGTCCATCGGGGGTGCACCTTGACCCTCACCTGCGACGGACGCTAGACTTGGACTGGCCCTTCTCCTCTCAAGGGTCTGTGCCTGATTGAGAGAGAGAGAGAGAGAGGGGAGAGAAGCCAGCGCTGAACAGTGAACAAGTGTGGTGAGCTGCAAAGGCAGCCGAGGGTCGGGAGTCGGGGACAGGGCTGAACAGAGTCATCTCATGGTGAAACGCCTTCTATGCGTGATATGATCTACGCTGCACTGCCTCGCTCGCCTCTCTCTCGTCTCGTCTGGTCTTTTTGGGATGGAGCGTATCTGTACGTAGTAACCGATTTTCTCTGTCCTCCCCTGCCCTCTCTTCCTGCGCCGAGCTCAACCTCGCGTTCGGAGCTCGCTGTGGGAAAGCCGGGAAGCATGCCATTCATTTGTGCGTCTGTCTGCGTTGGCGTGTCGAGGGGAAGACGCGTCTGCTCCCCCCCCAGTCTGTTTTTGCGCGTCTCCGTGTTCGTTGAAGGGGAGAGCACAGCGTTGTCACGAACACTTCACTCGCTCTCACCGTCTGTTAAAAAGTGAGGCTTGCCGCTTGGGCGGTTGGAGGGAGGGAGGTGAGAGAGAGAGGTGGCATTGATGAGCTGGCAGTGCATCCTTTTTTTTTTTTTTTTTCCTTCGTGTCTTGTTTGGTCGTGCTTAGTTGACGATGATGGGTGTGTCAAGGGCGGTCGGTCCGGGCCTGATGAGGTGTGAGGCGGATATCAGGGAGTATTATACGACAAGGATTGGATGATGTTGCGGTTGTGCGGTCTTTTCGCTCTTTCTTTTTTAACTGCTTGCTACTGAATGAATAAATGATTATTTCAAGTCGTCATGATTGAAGTTCTTGAGTAATAATGAATTATCCATGGATACCTGAGGAAGCAGGATTTCACTGACGCACCTTCCCGCTCAAAACGTTGGCGTCTGCTATTTAGGTATGCCTGCTCCTCCTCCTCCTGAACCCCATCTCGAAATTTCGACCCTTGCACCCTTCTGCGCTGATCTCGAAACAAGGGCCGCAGTCGCAGGGCATCCACATCGCAACGGCACATCCGCCCTCCGCGTCTCTCCCTCGCCATTGGTCGTCTTGGCCGTTGGCCGTTTGGGATGTGGGCGCAAAGACGTTATGCGCGAGTCTCAGACAAGAGCCCGAGGGACGTTAGGTGCTAACGTATTATCACCATGGGTCTCGTCTCTTTCGCTCTTCTCTCTCTTCCTCTCTTCCCTTCTTTCTGCTTCTCTTCCCTCTGCCTCTCTTCCCTCTCCTCCCCCCCCCCCATTCCCTTCGTTCGTTCGTTGCCTCTTCTTCTCTTCATCCCCCCCCCCTTGTTTGTTTCTCGAAACAAGGCTGGCCGTGTGTGCTTCTTGCAGAAGTCGCATTCCTTTTTCAACCACCCCCTCTCCAACAGTCTCTCCTTCATTTCTCCATATTCATGCCTTATTCTCATTCGTAGTGACAACTGGTTCTCTCGTCGTTTCCCATCCACCCCTGTCCTGTCCTGTCCTGTCCTGTTCCTTAACCTACCCTTACCCTTCTTCTCGCCTTGTTGGCGAGGCAGTGTTGCCAGTTGGCTCCAGTTGCCAGTTGCCAGTTGCTCTTCTCCTCTTTGCTCCCCTTCTCTTCTGCTTTGCCCATCCATTTCCTCTATTCGCTCGACAATTCCTAAAGAAATACCATGGAAGGAACCTTCCCCCCTCCTCCCCCGCCTCCGTCGGCCTTTCGTAATGCCTGGGACCGAAAGCAGAGCGTGGGACGAACCATCGAGAGGTAAAAGCAAGCCTCCTTTCCCGACTTGGATCTCTTTGCTCATACAAAGACTAGCATCGACGAGGAACCCGGCAACACTCCCGTAGCACCACCACCGCCGGCCTCTGCTTCCGCCTCCAACTCGGGATCACGCCCCAGGACTCGCGGCCTCACCAACTCGTCCGGCCGACAGACGACCCGATGGCCCTTCCACAGCTTCAACAACTCCCGATCTTCCTTCCGCTACCAGCCGTCCCTCCCGCACTCCCGCAGCGGCTCCTTTCAGCACTCCCGCAGCGGCTCGTTCCCCCGTCGAGCCGCCGGCAGCATCAGCCGCTCCGTCTCCAGCGTGCTCGGCAGCGACATTATCCCTGACTACGTCGTGCACTTCCTCCGCGGCGAGACCCCCGAGTCCCTGGCCAGGAAGCGCGGCATGATGCTCCCCGAGAGCCCGGACACGGCAAACTTCCCCCACCACCACTGTTCTTGCGAGTCTCCCGGCCCGGGCGACTACCGCAGCGGTTCGAGGGCTGGCACGCCGCGAGCCGAGATGGAGAAGATGCTGAGGGATCAGGGCGAGCCCAACGCAGCAAAGAGGTTGACGTCCGGGTGGAGAGGTGGCGTCACGCTCAACGTGCTGCTGGGCTTCCTCGTCTTCGTCATCACCGTCGTCTGCGTGGGCCTCGCCGGCGCCAGGGGAAGCATCTCGACGGGAGCCTCGACCATCCTCGAGGGCAGCGAGCGCAGGGTGCAGGGCGCCAGCTGGGGCGTCCACGCCGTGGTCAACGTGTTTGCCATTGTGCTCATCGCCGGCACCAACTACGTCTTTCAGATCCTCAGCAGCCCGACCCGCCCTGAGGTCGACTCGGCCCACGAGAACTTCAAGTGGCTCGACATTGGAATCCCCTCGCTGCGAAACCTGCGCCTCATCTCTTCCGCCAGGGCCGTTCTGTCGGTGACGCTCATCGTGCTCGCCTTCACTTCGCAAATAATGTCAGTCAGGAATCCCGCCGTGACGAGGCTGACTTGTTCATATACTAACCTGCTTTCCCAGCTATAATTCCTTAATCTTCACCACCACTTCGGCCCCGACCGTGAACATGGCCCTTGTCTCGACGACTTTTGTCACTTCCAGCACCGTCAGCGCCAGCGTCGACCTCAACGGCATGTCTCGCTCCGAACTCGCCAGCCTGCAATCCAAGGCCAAGGCCGAGGACCTCGTCGAGCTCACCACTGCCGAGTGCGTTTCCACCTTTAACGATCGCTTTCAAACCGAGTACGACGGCGTCCTCCTCATCTCGAAGTCTGGCTCAAGCTCCATCGAAGTCGACACGGCCGAGCCTGGAACCCTGCTCAATGCGTTCCTCAAGAGCCTGGACAAGGGGATGGATTCGATCGATCACTGCCTCGGGAACCCCGTTGATGACGATGGGCTGTCTTCGTCCATCGCTCTCAGCGGCCCTCTTCTGGGCGTCATGACCTTTGTCAACCTGCTCTTCCTCCTCGCCCTCGCTCTCGTCCTTGCCCTGGCCATCACCCGCCACGATTTCACCCCCCTCGTCACTCTCGGCGACGCCCTGTCTTCATTTCTCGAGGAGCCCGATCCGACGACGCAGGATGCCTGCCTGATGACCAAGGCCGAGATCGCAAAGGGCGCCTGGGGCCAGCGCGAGGCCAAGTTCTGGATCACGCAGTCCTGCCGCTGGATTTCCACTCCGTCCGTCGCGCGCTGGGCCGTGTGGTTGCTCACCTGGGCCACTCCCCTGGGCCTCACAGCCGCTGCCCTGGCGCTCTCCATCATGGAAAGCCCGAAGACGGCCTTTTCTTCCTTCAGCGACGTCACGCTTGTGTCGCGGGTTCCCACCGGGTCTCGCATCGGTCTGGCCATTGTCGCTGCCATGCCTCACGTTCTCCTCGGCGTGCTGTACTTGTCGACCAACGCTCTGTTGAGCGTCTTCTTCCTTTCGCACGAGATGTCCATGTTTGTGGCGCCCGGCCGACTGATCCCCCTGCGCATCTCGTCGGGTCGACCCATCGGCGCGCAGACCACGTCTCTGTACCTCACCCTACCTCGGCCCTTGTCCTGGGTCATGTTCTTCCTCTTCGCCGGCATGGCTTTTCTGCTAAGCGAGGGCGTGTCCCTCGTGGCTCTCAACCGCGACGACGGGTCTGAGGTCTCGGGCATCGGCTTCAGTCCCATGCCCCTGCTCCTCCTCCTCATCCTCCTCGTGGTGCTCGGCCTGTGCATTCTGGGACTCTCCCTCCGCCACGCGGATGGCCGGGGCGCCATCGACGACGGCAGGCCGGCGGGCAACCCGCTCACGCTGCCGGGCGGATCCTGCTCGGCGGTGCTCAGCTCCCGCTGCCACCGGGAGCCGCGCGAGGACGGAGTGGAAGCGTTGGCGGTGCGGTGGGGAGTCGTGCGCGAGGGCGTGGGCATGACTCCCGGCCACGCGACCTTTTCGTCGCGTCCAGTCGGTGACATTATGGTGGGGAGATCGTACGCTTAAACGGATAGTCGCCCCTGAACTCGTGAGTTTTGGTGGGTGAATATATCACACATTTACTTTGTTTCAGAGCATTATAGACAGGAGCGAGGGCAAGCTTAGATTTGGTGTTTTGCTTTTTAAAAGGATGATGGGATAATGGCTTACCACGCAACTTTGCGAACGAGGGCATGGGAATCATGGGTGTTTTGTCCCGCGGATTTTGGATTTTACATGGCAACTTCTTATACCCAGGCTCTCCAGGGAGAGTATATAGCTGAAAAGTTTTAAAACCAAGAATTAAAAAAAAAAAAAAAAAAAAAGAAGGATAATACCTACGTGGATCTCCTGGCGGTGGTTTGTTCTGATGATGGGTAATCAACGTCTTGCTGTTTGTTGAATGTATTGATGATTCTTATCCATCGAGACGTAATGATTACCATCAGGGTTCCAGTCGGGCCGTAAGCGACATTTCATGGCCGTCGTCTCGCACCTTGAGGGACAGGCTGGCGGGCGGCGTCGACCAGTGTTTGACGAGGGATATGTAAGCCTTGGAAGTTTGAAGGCGTGTCAAAGAGTTGGAGTTCCTGCCCTTTAGGTTGTCTCCGCCTCAGCTGATTGAGTTGAGAGCTCAAATCGATGTCCTCAATGAAGCTAGAGTCGCCGACTGTTCGAGAAGGTCTATTTTTGGACTTGGGCCTCGATGGCATCAGTGGCTGGAGCGAGCACAAGCCACAGGTGTTTGGATCTGGAAGGCAGGCGCATTTCATCTCACCTTCCTCCCATCCCACGCATCGTGTTAAAGATGGCAGGTGATGACACCTGAGGGGCTTTCCTCGGACAGAAAGCCACGTAGATGATGGAAAAATCCCTTCTCATCATGGCCATTGTCACCTGTGACGGCTGGCAACTTTACAAACCTGTTCCTTGTAAAAACGTTCTTGTCAAGGACGCCCAACTCTTCCCAAGCGTGGCGTTTTTGGCATGGAGTGATGATCGATCCAAGTCAAACGACGAATATCCGCCAGAGACGCGCCGATGGCGTCACCGAACGCGCGATTGATGAATCTGATGGGAACACTTTCCCCACGCTGCCAAGTGCCTCAAAGAGGTGCCCCAGCTTTGGGCACCTACACGTCCGCTCTCGCTGATCGGCCAGGAACAGGGAAGGGAGACGCGCGTGTCAGGCACCGGTTCTCGGCGGCCGATGAAGCACAGCTCGCGAGAGATGCGGTGGTCTTTTTTGTTGTTCTGCTTCGTAGTCGGCGCCGACGACACCCCACGCTCGCCGCCCCATCTTTGCTCGAAATCTCTGGGCCGATCAGTCGCTGCCAACTTTGATCAGCTTGGCCAGGGGCTCCTGCATAATCCGCTCCGCTTCGGCACAGCGGACGACGTGACTTCAACTCACTTCTGGACGGTCGCGCGAAGGCTGTCCGACCCGGACCGACCCACCGGAGCTCCCAGACACGATTACGGAGATTTCTGTCACGATCAGCAAGCGTGGAAGATGGAATGGAAGGGAGGTTTCGCTGTCACTCCCACATGGATGGCGGTGGCCCCCATGCCCTCCCATGCGCCACAGGCAAAAGAGGCCCTGCCCAAGCTGCCTGACAGGCCGTCCGAGTCATACGATTTCGCACCGCCACACCTGCTGACCGTCTGCTGGTTCTTACAATCGCGACTTGGGGATTGGTTCTGGGCGGGCAGGGGAAACGGACCCTGATGAAGGGCACAGTCCGTCTGTCCCCTCCGTTTTGGCCACGCCCATGCCGGCACCTCCCCTCGGGTTCTCCTTGTGCGGCTCTCTGGAGCCCTGGGGAGGATGCTTTGTGCGATGCCGGCCGGTTACTGGGCGGGCCGTGACATACGACTCTGGGCTGTTGTCAGAGTGCATGATTACCGCCTTCTGACTTGCTGGGAGCCCCGAGCGGAGCAGACTCGAGCTGTGGGACAGGACGGGAGGAGCTCCATGACTGGACCGAAAGCCACGGTGGAGCCCCCTCCCTCTCAATCCTCGACGGCGCCTGGAGAGCTGGCTTCGGCACTCATCAGCGGGCTCCTGCTGGCTGTCAGACGGTAGGCAGACCACAGGGGCAGCGGAGACGGCCACGGGAGCACTGTGAGTCGATGGGATCCAGAGGCGTTTCCCCTTTCAGCGACGCACTTACGTTTGGGGCTGGCTCAGGCACAATGTTGCCTCGCCGTGGTGAAGCTGGCTGCGAGCTTGCCGTTGGAATAAATAAGACCCCGTGCCCTCCCACCCCTCTGGCGTCCTCCCTCCTGAGCTGAACTCGCACACATTCCATCACTGTCTCGCTTTCGCCTTGCCTTCTGACGATATCTACTTGCCGTCCTTGTTCCACTGAGAATCCTTTCATCTGGAAACCGACGCCAGAAACCAGGCCAAAGTCACGTCGACGTTGTCCACTTACACTCCCGCTGTCGACCTCACACAACTCACCACCACCAACATGTCTCCCACATACACCATGTCCGCCCACCTCTGCAAGCAGATCTCTGCCTCGTGGCGCCAGATCCGACAACCTTCCCCCGAACCCAGCAACTCGGGCTCGCCGCCGTCGGCCTCGTTCATGCGACCCTTTTCCCGCTCTCCCTCCCCCCCTGCCCAGCGCTCAGAACGACGCTCCTCCACAGCTTCCGATGACTGGAAAGAAAGCGGTCGTCGCTAAGCGGAAGTTGGTTCGCTCCATGGGGGGGGGCGAAGGTGAAAGGACGAAGACGTACATAATGCAAGGGGTGCACACACGCGAAAACGACAACTACAAAGGCAATCGATCTGGCAAAATTGGGACCGGAACGGCCTCGGCGCACTTGAATTATCTGAAAGACGCATTGTCTGGGCTTTGGGAATGCTTTTTTTCTTCTTCTTTCTACTTGGTGCTTCCAGTCACTTTCTGAATTTTACTGCCTCTGGGAGGATGCAATTCATGATGCGGCTCCTCAACAACACACATTACAACGAATGACGCTTGGCTTCCCCCCAACCAATGGCGACCAGACCAAACGAAATCACCGGGAGAGAGAAGGAGAGAACAAAGAGCAAAACCAGAAAAGACGGAAGGGGAAAAAAGTTATCTCCTAGATCCACGCCATTGAGGAACCGGGAAAACAGGCACCAGCAGACAGCTGGAGGTTTTTTTGGTTGGAAACGGGGCCCTGGGTGAAACTCAAGAAGGCTCGACTCCCATCACGGCATCTGAAGACGAAGTGGCATAAGGCCATGGCGGCCCCCACACACAAACATGGCCTCGCTTGATTACATACTGTCGGTCTGGGCTTTGGGATCTGCCGCCAGCATTGCTGGGTCTGGATGTTTGTTTTGAGAAGGGGCTGTTGATTTGCTTGCACATTTGCTCTATAATTTGTTGTTGTTGGGCCGGCATCGCCCTTTTTTGTTCTGTTCTATTATTCGGTCCCCTATTTTTCTCTGTTGGGGGAAGCATTCTCTAGATACCCGAGACTCTATCCAAAGCAAAACAAAACAAAAAGAAAAAAAGAGACAAAATTTTCTTCTCCATCCGGCACTTGCAGAGGCCTCTCGTCCGATGATGCCTTGGCCCTGCCGCGTGTGTGTAATGAACCGTATCTTGGGTTTTGGCTCAAATCTGCATTCGGTATCTCTTCTCCCTTTTTTCTTCCCCACCAAAACCGGAAAAAGACATGGGCATTGTGGCGTGACCATCTGCCCACGGCCGTTTGTGGGATCGGGGCCCGCCGAGATGCTGCGGCGTTGGATTGCAGGAGCGATTGCGTTTTGTGAGAGGGGTTGTGTGTGTGTGTGTGTGTGTGTGTGTGTGTGGCTGGTGCAGCGACTCGAGTGTGAAGATGATTCATCCTTCTTGGCCAAGGTACCTATTCAGACGGAGTGAGTGGCCCACAGCCATTACGACCAAACAATCACATCAAGAAACGTTCTAATTATCCGGGACGGGCCAACCCCACGCTTGCTCAATGCGTATCCGTATTTCCCGTCGGATGCGACTCTCGGGTCCGTCTGCAGCAGCTCATCCGACGGCATGGCCGCCCCTGCCGTCGGTTGGCGAAGCCGACGCTGCCCTGGCTGCTTATTCACTCGTGGTCATCAAACATGCGTCATCGTCATGGCTGCGCTACATTCAGTCTTGTGTTGAATCATAACCTGTCATCAATCCGTCCTTTCCACCCTTTGCCCCGTGTCTGGTTTGGCCTTTTTTCTTGTTTGTAATGTCTCATCGTCACGTCGTCCAACAAACATCCAACCCGAGCAGTTGATTGCTCAATTCCAATGAATGAACCTTTCCTCCGAACCGCCTTGCCTCCCACTCCGTCTTCTGAGACACATGTACATCCGCCTCAACCTCTGGCTTAGTCGACCGCGTCTCTACATGGCCGACGCCGCCATCGTGTTGACCGTGGGCTGGGTGCTGGGCCGGTGCGGTGGCTGGTCGTCGCCGCTGCCGTCGGGCGAGTCCTGCAGGGCCACGTTGCCCTGGATGCGCCGCTTCGCATCCCGCTTCTCTGCGGCCGTCACGTTCTGGTCCTTCTTGCGCGTGTCCGGGGTCCACTGCGGCTCGTCGGGCGAGTGACCGATCGACATACCCACTCGAACCTGCACCCCAGGTTAGCATCTGTGCAGCTGCATGATGACCCTCTCTCCAACCACTTACCAAAGTCTCGAGAGCCCCGCTGGCGTTGTCCGCCAGGTCGTCGTCAAACACCATCTTGCCCGGCTCGAACAGCAGCAGCACCGTGCTGCCGCCAAACTTGAAGTATCCGAGCTCTTCTGCTCGCTGCACCCGCTCGCCCTCGTTTCGCGTAATCACGGTGCTACCCACCATCATGGCCCCCACGCAAACCACCATGACGCGCCCGTGGTGCTCGCTGTCAATGGGCACCAGGATCCTCACGTTCTCGCCGTACACGTCCAACGCAGACCGGATCGCCATGGGATTGACCGTGTAGTACTCGCCCTCGATCATCTTGGGCTTGCCCATGATGCCGTCGACTGGGATGTGGAACCGATGGTAGTCTTGAGGAGCCAGTCGGAATATGCCCAGCGCTCCCCCTTCGTATCGCGCCGCGTCCTCCGGGTACGCGTCGCCGAGCAGTCGCTTCATGTTGAACTCCCGACCCTTGACCCAAATCTTAGTCGCCTGTGTGATGGAGTTGAAGACGACGCTTCGGCAATCCGCAGGCGACACAATGACGCGCGGGTGGTCCGGCGCCGAGCATGGCCGAGCATCGGGCTTCAGGGCGCGGTAGAAGAACTCGTTGAAGTTCTTGAACTCGTCCAGTGGCAGAAGCACCTCGGACATGTCCAGGCCGTGGAATTCAATAAACTTCTCAATCTCATCCTTGGACGCCGGATCGTCAAACTTTTTGCCTTGCTTGATGCTCAGGCTCTTGAGCAGCTTCCGAACTGTTTCGTTGTTAGCGACGGTGCCTCATTCACGACGCCATGCCCAACTTACTTCGCTTGTTCTCCATGTCTCGCGACTTGAGGCCCTTGTACAGGAGACGGATGCCCAGTCGGACGTAGACGCTCATCTTCTCCTCGTTGATCTGACCCGTGAGTCGATCCTGGATGAGAATGTTGGCCGAGTTGGCTCCCAGCTTGTAGCCACCGTACGAGATCTTGGTGATGACTTTGGAGTACCACTTCCGCTGGGCCTGGCTGGCCGTCACGAAGCCACCCACCAGAACGTTGTTGACCTGCCTCCAATCTTGGCTGGCGCACGTGGCAATGTGTGTGATGATGTCGGCGTCACTGCGCTTGTTGAGTCGAGGCTGGTGGCAGATTGGACATTCGCGAATCTCCACGACGTGTTCGTCACTTTCCAGATCAACGAATTCGCCCTCCTCGCCTGCCGGCGTGGCGAGTCCTGGCACGTTGATTGTCGATGTTGTCGTCGTCGTCGTTTGGTTGCCAGAAGAGGCCTCGAGATCCAGGACACTCGACGATTCCGAGCTTGCGGGACCCGAGTCCGCGCCCTTTGCGGACACGTTGAGAAGGTTCTTCATATCTGGCACGATGCTCTTGATCTTTTCTGTCACGGTTCCCGATCGGCCCTTGGACTCCAATGCATCTTCCAGGTTAACGACGGCCTCATCCATAGTCAGTTCCCAGCTCTCGTCGTGGTCGGCGCCCTCGTGGGGGAACCGTTGAAAGAAGCCGTCAATGGTGTTTTCGCTGAGTGTCGAACCCAGAGACTCGAGCATCGTCGTCAGTTCCACGCGGCTAATCTTGCCGCTCTCGTCTGCATCGTACTGTCGCAGCATGGCCCTCCAAAACTGCTGACGAAGGGCAGGGTACGGCATGTACTTGGCCCGGAGATAGAGCGTGGGATTGTGCTTGCCCTCCCACTTGTCCAACTCCTTCATCTTCAAGGGTACGACGTGATCGCTAAAGTCGGGGTCTTCGGGGTCCGTTGCCGTCTCAGCACTCTCCGACCCGTTGCTGGCGGCGCTGGCGGCGGCAGCATCGGCCGGCGACAACAAGCCGGGGCCGGCAGTGGACGCTTGGGAGGACGGGGTGGTGGTGGTGCTCGTGGAAGAGGCATTCTTGCTCAGCGGGGGACGTATCATCTTGCTAAGACTCTGCGTCGACGAAGAGCGGGAAATGCTCAACTTCTTGAAGCGAGGTCGGGCCATGGGAGTCTGGGTCGGGACTCGGACATCATAGAGGCCAGTGTCGGTATTCGCCTTGGGACACTTGTCGATCAACTGCTGGATGGGCAGGGAGCACGAGGCGATGAAGTCGTTGCCCGAGTACTTGTCGTGATCGATGACGGTAAAGGCAAAGTGGTATTGCTGCTCGTGGCCTTGAACATGGAACAGCATCTTCTCGTTGAAGACGGGGTTGAGGTTGTGGCGGACTCGGCGGGTGCGGTACGTCTTCTTGCCCAACGAAGTCACAACGAAAGGATCCATGTCGAAACTAGTGCGAGTGAGATTCCTCTCAGGTGGCAGGTCGGTGATTTTCACAATCTCAAGATAAATCACACCGACGACATCGGAGCCGTTGCCCATGAAGGCGTACGGGTTCTGGCGCCGCTTCTTCTTGAGGCCCCTGATGCGCAATCGGCGACGGCGTTTCTCTGCCGTCTCGGGCTTGGACGGATCCTCGTCTTCTTCGTCTTCGTCGTCGTCATCATCATCGTCGTCGTCGTCGCCGTTGTTATCCGAGGGACCAGGAACGGATCGCGGGGCAAAAGTGGTGGGAGCCAGGCTGGGTGTCATGGAAGGGGTGATGTTCCGGGAAGAACCAACGGGAACAGAACCAACGAGGTTGTAGAATTTGTCCAGGATTTGCTCGGGAGTAGCGGAAGGGTTGGAAGTGTCGATCAGGGAGAACTTGAGTTGCACCTCTCCAGAGACAACGCCGGTCTTCTTGCCCGGGCGCTTGCTCTTGAGGCGGTACCAAGTTGGATCCTGGTCGGCCTTTTCGTTTTGGAAGATCTCCTCGAGGGCCAGGTCGAACTCGCCCATGTAATCCTTGCCGAAGCGGTCCTTGTCCCAGCAAATGACGTCAAGAACCAGGTTCTGGACAGAGGTGAGGAGTATCACTTCGGTGACGTTCCACTCGGGGTTCAGCGTCTTTGGTTCGGTATGGGTGGTAACGCGGGCGTCGCCGAGGGAGAGGACGATGTACTAGACAGAAGGCAAAAGGGAGTCAGTTGAGGGTCGGGGGCGTATTATACAGGAGGCGCGAGAGTTTGTGCGCTGGCGACGCGGGGGTCGGCAGGGCAGTACTCACGGGGTCTGAGGAGCCATTGCGGTCTTTGGCAGCTAGGTCTTTGGCCTGTTGAACGAATAGAGACTTCAGTTAGCTGATGTGGCTCACAATTTGGCAATTCTGGGGGTGATTGAATGGGCACGAGGCGGCCAGCACATGTGCGGTGATGGGACACACAGCCGCAGCGGCGAGAGGCGGGGTCGCGGAAAGGCGAGATAGCTTCCAAAATGGCATCGTACCTTGAGAATGTCGACTTTCAGGGCGAGGCCGTTGCCAGCATCCCGCGAGGGGCTCGAATCGGACTTTGAGGATTGCATGGGGCTGTTGGCTCGACTGCGATGGATGGTGGAGGAGGAAGAGGACGACGACGTCGACTTGAGGCGGGTGGGAATGATTCGCACCATGATGACAACTACCCGCCCACCGAGGGCTTGGCGGAGAGGGCGATGATGTCGCGGCGCAGGGCTTTCAGCGGTGTGTTTGCTGGAGCGGTTGCGCTTTCAGGCGGCACTGGCGGGGCGTCGAGAGCTGCTTCAGAAGAGACACCTCCCTGGCCCGAGTGGAGGTGGTGGTGGAAACAACGGGCGGGATCGCGGCCGTCGGATTGGATCGACGCAGCGCGGGGATGCTCCCACCTTGGCAACTTGGCCTGGAGTGACGTAGCGCTGATGCTCAGAAGGGTTTCACTCCTCAGCGACCGGCGATGCTGATTGCTGTTGCTGTCCGTGTTAGCACTGAAGGCTGAGGAATGAAGAATGGCCCCCGGGGTTGGTTGGGTCAGTCAGTCACTGACAAGAGACGGCGTCGCTCCCCCTTGAAGTCAAAACGTACTCTTCCCTTGGTGCAATAATTTCCCGTCGGGCTCGATTCGATGGGTGGGTGGTATCAGATGCGTAATTATGCGATGCGTCGGGGATCTTGTCGCATGCGCCTCTTCCTGGGCAAAATCCGTGACCAGGGGGAAACAGGAACGACGAGGCAGAATCCCTCCTTTTGTTGACCAACGACGACGACGCCGTTTTTCCCCTTGCCGTCCCTTGCTTTTTTTTTCAGCTGCCCCTCTTCCCAAACGACGCTATTCGTGCTTCGCTTTGCCGGAAAGGAGATGAGGGAGAAGAAGAGGCCCCATTCACATGTGAAAGAAACCGCTCGAGTTCGCTGGTCCGGTGGTCGGTGGGATGAAGAAGTGTGTCGTGTGTCGTGTCGTGTTGTCCTCTTTGGTGGTTTTTTTTGGTTTTTTTTTCTGGAGATGTTCGTCGCGTGTTCCCCGTTGGATTAACCGTACTCGTAGTCGTGCACGGAAACAACAACAGACAATTCGAATCGTAAGGCCAAGCCACAGCCAAGCTTCGCGCCCCAGCCCAGCACAGAGCCGTGATCCGTATTCGTGGGTCGGATTGTCGGAAGCGGTGGGGGATGGGAGACGAGGGGATTGGGCGATGTCGGGCTCTTGTTAATAGGGCATGTACGAACGGAAACAAGGGGGAGGGAGAGAGAGAAAGAGAGAGAGAGAGAGGACGAGGACGAGGGGAGAAGAGGATGCAGCGAGTAGATATCACATGGAGAGAGAAGTATGAGGGAGAATTGAGAAAAGACGGGGGAGGCTTGGGAGAGCGAGGGTTAGGGTTGGTCCAAGAAGGACGGTGAGCACTCGGGAGGTCACTTCCTGTAAGTTAAGTCGGTAACTAACATGGAAAGTCCCAAAGCGAATGCCGATGGCACCTCCTCCTGTCCTCCTCGCCTCATCGCAACAACAAGACAGCTCGGGAGAAGAGCCGGCTTGGCCGCCCAAAGACACGTGTAGATCACCTCACTTGCGAGCAAGGAGGTCGCTCTTCTTCTGGTCTCCTGGTTCTCCTCTTCTTCCATCTTCTCCCGCATCCCTCGCCTGCCCACTTCAAAGCAATGGCATTCATTCCTCGTCTGCCCCTTCATCCCAAGTACCTAGCCACACCTATGCTCACGCAGGAGGATCATCATGAGCCTGCTCCTCCTCCCTCTCACCAACCACTCGTATTAATTTTTGCTTCCGTGCGGCTGATCCCCCTCCGCTAGCCTGGTGCTGACACCCTCCCCTTGATCCTTTTGGACGAATTGCAGCTCGAGTCGGGCGACGCCAAGGTGTGTCCCTCAAAGATCGAGCTGCAAGCAAATGCAACATGACGAGCTCTCTCCCCCGGGCCCAGCCAACCGAGACGGAGATGATGCTGCAGAAACGAAATGATGGAAGAAATACCTAATCACCCATGATGCCCTGGATTCATTCATTGCCGGAATCAATCCCCTGGAGCTTGCCCAAAAAAAGCAACACCTCATGGGGAAACGTCTCCCCGGATCCTCCCAACGCTTACGATATCCCTACGGAGAACGGAGCCCGTGGACGACAAAGATCCATTCTCTCAACAAAAAAAAAAGGACACTCGATCCCTCATTAACTAATTAGGTACAGAGGCAGAGGCCAAATTCGCCGTCACCAAACGGGCGAGGCAGTCTAAGAAAAGGGAACTGGCAAGGGCCGGCCCGACTGACTCGTCGTTTCCCAAATCGGCATCCCTCCTCTCCCTCCTCTTCCTCAAGGAGCAACCCAGTGAGAGTACCGTGTCCGTGGCACTGGCCTAGAAAAGGAACTTTGGTACGAGGGACGAACTGACAACAGCTTGAACCTCCGATCCTCTTCGTTCTGAAACATTTCCCGCCTCCCCATCACCACGTCCTCCCCCTCGTCCACCACTTCCTTCTCCCCCCATTCTCCCGTAATGAAACACCCACCACCAACGCATGCAGATGCAAACTACCAACCCACTGCACAGCCCGTCCTCCCTCGCCATTGTCGTCAATTAATCACGCATTCCTGTCAATCTCCGCTCCTCCTGCTTCTTTCGAATCATCGCCATCCTCGCTATGGAGTACAATAGCCCCGCGCCCAGACAGCAGCCACCTTCACTCAATATGCAACCTAGTAGTTTGATATGCAAGAATATGCTTGAGAAACTCCCTTCATCCTCGTTATGCGTCCATGCGACTCTATGCCATGCTCCCCAAAACCCAAGTTCCGAACGTATGAAAGAAAATACAAATATAAAACCACAATAAATGTGACACATTCCCAATGAATCATCTCGTTTCCTTATATAAGCGCAATAAAGCATCCTCCTCTTTTAATGGCCGTCAACCCCAATACGCCGTCTTCAATGCCATGATATTCATTAAGGGAAAGAAATCAACCCAAACCACAACATGCTGCCTCGAGTAGACAAAAAAAAGAGAGATGAACAAAAAAAAAAAAAAAAAGAGAAATAAAAAACACAAACCCAGATGTCAAGCGGTGTCCATAAACACACGAGATTTCAAAACCATTCACAATCGCCCTTTCGCTCCAGCTGCTTGAGGGCATCCACTGCATCGACAAGCAGAAAGTTGCGGCCTCCGAGACATTGGTCCTCCAGCTCTGTACGCGCCAGAGTCACCACTCCGTGCGCTTCATGCTTGTTGGGTAGCATCTGAACCGCACCCGGCTCCATGCTCGCCAGCGTCAAGAGCAACTTCAACGTTGTCTCCTTGGAGGCTGGTTCAACCTTGGAGTCCCTCTTCCCGCCATAGCCAAATGCCCAGCAGATCAAAGCGCAAACATAGAATCCCCAATAGTCTGAGATGTCTTTCCAACTGGAACTGGACCGTAGCTGGGTTGGGACCATCTCGGATTCTTCCCCCTGCGGCGAGTAAGAAAGCCCCAGGAAACCCTTGAGAGCTCGTGCGGCAAAGGTCGCCGCCACTGCTGCGCTTGCCGACTTCTGCCATCGATTGAGGGCCTTCTTGTGCTGAATGAACAACTTCGGGTCGGTGAGTTTCTCGTTGAAGACCCAGCTGTCGCCGGAGACTGACAAAAGGGTGTGGAGAGGAGTGTGGTGCAGTGCAAGGTAGGTGTTGGCAACCGCCGAGGTTGGGAAGAGCCTTGCGATGCCAAAGTCGTTGACCGCCATTTGGGAAGCATCTTGAAAATTTTCCAGCTCCTTGGGGTTCTGACGATTCGACAGATACATGGCACACGCTGCAAGTATGATGGCACCATCAAACGGCGATGCTTCCTCGATGTCCGATGGCGTCAAGGTTTCCAACCTGATGCTCTCCAACGTCATGGGCTTGCTCTTCCCCCGCAGCATGCTCCAGTCCTCGGCAGTCGGCGCCTCCCAAAGTTCCGCGGTGCTTCCTGAGAGTGGGATGGGAGGTTCATTGCGATGCAGGCCGATGAATGGGGTATGGTGCCTTTCGTGATACCGTGCACTGTGAACATCCAGGATGAAGCACGCAGCGAGAAGGCGCCGCCGGGTTTCCATCTCAATCCAGTCCAACCATTGTTCTTTGATGTCATATTCCACGATATCATCTTCAGGGGGAACCGGTATGAAGGGGTTTTGGGTGCTGAAAACCTGTAAGGGAGTTGAGCAGGGGATCCGTAAAGGCCCTCTTAAGAAATTTACAAGAATAGAAAGAAGAAGAAGGAGAGATAGAGAGAATAAAAGGGGAAAGAGGAAAAGGAAAGCAAAGTAGGAAAGGTCTAAGAATGGGAAAAAGAAAAGTTTGGGGCATCGACAAAGGAAAGAAGATGACAGTCGAGACGACATATAAGAGATCAAGGCCGACTAACCCTTTGGTAGACTTGTTCGAATCGTTGTGATGGCTTATGAGAGCCCCCCCTTTTGCCTCGGAAACGTGAGTAGTGCTCAAGGAGGATAAGGGTTTGCTCGACCGGCTGGGGAGGATGGTGCGCTTGCGTGAACTTGGGTCGCTGAGTTAGCATCCATGCCTCGGGTTGGGCAAAGAGAAACGTACCAGCTTCGACTTATACCAGGCATACTGGTAAAGTTCATATCCCTTAACGCGATCGTCCTTGGCGGTCATGTATTGAGTGGCAATCGCCGCCATGGCACAGCGAAGCACATCAAAGTAGTCTTTCGTCGCCCCCGTCTCGAAGTCAAACGTCCTCTTGTGAGTGACAGGGTACAGCGGATCGAACTTCTCCCAGTAAACCTCGAGGTATTCGGGAATAGCCTCGCGGGTTGCAGGGTCCAGTCGATCAGGGGCCACGCTTCTAGGGGCTAGAAGGCCAAGGCCCTCTGGACGACCGCACCCTACACCACCACCGAAGAGGTCGTTTGGTGGGACAGTTGGAACGGTGACTAAAGTCTCAGAAGATTGACCCACAGCCATGTGAGGGGGCATGCTACGAACAGTTGTGTTGGTTTGCATTTGCTCAAGGTTGAAGAAGGTCTCTTCTCCAACGTATCCTGACAGCAGAGGCTCAAGTTGGCCCCCAAAGATTGCTGGAGGCTGCGGTGGAGAGGCGAAGAGAAAGTCCATGTATGCGCCGTTTCCCAACATAGGACTGGTGCCCTGAGTCCCGGTTTGATTGCTGAAGGCTTGCATCTGGGTGGTGTTCCAATCGCCGCTGGACGTTCGAACGGGCAATCGATGCCCGTGCGTCTGGTCCGAAGGCGTCGAATAGGTGCTCTCGGAAGCAGACGACGGTATGGTAGTGTCCCAGACAGGGGGGAGTTGGGTATCGATACCTAAATCCGGCAAGGTCCTTGGTTGCGAGAGCGGGTTGTAGCCTCCTATCGTCGGTTGTAGGCCAGGCATTGAAGTTTGGTCGAAAAAGTCGCCGGTGTCATAGCTTTCCGTAGGTCCGCCTCGTTGCGAGGGATTTGGACTCGTGCTGGATCCGGTAGTCGATGGAGGCCAGGGGCTGAGAGGCATAGTAGTCCTCGTTGTCACGTCGCCAGCTTCTGATTGAGTAGTATCGAAGCCTTGTGGCATCCGGAGTCCGGTGTCGTGGTGAGTTGGGGGCGTCTTGGGCTGGTATGGAGGCCAGTGACTCGGTTCATGCTTGACTGGGTCATCGATCTCACTATACAAGGTTAGTATCAGTCCTGCCCAGACTTGATGGTTTGTATTCGCATTGAAGCGAGACGTACTGTCTCTGCAGGTGTCGGTCATACAAGTCCTTCCGAAAGAACGTCTTTCCACAATTTGGTCTATCGCAGCAGAGTTCCGGAGGCGCATGAGTCAGTTGATGTCGACTGGGAAGGTTAACACGGGAGTTTCGAGAAGTTGGATTCGAAAAAGAGAGACAAACCGTAAATGCTCGGCCCGAGTGAAGGTCTGCAGCCATTGAGTGTTAGAATTTGCGGTGATAGTAGACGAGGGGCCATCGCACCTTCGGGCACTTGTCGCAATTGTGAACGGGTTGGCCCTTCTTCGCCTTGCTAATCTTGCGAGTGATTGGGGTCAATTTGACCGGATGCTCGGCGGCGTTGTTCCTCTGTATCGGCCTCATGAAGTTGCTTCCGGACGGCATCACGTAGGTTGTTGAGTCGAAGGGCCCGTCCATCGAGTCGACACTGGTGTTGCTGGGCCGGCGACCAGGTACGATGCCGGAAGAAGAGAGCGAAGGTGGTCCACTGGCGAAGAGCCTCGAAGAGTGCCGTGCCGGGTTGATCAATTCGTTATGTACTGCAGCGGTTGCCGGCTGGTCTGGCCTGGTTGTGGGATATGAATCGGGGGCGATCGAGGAGTCGGAGGGCAGGGGTTGTGTCGAAGTCTTGGGTGATGGGTCGTGTTCGTCATCCGAGTTGATGATGTTCTTGAGGCTGGCCATGACGGCGCCGTGATAATATGTATAAGTTGAAGAGGGAGCTCGGGTGTATGAAGGCGAAGGGAAGATGTCGTCCAAACGTGGTGGTATGCACAGCCCCGAGGAGGCTGAACGGGGTCTTGGGCAGATGGAGTTAAGTTTAGATCATGTATGTATATCAGCCAAGGCGATGAATTGAAAGGTCAATGGAAAGACAGGACAAGTGGGGGGAGTCGGCGTAGAATGGGAACCCCGGATAGACCAGGAGACGGACAGGGACGGGAGGATGATGGATCTGGAGGGGAGACACGCTTGGACGATCTCAGCCTCAATGAACAAACCGCGGGCGGGATCGATGCAAGCGCATCTGTGACAGGGTCAAGCAAGCTCGGGCTACAAAGATAGGAACAGAGTGAGGCATTGCTTAGCAGTAGGAGAGGAGGAGAGTGGGAAAAAGAAAGAAGGTGATGACGAGAAAGATTTTGCGTGTGTTGGTTGCTTGGAGCATAGGAACGGGAGAGAGAGAACAGATGCCGTCCCATACTGTCTTGCATCCCTCCCTCCCGTTGCATGTCAGGGGGGGTCGACCCTCTGCCATCACCCCTGCCAGCTGAGCCCGAGGCGCAGGTACTGACAAGGGTGATACTGGCCCAGCCTGACGACTTGAACATGGGTGCTGGAGAGAGACTGTGTGAGAGTGAGGGAGAGGGTGTGCCATGCATGCATGGGTGTGGTGGCGGCCATGGATGATGGGACGCTCACCTCCACTGGCCGGCGCCCAAATGCAAGGTACCTCACCTCAGTCGAGTCCATGTCCGTCAGCGACAGTCAGCGACTGGATTCGTCCATTCTCTTGGGACGCCCCTACCTGCCCCCTCCCCGATGCGCTCCAAACCCTGGCTTGAATTTAGTGGCGGGAACTTGGAGCCACTCCGCCGCAGCCATCCAAGCCTCAATCCCCCCTTGGTCGAGGAACGGTACCTATTCGTAGCACGGGAATCGTGTGCGATGGGCGCTTGTGCGGCAAGAATTTGCGAATGATAGCCGACAGCGCCGCACGGCAGTAGAGACGCTCTCCGGATCGTTGGGTTTCCGGTGAGACACGTTACGTCGAGACGGAGTTGACGACGGAGAATGCCTCATGGACGGGGAAGACAAGGCGGATTATTGTGCATGTCTCCCTTTCCGCCGTCATCTCCCATCCGTGATCAGGCAATTCGAGGATCGCCCATAATTAGAATGTCTCGTCGTGACGGCCCGCTGCATTGGGCATATGATTGATTGTCATAAGCGCGCGTCGTACCAGAGCATGCATCCCTCTCCTCTGTTGGCTGTTAGTCTGGAGATTGGCACGCACACCACAAGATGGGGACGGACGGTTTCAACGAACAGACGACGGACACAAGGCGATGTGGATGCCGGCGAGAAAGTGAAGTCGATTAATCTGCTTCCTGAGACAAAAATCACGATCATGGCGTCAGCGCGTCCGTCGGTGGCTGTTCCGAACCAGATCGTGGGTGGCTTGCATAGGACAGAGAGATGGAGAGTGAAGGCGTTCGCCGCGTGGCTCAGCCTGGAATTGACAGTTCCCGGGCTGCCTTCCATCTGAGTCGAGGGTCACTAGCCACTCCTTCCCACTCAGTTCAACGTGCCTGTCCCCTCAGATCGTGCTAATTTTACACTACCAGCGCCTTAGACTGCGATAACTGCACGGAAGGCGCGATGGGGAAGGGACCTACTGTAGCGCCATCGCACGCAGGAAAGCTCCGGCTGCGTTCAATGCTCATCATCGACAGTTCGACACGCACATCAGCGACGCTTCATCCTCAGCACTCGAAAGCGTGGTTTGTGTGTCTGGCCTGGGTACGAATAATTACCGCGAAGCCCTCCAGGGGCTCTCCCCCCTCCGACCAGCCAAGGCCCCCTTGTCGTCCCTCCACTTGGGTCGCTGCCCTGTAGGGCGAGCCTGCATGAGTCCGCGACTCCACGGTCCGACAGCGAGAAAAGAACATCATGATGAAGGTACTGTAATTACCCGGCAGCTTTTCTCCGCAGTTTTCATGACCCTGTTGTTTTGCAAATGATAACCTCATCCTTCCAATGAAATGCGGCACTTTGACCGAAATCGCTCACAGCTGATGATCCCTTCGCTATCAGGTTATCTATCTGATGTTGGTTCAAGAGGCATTTCGACGCCAATTGACGAGCTTGCCCTCCGCGCCCTCGAACGTCGCCGAAGGATCGCTAGCGCCATGTGCAAGGAGCACCTTGTGACGCCAGTCCCAGCGCCTGAACTTCCCCAGCAAAACCTCGTCTCTCCCCTCTTCGTAGCCGCTAAGGCGTTGAGGCTAGGACAAGGGGAGTGGGGGAGATTTGGGGCTGAGCCCGTCTCCAAGCCCACGATTGGCCGTGTCCTATTTTTATTTCACGGGACTGTTTTGTCTGCGTGAACCTTGGGGCGAGGCCAGAGCGGACGAGCTCAGGTCATCCGTCTGTCTGTCATGGGCTGCTCCATCCGGGGTTACACACTGGACGTTGATTCTCGTCGGTCGCGCAGCCTGATCAGGAGCCAACATTACAGAGTCAATTCCTTGCCAAGCCTTGCTTGCTCGGTTTGTGGGTTCCCTCAAGGCCGGATGTCTCCCCGAGGCACAGAAACGCTGGGGAGCCCCTTGACCCCAATAGACACAACCCAATCCTGTCGTCTCTCTCGTCGAACTCGCTTGGGGGCCGTTGGCCTTTACCATGGACTCGGGAGCGCTTGTTCGTCGTGCTTGGGACTGGGTGTGGGTAGCCGGTGAAGTGGTTTCGAACGCACCGGTCCGTCCCACGGAGCCGTCTCCGCTTTTAGCCCCCCAAAACGGCAATTCGCGTTGTCGTGGAGGGGTCGTTGGGCGGCCAGTTGGGTTGGATGCATGCACTGAAACGAAGGGGACGGACAATGGATGGCAACACACGTACACGTGCGCAAGCGGCATCCGGAGAAATAGGTACTATCAAGACATTTGTCATGGGCGTGTGGCGTCGAGCCATGGCTTGCGGGGAGAAGGGCCTCATCATTCAGCTGAAGGCTCTGGGGACTGATGAGGCTGATTGATTGCAGTCCCCCCCTTTTCCAGACACCATGACGGGGCTGGCGAAGCCCTCATTTCAGCGTGCAGACGCATTCAAAGCACAGATGCAATAGTCATCTTGGCACCGGGCCACAACAGACGGCAGTTGGTTGACAGACTGCAGTAGCACGCGACTTGCAGTATCAGTTTCAGGCTGGCAAAGCATCAAAAGGGATGATTTGTAGTCTACGATGCCGACAGAGGCCTTTATTCTGGCTGGCCCAAGTACGAGTAGGCGCTCAATCAGCCACGCCGGTCCACTTGGGACGTTGTCTGATGCAAGTTGCCAGTCCTTTAAGTTTCTCTCCCGCAGATGACGCCAATCAGGGCCGTTTCCCAACCGGCAACCATTCACTCATCAGCGCTTAACAATCAGTGGCCCGTGCGCCTTCTCGGGCTATTTTTGGCGCGTCCGCCACTCCCCTGTCGATGGCGCCAGACTGCGAAGACTCTCCTCTCTCTTTTTTCTCCCTCGCTTGAGAGTCAACTCGGCGTGGATGGAGCAAACAAAACACATCGAGGCAAACAAAACAAGCCGCCTCCACCACCACCGCGGAAAGAAACAGTGTCCGCATCCTTCCCACATGGGTTCCGCTCCGCTCCCACCGGCCGCCAGGGCCTTGAAAAACTAGCCGCCCGTGACCTGAGCCCATGACATGCGGTAGCCGTACCAACCAACCGACGACGGGACGATCCTCCCAGCTGACTCTCTCACCACATTCGTTCCAATTACACCACATTGACTGCTGCAGACGAGTTTTGGCTGCTGACGGAGGCTGGAGTGCCTACCCAGGCTCTCACACACGCACACGCACACGCACGCACACAGACACGTCCCCGAAGTGTCATTCGGCATTTCAACTGTCAAAAAGTCCAACACAACGCGACCTTCCATCCGTTTTGGGTAAATGTGCATGCTTGCCTTACCCTACAAGGCGGCGACATTTTCCATCGAGGAGCATCGCAACAGTCCATGCTCCGGAAATAGACTCCTCAGCCAAGGTCTCATGTCTCGCCATGGCTGACGGGTCTACGCGGCCGATCCCAACGTGACCACGTCTCCCTTCCTTTGCGTCCGCCTGCATGGCTGGCTTCCTTCTTTCGCCCTCTTCCTCCACGCCCTCGAAGAAGGGATCGTCCTTCCATAATGGTCACCTCGTCCCCAAAGCAGATCCAAACACCGCCGAGAATATCCCCGCGCATCAACTCTCCACGCTGCATTAGTACCGACAGTGTGTATGTATGTATGTACGAAGTACGGCCCTCGGGATCCATGCCTGCAGAGCTGAATCAGAGCTGAAAGTCGCAGCCAACGTACATGGTGGGATCGCATTCCTTGTCGCCCTGGAAGCAAACAAAACAGAAAACCGTCTGGACATGTCGTCCCGGCTCTGCTCTCGGCTCGGCATGCACCCCTCCCCTTTTGCTCGGTATCCGTGTCTGGAATGGTCTTCTTCGGCCTTCCTCTCAGGCATGCGTGCCGCCCTAAAAATTAAAATACAAAAAATGCGTGTCCCGTAATCCTCCTGCCGGAAGTCGTCGCTCCCGGGACCGAGCCTGCCGAAAGGTGCAGATCCCGCTGACACGCATGGCTCTTTTATTTTTGCCGCGTCCGGGGAGAGCGCAGCGGGACGAGTGAGGCTTCCCAGACAGGCAGGGCACGCATGGGTGTAACACGACGACCTCTTTGCCGCCAAGCTACCGATCTCTGGAGTATGGTGCTTGAATAATCATGGAGAGTCAAATCACCATGAGTGTGTCCTACCTAGTAGTCAATAATCAAGGCGCCCTCCCTCCTCCTACAACGCCGTAGACGAGAGCGAGCCCCAACGTCCAGGTAACATCTTCCGTGAGATCCTTAAGACCCAGGCCCGGCATCATGGACGGGTCGTGTAGACCAGCCGGCGATTTACCCTTTGCTCTGCTGCCCATGCTCTCATATACGGACCCTCGCCAGGGCTCGGATGGCCGGGGCTATATCTGCACATGAGCTTCTTCTACGGTCCTGTTGCTTGCCCTGTTGCTTGATTCCAAACCGCACAGCCTCGACCCCGTGTCTCCTACACTGCTTTGAAAACCAAACCGCCGGATCGACACTCATCCGTCCCCCTCCAAAAAGCGAGCATCGTCACCACGGATCCCCGCAGAAGTCATCCCCAAGTCATCCACAACACCTCCCATGCCCCAATCCTCCTCGTACTTCCCGAATTGCCGCCCTGCCGCCCTGCCGCCCAGACGCGCCGAAATGCTCTCGTTTCTCGGACAGCTCATGATCTTGCACAACCCACCCCCCCCCCCCCCCCCCCCCAAGGGGGGAAA